>JAOTMB010000011.1:600000-987050 GCA_032357745.1 Camptophora hylomeconis
CCCAAGGCCGCTCTTTAGCGTAGTGAGTTCGTCTAGTCATTGCGCAGTACACAGGGGTCGCATAGGTCATACTTCGCAATCGACATTCGTTTGGTAACAAATCTCCAGTCTGACCATCAGTTTCTGTGACATTGGGTGATGCGAGTTGTAGTAGACCGAATTTGACTTCATGCCGAACGATGACCACCGGATTTGGGTCATCTTCATCAATCTGCGGTACATGGTCGAGTGTGATTCCACCCTTTTCATTGACCAAATCTTGCATAGTATGCTTCATGAAATTATTGAATGACTCGAGTTGCATTGAACATAATCCTTTACTGTCGAAGAAAGACCCAATGACTTTCCAGCAATCCTCAGATGTGATATCCTGCTCGGGTTCCTCCTCGTAGCCCATCGCGTCTGGATCATAGTAACCATTGGTCTGATACTTCGCATCTTCGTAGTCAGCCATGATGGCGTAGGTTCGACTCGTTCGACGCGCTTTCGTGTGATGAATCTCGGTGGTGAGTCGACTGGAAAAAGGTATTGATAAGGCGGCGCTCGTCAATTCGCGAGACTAGTCATCAGGTACTGAGTGGTCAGTGAAGACTTCAGTAAGTCTCGCGCAAACACTGACAGATTCAGTCCAGTAATCTGCAATCAGTGCGTACACAAATGAAAGCCGAGATGATGAGGATGGAATGGGTATGAAAGGCGAGTCGTAGATGTGCTTCGTGTCTGGAGAATGAATATTGGTACTCAATCGCACTACAAGGTTAGGGGAACTTAGCCGAGTCCGCATCACGCTAGTGGACTGGTGGGTCTACAATACATCTATGAGGTAAAGTCACTTCACTTTACTTCACATTCACGCCCAGGTTGTTTCGAAATCTGTACAAGATGGTTTGTTCATTATACTAGGCACCGTAAGAGCGCTTCAAGCATCTCCTTAGTTTCTTTACCGGTGTCCGGATCCAATCCATCCAGCTGTTCTCGAAGACTCTCTTGGAGAACATTCAATGCGCTTGTACCTGACTTTGTAAGCAACTGCTCTAGCTTCTGCCGTGCTCCATCATCTTCCGCAGCAAGCCATGCCATAATAACATCCAGAGTCTGTACCGTAAAGAGACCTGCATCAAACCTCCTCGATAGCCACTCGGGTTCAAGATCTTCAATCACTTCTTGACTTAAGCCTTGTCTCTCTGCTTTGATCTCAGTATCGACCGCATCTACTCGAATCGAATACTCCCGTTTCAGTTCGGCCAGCTTCTCGATCTTCTCGTATTTCTTCTCCATGAACTTTGCGAGCAGTCGAATGCGAGGAGCTGAATCCGCTGGTAGATACCTCAGTAGACTGGCGAATATGCCAATAATATGTTCGTTTGTCTCTCTATCTTGCTTTTTGCTCTTCATGAACATACCGAAAACAGTCTTTAATCCTGCAGCTTCGATGAAGCGGTCACCAACTATTCCAGCTTGCTGACCACCTAAGGCATGATCAAGTACTCGTAATGCTCTTAGCTTAGAGAGTTTGCCTTCGCGTAGCATTATAAGACACAACTCCACACCTTCGTTCTCGAGGAATTTCTCTGCGCCCGTAGTATCTTTCACCACTGCCACCAAACAATCGAACAGATTTTCCACGAACTCTTCTTCATCTGACTCCTTTTCTGGATCGCGTTTTCGATATGCGCTGAGCAGCTGCAGCAGAGTGTCCATACCATCCATCTCAGCAAATCTTTGGCGATTCTTCTCATTTCCCTGAAGCAAAATTGCCAATATTTCCGCGGCATATTGTCTGTTCTGTCCGACCTTTGCACGAGCCTCAGCATCTGGCTTTGCTATCCGCTCCTTAAGCCAATCCAGCATTTTTTTGTTTGCTCCAAACCCTTCTGTCGCTTTACTTTCAGACAGCAAGTTCTCGATGACGCTCAATACATGGTAGACGCCCGAGCGGTCAGTCTCATTACTCTCGTCCAAACGACTCAGATTGCTGATGAGCAAATCTATTACGTCCGATTCCATCATTGCATCGACTAGCACTTTCCACTGTTCTTCTTCTGCTCCCGAGTCCTCGTCTGTCAGTTCCTCAAGCAACTCACAGACAGCGATCGCGATGTCCGTATTTTCATGTGCCAGTAATCCCACTAAATTGCTCACACAGCCCATCTTGACGAAATCCCGATACAGCTCGCCGTGTTCGCTCAGCAGACTTAGACCCTTGATCTCAGTGTCTAGATCTGCTTCGCTCCCGACAAACTTCAACGGCTCGTTCTCATATTTCCCTCTCAATTCAGCGTTCTTGTGCATCTTGCGCTCAAAGTTTGCAGCTGTTCGCTTCAACCATGCTGAATCAATCTTCTCTTCCACCTCTCCATTTTCATTCTCATCGATGAAGTCCATCACTTGTCGTTCCTGCTTCGAGACACCTCCGCCAAAGAACCGACCCTCCTCATCGTCATCTCCAGGCTCGTCCTCTGCTTCGTCAGGTGGTAACGAAGGTCCAGCTTCAATATCATCGTCGTCCTCTTCAGAGAGTTCGTCTTGCACGAATGCAGCTTTGCTGCCGCCCCGTGCTAAATCTGTGTTTGCGCCGTTTGTATGGCTACTGCTGTGCGCTGACGCTCCATTGCGCAGCTTCGCGGCTTTGTTCGAATCTTGAGATCGATGCGAGAAGGAGGATGTAGGATCTTCGAGTTTACGTTTCGGGGGCGCATTAGGTCTTCGGAAGAGCTCGTCAATATCCATGTTGCACGCTGCGCATATGTAGAGGGCTGCGTTCGCATGCAGTAGGAAAAAGCGTGGATACAGATCGTTTGGTATTCGGAACAAATGATAGCAGTAGAAGGCAGACTGATGAGACTAGCTTTTTGCTGTAAACCTGATGTCGAGTGAGTGGCATCAAGCAGTATCATTGTTTACGATGGTTGTTCTCTGGTGTTGGAGTTCTCCAATCTCCAATAAATCTTGCAAACAAGATATAAGAGGCAAGTAAGGCAAAAAGTATAATGGATTACTGTTAATGCACTGACTGGACCACAACTAAATACATGACAAAACGAGAATTTGTTACTCATAAATTGTTTGTAAGAAGGAGATACTAGCTATTGCTCCGCACCGCCACGAGGGCGCGTTGTGAAGAATATTGATGTGAAAGTAGGATGTATGATCCTGACTGGCTTCTTCCTGCCAACATGACCTGCACAGAACTTTCGTACAAGCAATTTCGCCTGTGTAAAGCGTATCTCGAGCAATTCTGGAACGACTCCACGACAAGTCCATCCATTATCCGTACCATGGATTAATTCCTCAACGTAGTCATTGATCAGCTCCTCATACAGCTTTCTTGTGTTCGCAGCACCAGGTCCTCAAGACAACATATGGACAAGTGTTCAAATGCTGTGGAGAGCAGCAACGTGCAGCTCAGACACGAAGAATCTTACTGCTCAAGGCCGGGATGAGCTTCTCATGCTGTATTCTAATCGGTATTGCTTCGTGCCCTCCCTCAATGTATATGGCGACTCCGGGCTAGGTAGTTAGGCGACGTTCGCATGCAGGGACAATGTAAAATGTACGTGTGACCTCCCATTGGTGCAGTAACGGTGCCTGAGATCGCTGCGGTTTGCACGATCCCTGTTGCATATCAGTCCACCATGACCAATGTGCCCATGGGACCATCTCTTGTCTGTAGTTGCTTGTATGAGCATCGATTCCAGTTCCATATCTCAGCATCGAGCCTCAGCCGTCTGTGCTATCGTGTACACTCTGCAGCTTCTTGTATTCTGCTTCGAGTTGCTTCTGCATCTCGAAATCGGCCTGTCTCTCTTTCTTGACCCTCTGATTTTCTATGTCTCGTATCACACCGGCATGCATAGCCTGATTCTTCTGTCAGTCACAATGCTTCTTCAATGAACAACTCATAACACCCCTCAGATAGAGGTGTTGCGAGGATAAACTTACAGCTTTCTCTGCTGTCTGTGCCCAGTGAACGAAGTACACGATACCAGCGGTTCCAAGCAATGTGCTTGCAAGCGTAATCTTAGATGCCGTAGACATCTCGAGAGAACGATAGAGATTAAGAGAATAAATTGACTGTTCGTGTCAGCAGGTGTGTTTTGAGTGATGCAATTGATGTTGGATTATTTTGCGGCGAGAAACGATCGCATGCACGGCGCGCAGCTAAATGAGGATCGACACGGCGTCAACCATGCCGCTCCAAGGTACCATGAGCTTGTGATATGCTGATTAGCTGCACTTCTACCAATACACTCACACCTGCAGCGCTACGATCCAGACATATCGCCCATTGACTCTGTTGCTTGAACATATTCGACCTTGACAACAGTCACCTTTGTGTCGCATACCAACCGCCAGAATGGTGAGAGCCCGTACCAGGCAGTGCAATTGTGCTGTATACTGATTATGTTATACAGTCTGCACAGAATTCCGCTGGCATTCAGACGTTGCTTGATGTAAGTTTGGAGGATAGGATCGGAGAGTAGAGACTCACTTCGTCTAGGCAGAGAAGGAGGCTCAGAAGATCGTACAGAAAGGTAAATCTACTTATTACTACATATTGATCGAATCTAACACAAGTTATAGCAAGAGAGTGTATGCAAAAATGTCTCAAAAACTAAATTCGCGTCTCTGACGCATCACTATAGATAGGACGAAACGAGTGAAGGACGCCAAATCAGAAGCACAGAAGGAGATCGATGAGTATAGGGAAAAGAAGGAGAAGGAATACAAGGAATTCGAGTCCAAGGTTCGTGCCACTCCACTAGTGAGCTAGTCAAGTGCCACAGATCCTATACTGACAATTCGATTCCAAAACAGCAAAAGTCTGGCAACAAGAAGGCTGAAGATGAAGCCAACAAGGAAGCAGAAGGAAAATTGAAAGAGATTGAAGAAGCCGGCAGCAAGACGGGAGACAAAGTCATAGAAGATCTACTCAAGGCCGTAACGACTCCACATCCAGAGGTACCAGACAGAGTCCAGGAGGACTAATATGTCTTAACTGTTAATATCTTTGAGCACCATGGCTTATCAAGCGAGGGCAGATGTCTGGTTGTGACACGAGGTCAGTCATGATTTCGGTATTGCAGCGTAATAGCTAGCTTCTGTCGCATACATCACCACACAGTGTTCCTGGCAAAGTATGGTAGCGAGTCTTGAAAGCATGTCGTTAGCGAATATAATACGCATGTCCATATCTTGATAGATGATACTGCCACTTCTGTGAACGGATATTAATATCCGAATAGCTTGTAATGACGACATTCCAAACATATGTTTCTCAAGACACTCGAACCCTTTTAATTTCTTGATTTCTTGATTTCGCAATGAGTTTGTGTAGCGTTTTTCCGAATTGACATCAGATAAGTCATTGTTAGAGAATGCAATGGCTGTCTTCGCGCGCGTGTATCGCTAGATTAAGAGCGCCAATATACTCTCCGTGTTGGATTCGGCAGACGCGTTTGAAGAGCAGTGAACATGGTCAACCAGAAAATAAATCAAACCCTCCGACCAGCAGCGAGGAAGAGAACCCGATCCACAAAGAGGAACTAAATGATCTGGGTCATGTCATCACGAACGATTATGCTGAGCTTCGAGCCCAGTATGCAACTCCTCAATATCCAATAGTTCTCGCTCATGGGCTCATGGGCTTCGATGAACTCCGCCTGGCTGGTCGATTCTTGCCTGGTATCGAATACTGGCGTGGTATCTCTGGTGCTATGAGAGCAAGAGGGATTAAGGTCATCACGACAAGCGTGCCTACAACGGGATCAATTCGAGAACGAGCTGAATCTCTACATGAGCAATTGAAGTCGAAATTGCATGAAATGGATGACGCACGAAATGTGAACATCATCGCACATTCCATGGGAGGTCTAGACTCGAGATATCTTATCAGTAGCATTAAACCACAGGAATACTCTGTGAAGAGCTTGACCACGATCGCAACACCTCACAGAGGCAGTTCAGCAGCTGACTGGATTCTTCGCGAAATTGGACATGAGCATCTTCCTGCTCTTTACAAAATCATGGCAAGACTGAAGATTAACTCCGGCGCCTTCTCTCAACTTACCCGCGAATATGTGACGAAGGAATTCAACCCTGCCAACATCGACGATAAAAACACGCGCTATTTCTCCTATGGTGCAAGTGCAAAGCCGAATATCTTATCTGCATTTCGATTCTCACACGATATTATGATGGAGATCGAGGGCCCGAACGATGGTCTGGTCAGTGTGGCTAGCTCCAAATGGGGCAAGGATGGATACAAGGGTACCTTGATGGGCGTAACACATCTGGATCTGATCAACTGGACGAATCGACTCAAGAGACTAGCCGCGAGACTGACGCTCATGAAGGAAGATTTTAATGCCATTGCATTCTATCTGGCAATTACAGATATGCTTGCGGAGGAGGGAATGTAATAAGGGGCGATGCTATTTCCATGCATTATGGGCAGCCGGTCGAATGGTCACAGAGCAGTGGTCAGGAATCCGTCAAGTAGCACTCGAGCACTTGCCAGAGACTTGATGACAGCTTAATTGAGGGAGAGCCAATCATACGGACAGAGATTACGAGAATCCAAGAAAACAAAAATCGTAGACGAGCCGGATGGAGAAGAATTATATGGCTCGTGAATGAGCAGTAAACGGGATGATAATGCGAGTATCTATGTGGAGTAAAGGGTGCAGGCATAGCATTAATAGACGTGAAGTGTCGTCAGAACAACGTTGGATTGATTCTGAAAATAGACGTGACAAACTCTGATATGATTGTCATTGACAACGCTAATCTGTACGATACAGTAGATCAACAAACTACTGCACTACAAACCGTCTCATCAATCACTCCTAGACACGAGTCCCGTGGCGCAGCAGTACAGGTCATCCAATACGGGACCAGAGCCGAACAATGCTGATATTCTGACCACCAGGCAATCGCGTTCCACACTCCGAACGTGCATATGTCAACAACGCAGAGATACCTACTGTCCTCGCCTGCGCTGAGAGTCTGAACTGAAAGACTTCCTCGTCTCTCCTCTCTTCACCGACACATGATAGTACCACTACTTGTTCCAACTTCGTGGTCTGGTCAATTGTAGCCTTAGCGACGTCACTCCGATATCTCCGCAATTTGTACTTCATTCCTTCGATACGATCTAGTTCGACGTGACCCTACAGGTGTATGTTCGTAGACAGTCCTCAAGCCTAGCAGCGGTCCATGTCTGTGCGCATACAGCTCGATCAGCACAATGGCCCATACTATACGAATCTCGACTTCATATCTGGCAGGGTACTCCTAACACTACCAGGCGATGCTACCATTTCCGCAATCAATGTCAAACTCGAAGGAGAAAGTCGATCGAGGTTGTCCGGTCCACGAGATCCAAACGAGAGAAGAGAAAAGGTGAAGACGGAGCTGGAAGTACACAAGGTGAGGGATTGTGCAGACACGAAAAACAGGCTGGGATTGACAAGAATAGTTGCTCTACAAGGTTGAGACGGTATTTCCTGGACCTGATCTCGTACAACAAGGGCTTGCAAACGCGCAGTACACACTTCATGCTGGTCAATATGAATATCCGTTCAGCTTCAAGGTGAGTCGCATCAGGCCCCGGCGGACACGGGAGTCTGACAAGGAAAAGTTTCCCTTCAATAACGACTGCTCCAATACCACCAGCAACGTGCTCAGGGACCTACGATTTGGTCAATTGAATGTCCAGATGGGCTCGGATAACAATAGACATGTCAAGAAGGCACTACCTCCAACTTTGGGAGGTTTCCCAGGTGAGGCCGACATCACATATTTTGTAAAAGCCACGGTCGTGCGGCCGAAATTCTACCAGGAGAATCTCAGAGTTGTCAGTGATATTGGACGCATACAACTTGCAGGACTGACTACCGTAGCAACAAACGATATTGTTTCTCCCGATTGAACCACCACGACCTCCTGATCTTAAGGAGGAAACATATGCACGGAGACAACATCAATTCCAGGCCTTCCAGAGCCTTCCAAAGAAAGGTCTCTTCAAAAGTGTCGTTCAGCAGACGGCACCAGAGCACCCTCCACTCGGCTTCAAAGTGGATGCAAGACTACCAAATCCAGCTATCCTCACATGTCATCGTCCTGTCCCATTGAGAGTCCTGGTAGAGAGGCTGAATAACAATCCCGCCGCAATCTATCTTAACATGATACAAATCGAGCTTATTGGAAAGACCACAGTTCGTGCGCAAGACTTGAACAGAGAAGAGTCGGGAAGTTGGGTACTTGTCTCGATAGCCAACTTGAACACACCTTTGGACGTATCATCCAAGAAAGGTTCGAAAGAAGTCGCCTTACCTTCCAGACTTTGGGATACAGTCGTATTACCTAATACTGTCATCCCGTCGTTTGAAACCTGCAATCTGTCGCGCAGGTACGAGATCGAGATTCGTGTTGGCATTACCCATGGTACGTCCGATGGAGCACGACCGGAGTTAATCGTATTACCATTACGTTTGCCTGTGAAGGTTTATTCTGGCATAGCACCACCACCTGAACTGCTGAATAGACTTCAGACTGGACCAGTTTTCACACCAGCAAAACCCCGACCACTACGTACGAGCTCGATGGAATACTCGCCACAGACTCCAGGAACTCCGGGAACACCTTACCAAGAGTTCAGTACGCCAGCTCCCACAGGTGCTTACAACACGGCCGGTACATTCGCAGACATAAATGACGCCCCTCCAAGCTATGAAGATGCCATGGCTGAAGATATAGCCCCTATTGATGGCCCAAGACGTCAGTCTGATACAACAGGAATGAACACACATACTCGACCCTTGCAGCCTACCTTTAATAGCGACGTCAAATCATCCGATGGTCTGAACAGACATCCTAGTGAACGTCTGTTTTCCCAGAACGCACCGAGTCCGCCTGATGGTAGTCCACATACTCGAAGAAAACCTGTACCATACCGGCGATCGACGATAGGTTCAACATCCGACACAATAGACCCGAGCTCACCAAGAACGGATTCCAGGAACGATGGGAATAAGAGCCCCTAATGTGAAATGCTGAACTAGTTGTGCTTGTCTGAATGAAATAACAAAATCAAAGTGTTTAAAGTAATGAGACAAAGGTTATCAGCAAGGCCCGAAGATGTCAGACTCACCTGTTGTGCCTGGATCGCTTCTGTCTGCTAGCTGTCACGATGCGAGTGAGGTCGTGATTCAGGATGTCCATCAATACATTCCGTTCCATTCCCTTCTTCTAAGATATAGACTTCTACATCAACGACAAGAAATTCCTTCAAAACCTGATCAAGTATTCTCAATAATGCTTTATGAACAGATATTTGTATTTGCAGATATCCTTCAGGATGTCACACCGGTATTGACGTCAATATCACTATAATATACCATTCTCAAACCACTATCATCACTATGTACCGCAGCGTTATATGACAATTTCCGAATGAAATATTCAATTTCTTGTCTTTATCTGACTTTCTCAATTATATGTATCGCTATCACTCGCTATTCACCGCCAACACATACCAGATTTGGTCTTTTTGTCTGTTTGAAGCAAAGTGCTATCTGTGACTTCCTACTCACTGACAGAGTTTCCACCACTCCCTCGTCCAAATTAATCCCGTTCCGTCGGCTGAGGGACGACAATAGCGTAGTAGGAGTTTGCCTTCTTCTAGGAAGCAGGTTAGGTCTATCCATTGAACGTCTACTGCATTAGGATCTGAAGTTAGATGTTTTGGTGCTGATGTTGTGGGCGTAGATGTTGATGTAGGTAGGGGACGGGAATGAGAATGAGAAGGGATGATTTGAGCCGCGGCGGCGAGGACGGCGTGCTCTTCAATTGAGTTTAGGCGTTCGGCTATCGAGTATGCTTTTCCCATTGGTTCGAGGGCTGATGCTGGGTTCAGAAGTGTAGTGGGAGAGATGAGGGTCGAAGGTGAAGAGGATAGGAGTGATGTGACGAGATGGCGTGTTTTGGAACTGCTTGCTGGGCCGGGAACGGGGAGACGAGGTGGTCCGATGCCTGAGCCGATTGAGAATGTGTGGTCTGATGAGTGGGCGAAGGCGGATGAGGTGTTGAGGACTGAGTCTGCTTGGAGGAGAAGGCGGGTCAGATTCGTGGGTAGGGTGTCTTGGTCGAGCATTGGTAGAGAGAGGGACGTTGGAGATCGAGGATCGGATTGGTTGAAGAAGACGATATATAAGACTAGGTAGATTGTGTTGCGGACTAGACAGAGGAGATGACATGCTTCTTTTTGAGTTTGGGTGCGAGAAGGCATGTTGGTTATTGTTTCTGCATATGCGGTGGACCAGGCTAGGATACGGGAAACATGAGTATGTCGTGCTTTGAGCCGTGAGGGAGGATCGAGTATCAAGTGGGCGGGAGCGTGAAGGATCCATTCTATTTCGGTGAATATTGAGTCAAGGGCGTCAGAGAGGGAAGAGAACGAGCCGGGTATTGGTGGGAGTTCTGCCACTTGGAAAGGAGTTATGATATTGGGGGGTCGTCCAAAGAGAACTTTAGCTCGAGCATGAAGCTTGAAGAACAAATGATGAAATAGTTCTGGTGTAAGTTCTGTCTTTCGTTGTTGAGATTCCGAATGTGTCAAGATCATGGGTCGGCTCCATAACTGCTTCAGTGCGCAAGTGATATGCTGTACTGCAGACTCATAATTGTCCTGGAAGACTTCGAATAATCCAAAAAGTAGGGATACAGTCATCGGAACTTCGCTTTTTTCGGCGGCATTGTGGTGCTGGTATGGTTTAGAAGTGTCGAACTTTGCGAATGCTCTGGTTGCATCTTTCTTGAGTCGATTCGCTATCTCACAGTACCGAAATGCTTCGGGTGTAATTCCGAGGTTATAACGACGGTGAACAGCACCAACTGCAGCGGCTGCTTTAAGAACTCGAGAGTCTGATAACACGGCCGAACTGATGAACTTGCCCCAGAATGTGCTGTCGAAGTATGACCCGAACTGTGGTCCTGTTACATGTCGAAAGTAATCGAAGCATTGCAGGTGTATATCCGACTCGAGTTCTGCTCTCAATGTTGTAGGAAAAGCTCGCGGTACCTCCCCGAGAGTGATTTCATGAGTGGGAGTAGAAGACTGGATAGATTGAACCAATCCAGAAGGTAAGATATTGTTATGAATCTGGTTGTCCAACCTCCTCAGCCTGGGTGATCCAGTGGGATGTACCACTGGTACGACGGGAGTAGAGTCATAGCCGTCACACTTTCGCCCGGTACTGGTACATCGTAGACATGCTGGGTGAGTCTCGTCGCATTTCTTGCGGCGAATCCTGTACACGTATCAGAGGATGCCAGAGCGTCAAATAATGAACGTACTTGCAAGTGAGGCAGCCAGTTCTCGTTTTGGTATGACTTCTCCTAGTTCTGCGCTCCTTCAATCCGGTAGTTGGTTGTGGCGTGATGAATACAGCCATGACTGCTCTGAAAGGTTCATATTGATGAGAGTGGGAAGAATAGAAGAACGTTTACGGCTCATGGGTGAATGAAAACAGCATAGAAGTCAAGCACAATTGGTAATGGTACACCATGAGTGGAGATCTTTCAGACAATGTGATTCGTTCAGGCGTATCTGCACGTTGACAATGACATATCGCTTCTTACTACAATAAACCAACAACGTTCTCTACAATAATCCCTCAATGCTGCCCTACATTGACCTGCGAATTCATGAATTCTCTAATCGCAAGGAATCAAAGCTAGGTGCGCTTGCGGCGCAATCGTCTTGACGTAACTCCAACTGACCCTTCTCTGTCACTTAAATCAGCCTCACATTAGAGCGGCCTAAATTATTACGATTGAATTCCGTTTGATGCAAGGCTCAAGATGAACGTTTGTCTCCTGGTGAATGGTTGTACAGTCTCAAAACCTTCTCCTCCATATACCTAGGATACAATAGACATGTACAAGTATAAAACACTGTCTGGACCCGACAAAATCAGGATATTCCGGTTGGAATTAACAACGGGCGATGAGCTTCGGGGTCAGCTCACAGAAGAGGACTATCTAACAGGCGCATTTACGGCCTTGTCATATGTCTGGGGAAGTAGCGATCGGCCATTCAAGATCAATGTTCTTGAAGAAGATGGCAGCTTCTCTGGTATTATACCTCTCTCGCACAACCTTCATCGTGCTCTTCATGATTTACGAGCATCAAGTGAGATCCAAGAGCAATGCTTTTGGATTGATCAGATTTGTATCAATCAGGACGATATAGATGAACGTAGTAATCAAGTTGCACTAATGGAACAAATTTACAGGAACGCAACGCGTGTCATTACTTATTTAGGGCCAACAGAATCCGGTGATAAGGAAGCGCTGAGCCTTCTTCAAGAGTTGACACCTCAACTACAAGCTTGGTGTGATATGGAGACAGAATATGAGGAAGCGTGGGTGCTCGCTCGTCCTTGGAGGAAATATATGCTGCTTGGAGATCTCTTGAATAACACATTTAACGAAGATGCCTGGAGGAATCTTTGTGCTATAGCTACTGGGGTCTGGTCGAGAAGATTGTGGATGATACAGGAAAACGTTCTGAACAAGGAGACGCTGGCGCTTCGCGGTACTGTACTGCTCTCGTGGACTGCCATTGCGTCGGTGCCGCACTTTGCCATGAAGGGCCTCTTACCGAGCATACCTATCGACGCATTCGAAGATTATTTTCGCCCGAACGCTGCGTTATTGTTCGAGCTGAGGAGAAGAGTCTGGCTGTGGTACGCTACAGGATTCGGTTCGTCGCGGCGCAGAAAAACAGTTTCACTGAATGTTTTGCTACAGCTGTGCCACTACCATGACTGTAGCGACCCTAGAGATCGTGTATTTGGTCTCTCTGCCCTGGCTGATGGGGGACGTGCGAGAGTCAAGCCTGATTACGGAAAGACAGTACAGGAGGTCCTACTAGACGCAGCTAGCGCTTTCATTCTGGAGGGAGGTAATCTGAGTATACTGAGCTATGTCGTCGCCGAGGAGCAAGCCAAATTCAATCTGCCCTCTTGGGTTCCAACATGGTCTGGAGATCTATCACATAGGATAGAGGCGGGTAACAACTTTTGGTGCGAAAATCAGCATTGGGCGCCGAGTATATTTGACGAGTGGCCGAGTGAGTCACGGCTTCAACCAACCATATCTTGTCATACATTGACAGTTCATGGACATAGTGTCGACTACGTAGCTGGATTATTTGGTGCTCTACCTTCTTACCTGGAATTTCATCGCATCAAAAATCGACATGAGGCGTTTCAGCATACTATCTCCCTGCTCACCTGCATTGAGGCAGTATTGTCGTGTCTTGGAAGCTCCAACGAGACCATTTCATTACTTTCCGCCACCTTGGCTGCCTCCTGTTCAGAGAGTGCAATCGAGTTTCGAGCCTTCCTGGACGATGTACTCAAAAACTTCCAACAAGAGATTGCCAATAGTGGCCACAAGCTATTGCGTGTGAGAAGGATAGCTAAGCCACTGCTGCTAGAAAACTTGAATGGATGGATCTCTGTGGAGGGTGTCACCAAATTTCGGAACGGAACCACGCCTCGTCGTTTGAAAAATACTTTCACTGGACCACAGGCCTCCGAATTATCTTCTATTATGGAAATGTCGATCTTGGACCGGCCAAGGGAATACAAACGCTTTTCGAGGCTTCGAGCAAGTGCCTCCGAGATAGTTCGGAACACGATACGCATTTCGAGATCCCCTTCCACTGACTCTGTTTCTGTTGAAGAGCAGCACAAGTCAACATCGATCGAAGATACACTCGCCGAGGCTTCAGGACGCGCTAGAGTGCATTATGTGGAACGGTTGAGGCATCTTGGAAGATCAATCTGCCTGACCAAGAACAAGAGACTCTGTCTAGCACCAGCTAAAGCCGAAGTGGGTGATATCGTTACTGTTCTGGATGGTGGCCCTGGAGTGTACATTCTTCGACCTCACGGTAGCAAATACAAGTTTGTGGGAGACGCCTACATCGAAGGTTTTATGAACGGTGAAGTATACAGGGAGGGTTCGACATATAAGAAGGAAAAGTTTGATATAGAATAGAAGAATCGTTTGAGGCAGATCATTTCTCAACTGGATGGATAATGCTATGGACACTATCGTTTGCTCTGACCAAACAGGTTTGTGCCTATATTTCGGTAAGACTACGTAAGCGGGTAGATTTGTAAAAGACTAGGATACGTGAAGGCTGGACAGAGATAGTAGGAGACACGGCATTCATTCATTGGTTTCTGGTATGCTATCTCATTCTCGCCAGGTGCCTAATTCACTCTTCATCCCTGTTCCAGATTTGCTAGTCATTTGGCATGAAGAGATAGATATCTGAATCATACTTGCTTGCTTGCTTGCAGGGCCTCCTAGATTGTAACAATGCTTCAAAGGGGGAATCATGTTCATACATTTTTCGATCCATTCTCAACACTCGAGTCGTCACTGTTGAGTGAGTGTCTGTCTATCGTCCAACTCGAATAACACCAGCGGCCATCAATTTCTGAATCTTGGTTCGAATGGCAGGGTTCTTCATGTGTTCATTAAGAGCTGCTGGGTTGTCCTTTGCCTGTCCGAGAATCGACTGCATGATTGGATCGGAAAGTACTTGCACTGTAGAATTGTTAGCATCACATGTATCGCTTTTGCAGGTTAGTTGTGTGGGAGGAAACTTACTTATCTCTGGATCTCTCTGGATACGAGCTTGAGCCTCTTCTTCACTTTCGCCTGCTCTGGCGGAATATTGAGCTTCCAGAGCTTTCTGCTGTTGCTGTTCGATCTCACGAGCGTTCTTGCCACCTTCGTCGTGTTGCATTGCTTCCTCGCAGGCGTCGAGACACTTGCTGTATTCCTTCATGCCGAAGAGAGCTTGGGCTTTGCGGAGGTAGCCCTTGATGAATTTGGGGTCGATCTTGATGGCTTGGTCACAATCTTTGATTGCGTCTGGGAAGGCGAGCAATTTGATGAGGGCGGCTGCGCGGTTGCTGTAGCCTCTTGGATCCTGTGGTGCGCGCTTTGTGCATTCTGTGTAGGCTTCGACTGCTCCTGGCCAGTCGGCGACCTTCCACTTCTCTGCTCCAAGTAGGCGAGCTTCCTCGGCCTTTTCTGGGTCAACGTATGATTCCTTCTCCTTGATTATCTGTGCTTTCTCGGCAGCCTTGAATTTGGCAAGAATTTCGGGTGTTCGATGCTCGGTCAACGATTTCTGATAGAAGTCAACGGCCTTTTTAAGGTCGCCCATCTTCTCGTATGAGGATCCAATACGACCAAAAGCTTTTGCGATGATCTTGAAGTCGGCGAGAATCTCACGACCTTCATCAACTGCCTTTTGACATGCGTCAACTGCACCCTGGTAGTCACCCTTCTCGAACTTGGCTGCTCCGAGGTTGGTAAGGTATGTGATATCCTTGTGTAACTCCCATGCCTTTTCGTAGTGAGTTATTGCCTCATCGAACTTCCTCTTCTTGTAGTTCTCTGTACCCAACTTCTTCTCAGCTTCAGCATCCTCCTTGGCTTTCTTCGCGGCTGCGGCCTCTTCGTCTTCTGGTTCGGGTTCCGGCTCAGGCTCTGGAGCTTTCTTCTCTTCCTTCGGTGGTTGAGACGACGGTCGTGGATCTGACATAGGTACGTCCTCCTCTGCCTCTCGAGATCCGCCTGCGCCTCCCTCCGGTGGCATACCCATCTGCATATCAACACCAAGCAACACTCCCATTACTTGGATCAGTCGTGGGTCTGAGAAAGCCTGACTCATGTCTGACGGGTTCTTGGCCAATTGTTGCAGCTTGTTCATGAATGTCGGATCGGCCAAGTAGGCTGCTGTCTTAGGATTGCTGGCCAGCTTTTGAATCATTTGAGGGTCGTTGAACATATTGCCGAGACCACCTAGCCCATCGACGCCGTCCGCCTTTGCCTCGTTGTCGATCGCTTTGTCGACAGCATCAAGACCAGATTTGGCTTGAGCATTTGCTGGGTCTAGCTTCAATGCTTCTTCGAACGAGTCTTTTGCGCCTACTAGATCTCTCAATCCGTGTAAGGCCGTACCTTTACGACCCCATCCTTTTGCCCAATCTGGTTTTATTTCTGTAGTCTTTTCGGCATCACCTAATGCTTTGTCGAACTGCTTCAGCGAAGCATATGCTCCAGATCTGTTGGAGTAGAGAACATGGTTCGATGGGTCGAGTTCTATAGCCTGAGAGAACTTTTCACTAATTTCAAGTTAGTTTTCAGATGAACAAGAGGACTAGCCAGGAGACTTACACTGCTTCATCAAAGTTCTTTGCTGCGAAAGCCTTGTTACCCTCTGCTTTTAGTGAGTCGGCTGTTGCCATGATTGTTTGTTTGCTGGAGATATAAAATGCAGAATTAGAGATTTTGGTTGTTTGTCCGAATCGTCCTGTGTCGAGAGTTGTTTCACTTGTCAAGAATGCAAACGCTGACTTTTTGAAAAGTATGAAACAATGTGCAGGTGATATAAAATAATACAGATGATGGGTACTTCAAGATGCAGGCAATGATCTGATACTAGAATATTCTAATCTTCTCCACATTCGGGGTCGATCACCTGTGACGACGGCCAATAATTCATTAGAAACATGTGTACAGTGCCCGCCAGTTCACAGAACACCACCGTTGTCGAGCATGAGCAGCAGCTGCACGGAGGATATCTTGTGAACGATGAAACGACGTCTCTTCTCAGTGTGTTCTGCTGTCGTCTGACTTCTGCTTCGAGGTTGGTCATGATGTACAGAGCCAGAAACAAGTGATCAGATCGATAGCTAGACCTAGTGTAATAATGCATCTCCTAGCTATTCATGAGACTAGTATCATGCAATGATAGCATCTCTCAATCAGACTTTATATAAATCATATACCATACATGTGAATTGGTAGTATTGTAGAGTATGACCAGCGTTTACACTGTAGGCGCTCCACCTGCAACTGTACCAAAAAGTGTCAGAACCCCACCCGACAATTTTTGTGAACGCCTTGTCCATCTAAAATCGAACACAAAGAAGACATCGGGTGTCCGCCTCGTCTTGAGTTTCTTCAAGTTCACGCACATTAGACAATGTCCCGGTAGCCTTGGAAATTGTGTTCTCTATTATTCAGGTCGACCTCGTGTTCGGCCAACCATGATTTATTACTACCCGCATCGATAGCACGATCCATTTCACATTCCGCAGTCAAGCAGTGACCATGCCTCCTACTGTCTCGGCTTCGCCTACGCCAGGTCCTTCAGGTACTAAGAACCTCGTTGGAGAGGCGCTCTACGCATGGTGTTGTAGAGAGCACGATTATGGCTATGTCTTTCAGCAAGAAGAATTACTCGACTCCAATGTCATTCCTAACCGCGACCTCTTTGTCCTCCTCACAGCTGCGCAGTATCTTGTCGGCCGACACTTGTTGAAAATTCATGATATTAAGGGACAAGAAGGTGCAGCCTATGAACTTATTGCTCCAGAAATAGCCAAAAGGTATTGATGTCCGTCGAGAGTGCGGGATAAGTTCTAATGCGTAATTACTAGCTATCATGGTCTCACTACCGACGAACAGATGGTCTATGCCTTAATCGAAGGAGTTGGTACTACAGGAATATGGACCAAGACGATCAAAGCCAGGCTCGGCGCTCACGCCAAAGTCCTGGACAGAGTTTACAAGAGTTTGGAGGGCCGACAATTGATCAAGCAGATGAAGAGTGTCAAAAACCCTGGTCGAAAGATGTACATCCTTTATGGACTTCAACCATCGGAGGAAGCGACTGGTGGAGCCTGGTTCACAGAAGGGCGACTCGACACCGAAATGATTGATGCTATCTCTGGATTCGTGGAACAGTTTTGTTCAAGAAAGAGTTGGCGCGAAATTGTTGAAGACGACGATGATGACGAAGATCACAGCAATACCCGAAAGCGCAAGGCTCCAGATGATGGATTCGATACAACTGGAAAGGGAAAAGGCAAGGCAGTAAAGATTCAAGACGAAGCGCCAGAAGAAGGTGTTTTGGTCAAGCCTACAAAACCAAAGCAGCCACGTTATGAGCCATTCGAAGCCGAACATACCGGATATCCTACGGTGCGCGATGTAAGCAGGGAGATCCTGAACAGTAATGTCATGGAATCTGGTCAAGCACTTCCAGAAACTGCGCTGGCTCAACTCATGGATGTCATGGTCTGGGACGATCGTCTCTTCAAGATGTATCGTCCAGCTCGCACCGGAGAAATCCCCGACATTCCAGGAGAAGGCAAGGTCACTATGTATCGATGCTTTAAATCACCGAACGCACTCCGAGAACAAGCTCGTCTACGAAAGAAGATAGGAGAAGGCAGTCGCTCTGCTCGTCGTACCCAGGAGATCGAAGACATCGGCAGAGGAGGCACAAGCGAAGTTCCATGTTTCAGTTGTCCAGTTTTCGATATCTGTGGTGAAGGAGGCCCAGTCAATGCCGAAACCTGCGTATATTTTGACGATTGGTTCAAGCAGATGGAAGAAGCGGATCGCGAAGCAGATGATCCATGGCCAACTGCTAGAGGTCACATTAAGCCTAAAGCTACGACTTCTTCTCGACGTTGAACAAAGGTTTCAAGACCTAATGCTGAGAAACAGGTCCACATGACCTTCACGACAGGCAACAAATAATATCGCGACATATGGATTGATACCAGGAGCGGAGCTTGTAATGCATAGCGGGTGGCGTTTTATTCACATTCAGATTCACGTTCACACCGATATTAATCACATGGAGAAAAGAGAAGCCAGATGCTCATGCGACTCACCCAAGAGAGGTGGCTGAATGCATCGGCCTCTCTATTGCACAAAAAAAAAGATACCCCCAGACGGATACTTATTGCTGTTCATGTAAAGAAGAAAAATTGACTTCACTTTACCTCATTGATGCTCGAGTTAGCTAGTTAGCTATTGATCAGTCGATGAATTCGCTGTATTCCCAATTTCAAAAGAGCAAAAAAATACGAAGATGATGATCATATTATCCATTTCCATTTCCATTTCATCATATTTCTCGAATCTAGTAGTGCATCTTTACATTTGGAAATCTCATATTGATTGGTTGATCATCTGCACATTCATCCCTGACTCCAGCCATCTATCCTATTTCATCACTGTCCAGCCCACAACCAACAACATTTACGACCACATGAACTCCCCAGGTCTAAAATTGCCTCCGCCACTCATACTGCCTCCCAACCGCTCTACTTCTCTCCTCTTGCCACCCCTGGCGACAAGACCTCCAGCACCATCCCTCTCTTCCATGCGATCGTCTTTCTCTCTCTTCTTGTCTCTCCATTCCTCTTCCGCGTCTTCTCTCCAGCCCAAGATGTCAGGTGGGATATATTGCATCTGCACGCTTGGTGCACCCTTGATGTAGCGCAATTGCTCGCTTACGCTCCTTAGTATGCGGTCCATATCAGCTCGGGAATTGAGGTTGGCGGAGCGCCATCGACCCAGATCAGGGAAGAGAGTCATTCCTTCTTTCCTGAAGGCTTCGCGGTGAGGCGTGTGGTCCGGTATCGTGTTTGTTAGTGTTGAGTCTGCGCCGATGCAGATTGATGTTTCGTGGGCCCAGGCTCGGGCTACGTTACGTGGTGTGTAGCCTCCTCCGCCGACGACGAGGAGTGGTATGTTAAAGGACTTCACGAAGCTGACGCAGCTTCCGTGTCCTTTTATGTTGAGATTGAAACAGCCTAGACGGTCGTGGCCTAGGGAGTCGGCGCCGCATTGGAGGACTATGGCGGTTGGTTGGTAGTGTTTTATTGAGTCGCCTATTATGCTGTTGAAGAGGTGTTGGTAGGAGGGGTCGTCTATGCCGTCATTTAGGGGTACATTGATTGTGTAATTCTTTCCTGGGTTGTCTGGGTGGACTGGACCTGTGGATTCGAGGGGTCCGGTTCCGGGGAAGAAAACTTCTTTGTCGTATTTGTGGAAGGAGACGCAGAGGACGCGGTCGGTAGACCAGAAGGCTTGTTCGACGCCGTCGCCGTGGTGTACGTCTATGTCGATGTATAGAACTCGGGGGTGAGTGCGGAGGAGTTGGAGGATGGCGAGGACGATGTCGTTTATGTAGCAGAATCCAGAGGCTTCGGTCTTTTTGGCGTGGTGGAGGCCTCCGCTCCAGTTTATGGCAATGTCGGATTGTTGGGTTGAGAGTTTTCGAGCTGCATCAATGGAAGCGCCGGCGTAGAGAGAGCAATAGTTGTAGAGACCATCGAAGATCGGACAGTCATCGCCTACGCCGTAGACGGCGCTTGAATAGCCCGGTGGGCCATTGGCGAGCTCGGGATAGAGGTCAAAGATGTTATTAGGTGTGGCGATTGAAAGGAATTTGACGTAGTCGTCTGTGTGGAATGATTCAAGTTCTTCGCTGGTAGCTGGTCGTGGAGAGTAAAGATCCATTGCGTGATGCATGCCGTATGACATTACCAGAGATTTGGTCAATGTAAGACGCCATGGTTTCATAGGGTGAGTTTGACCAAAGTGGTGATTTTCAACTTCCGGATTGTGATGCCATGATACTTTGTAGCCTTTTGGAGGTTCAATACCATTCCGTATGGCTTCTTCTTGTATCTTCTGTGAGAGGGTGAATGTAGGGCTGTGGTTGTATTCTTGGACTATGCTGTCGTTGGCCATGGTTTATATCGCAATTATGTGGTGTTGATTATTGAACTCTTTAGAATCGAACAATCAAAGGATATCATGGCGAGAACATGGATGGCTATTAGAAGGAGATGGAAATCCACAGATGCACTAACGCGCTTCGAATGCGATTCGTGATTGATATGTTCTTCCTGGTTTGCAAGGCCAGTCACACCAAGACTCAAAGCAGTTTGAAGCCGATCTGGTTATCGAAGTATTGTGCAATGGATGAAAATCGAGGTCTTACTACAAGTTTGTGTCGTTAGTTTGCGATCAGTTGGTAGCCTCAGAGATATTCGGTTGATAGGCAGAGGTGAAGGTGAACATGGAGAATCGCGAATTGAAGTGGCGCATGTATCTGACTAAGCGTGGCTGGTGAGGCTCAATAGAAATCGTGCTTCTGTTACTCCTGTCTTCTTGACTACCAACCATCACCTTCAGATTACTCAGGCAACCGAATTGACGGCAAATTTATCACTACGCTCAACTCTTGCTGAACTAAGATCGACTCGCTCTTGATTAAGTGTTCATTCACATAAGAATTTGATGAATTCTCACCTTGTTTGTCATCCTGCATTGACCGGTAAACACCAGCACTATCTGCTATAGGCTATTACTGGCGCATCTCTACGCCCGCGTTGATTAAGTGATAGCCATCATCATGGCGGCGCTCAGTGAGGATTGCGCATCGGTGCTAGAAACTTTCATACATGAGTCAGCCAATCTACCGGCTGAGATCAACTACATGATGGAAGAGGTTCAGGCAAAGGATAAGGAGATGCAGAAATTACTAACGGCCATCAACAACAAGGATTCGGTACTACAGAAGCATATCAAATTGAATGGCAGCATACAGCCACATCCCAAAGAGGCTGAGTATGCAGAGAAGGTCAAGAAAGACTATGAATCATGCCATCAATTACAGGATCAGAAAATAGTCCTTAGCGAGAAGGCATGTGCTCTGCTTGAAAGACAAGTTAGGAAACTTGATATGAAAATCAGAGAACTACAAAGCGACGGTCAACTGGTTGACGGCCCTATCCTGCCAAGTGTCTTCAATAAGAAGCCCGATACACAGAAGTCTTTTGTTGATCTTCCTACTGCCAATCTTCCTCTACAGACCGCCTCAGCCAATTCTCTAAATGGGGGTGCTCAACGTATGGGGGCCCAGATGGCGGCAAATATCCGCCAACCTCAACCTCGACAATTAGCACAAATCATCACAGCTCTTCCGACACAACGTCCATCAGCACCAGTGACACCAGCATCCGCATTGATACAGCAACGGCAGCAGGAACGAGAACACTCTGCTGGAGCTGACAGCAAACGGCGAAAATTAAATGCTCCCACTGGAACTCTCAATATGCCCGCACAACCGTCAAGTCTACGTCAGTCTTCAATAGGACCTGGCACTCCAAAGGCCGGTACACCAACGGGCGGTAGTCGTGCAGGAAGTATACCAAGGTCTCTCACTGGTCAGCCTGGAGCTACGACCAAGAAATCAGGGGTCTCTAAGAAGGGTCCTTCTCATCAACAAGTTAACAAGCTCAAAAACAAACATACTAAGCACGCGCGATTATCAGGAGCAGGACGTAAAAAGGGTCAATCACCTTCCGTCCGCGGCGGACGAGGAGGAACTGTTGCGTCAGAAGAAGATTCAGTACTGTCGTCTGGCGATGCATCTGAAACCGATGCCTCACAAGGCAGAGCTAGAAGAGGGAATAAAAAGGGTCAGGTGGAGGAAGTGGAGGTTGGCGAGGATGATGAAGTCGATGAGGATGACGGTGAGGACGATCGACGATATTGCACGTGTAATCAACGTTCATACGGCGAAATGGTGGCGTGCGAGAACGATGATTGCCCCTACCAATGGTTCCATACTGGCTGTCTGAACATGAAAAAGATACCGGATGAGGATGAAGATTGGTACTGTCCGACCTGCAGAGTCAAACCCGAGATCATCGAGATTATGCGGCAGAAGCAGAAGAAGTCATTGAAGAAGTGATTGTGTGGGCTCCCATAACA
The DNA here is from genome assembly GCA_032357745.1 of Camptophora hylomeconis. Taxonomy (NCBI): domain Eukaryota; kingdom Fungi; phylum Ascomycota; class Eurotiomycetes; order Chaetothyriales; family Chaetothyriaceae; genus Camptophora; species Camptophora hylomeconis. The sequence goes on from JAOTMB010000011.1 coordinate 622,690, forward strand.
GACTGTCAATCACTGCATCTCACACAAGCTGTTGTGGCACATGCAATTTACTGGTCGCAAATTACGGGTATGCAGAGTTCTGGTGTTTTGACAGTAAGTGGCTCAGACATCAGCCACAGACCACGCGTCACATCCCAATTCTAGAACATAATTGTCAGCTCAGCAAGCAGTGAGCCGTGAAAGGCCAGCTGAAACGAAAGTCCCTTTTTGACAAGCCTACAGGTTTAGTGCTACGTTCTACGCTTGTGTTTTCCATGCATCCGTTACTATTGGCCGAGTGAGTGAGTTGGAGCTAGAACGTGCATCGTCTCGCGTATAGTATTTCATCTGGACAACAACATGAAAGTCTGACCGATAGGTGAGTCTCAGGTGAGAAGACATCATCTTGTAGATGGTTGCAGTACACGGACGCAACAACACTCACGATGGTGTCCTGGACCCAGGTTACTAGATCAACACCACACAAGCTTTAAATTGACCAGAGTCACATATCCGGAATCGTGGTGACAGATGGTGGGGATGCTTATTAGCTTACCCGCAAATCGGGATGCAGCTAGTGAAGCCTAAACAACTCACTCATGCTCGCGCTCTCCGCCTTGCACGTCTGTCTATATCTTGTATCTCCAACTCTTGCTTCTCGTTCATAGCCTGTCCTTTTCCACTGTCTCTACTTCCCTTTGCATTGCTATTTGTATTCCGTAGCCTTCACACTCTCTACATTTCCTCCAGCTGCCGCATGCGCTTTAGTTCCCGATATTCCAATCACCAATCAGCTGCTCTGGTCTACGGTTCACCATGCTGTCTTCTTTTAAAGGAGAGCTGAAGTCTCAGGGAGCAGCTGAGGCTGCTCGCGATCCAAACTCGAAAGTCACTGGTGATGATGCAGAACGCGTAATGATTGACGAGAGCAAGAAGGCCGGAGCTACAGCTATGAAATTCGACCCAAATGCTTCTCCAGAAGAAAAGGCTGCGCAGGCGTCTGCAGTATGGAAGCTTAGTCCAATTTGAGATAACAAGCTGATGTGTTTGCAGAGGAAGTACGATACACAGCATGTGCCCAGGACCAAAGGAGTGGGGATTGCAACAGACATGGTATGCAATTGAATCGTTCAGATAGGGTGAGCATGCTAACATCTACAGGGTGAGGGGAATGACTACGACCTACCTGCACCTACTCCCAGTGGAGCCTTGCCCTTGAGTAACGGTACGGAAGGAGACGTTGCCATTCTGAATGGTGCACCGGCAGTAGAAGAGGATCAATGGAGAAAAGTAGGTCACGCACCTCGATTCGGTACAGGTCAAACACCCAGCATAAAGGAAGAGACTTCTCTCCTCGATCATCAGACATGGGTTGAAGGTCAGCTAGACGAGAAATTCTTTGGAGGTATGCTAGCTTGGACCACGCTGAAAAGGAAGTAATTGACGCGGACACAGATTGGTACCACAATGCTGGAATTATCATATTCTCCTGTTTGGCCTCGTGGGTGGTCGCTGTACTCGGTGGTGGACTCGGATGGCTATTCATCGTTATGGCCACCTGCGGCACCTATTACAGAACATCACTCCGAAGGACACGGCGCAATTTCCGAGACGACATCACCCGTGAACTCGCAAAAGCACGTCTGGAGGACGAGACGGAGAGTTTGGAATGGATGAATAGTTTTCTGGTCAAGTTCTGGCCGATTTACATGCCCAATCTAGGAGCGACAATCATACAGTCAGTCGACCAGATCCTGAGTACTTCCACGCCTGCTTTCCTCGACAGCATGCGCTTGGACGCATTCATTCTCGGTACGAAACCTCCTAGGATGGAGCATGTCAAGACGTATCCAAAGGTTGAAGACGACATCGTCATGATGGACTGGAAGTTCAGCTTCACTCCAACAGATACGCTGGACATGACGGTCCGTCAGTTGAAGTACAAGATCAACCCACGTGTCGTCCTAGAGATCCGTATCGGAAAGGGAGTAGTCAGCAAGGCGATGAAGATCATCGTTGAGGACTTCTCTTTCTCCGGGCTTGTGCGGCTCAAGATCAAGTTGGGTATGGCCTTCCCACATATTGAGCGAGTCGATATGTCTTTCCTTGAACGTCCTGATATCGACTACGTTTGCAAACCCTTAGGAGGAGATACCTTTGGCTTCGATATCAATTTCATCCCAGGTCTCGAAAATTTCATAAAAGAGCAGATTCACGCAAACCTAGGCCCGATGATGTACGCGCCTAATGTCTTTCCAATCGAAGTCGCCAAAATTCTATCTGGCAATCCAATTGATCTGGCAATCGGCGTTGTCGCAATCACACTACATGGAGCTACCGGCCTCAAAAACCCCGACAAGTTCGCTGGCACTCCTGACCCGTACGCAGTGGTGTCTCTTAACAATACTGTGGAACTTGGACGGACTAAAACTGTACATGAGAACGCGAGTCCACGCTGGAATGAAACAGTTTACATCATCGTTACCAACTTCACAGATAGTCTTACTCTACCGATCTTTGACTACAACGAAGTGAGGAAAGACAAAGAGTTGGGTGTTTCAACATTCCCCCTCGAGCGATTAGAGAGTGCCAGAGACCATGAAAATCTTCAGTTAGATGTTCTTGCAGGGGGCAAACCAAGAGGTGTTTTACAATGTGACATCAGATTCTTCCCAGTGTTGGAGGCAATGAAAGGCGCAGATGGCACTATGCTGCCACCGCCTGAGTCCAATACCGGTATTGCACGAGTCACTATCGAGCAAGCAAAGGATCTGGACGGCACCAAGAGTATGGTGGGGGCCTTGAGTCCGTATGCTGTACTCTTACTCAATAACAGGGAGGTACACATTACCGGAAAGCTCAAGCGAACCAACAATCCAATCTTTACAAATCCTTCAAAATCCATTTTGATCACAAATCGTAAGCAAGCTAAGGTCGGACTTGTTATCAAAGACGATCGTGGTCTCGCGAAGGATCCTATCGTCGGGTCTTATCAAATCAAGTTAGATGATATGTTGTCACTAATGACTAAAGGTCAACAATGGTTCAACATGCACGGCACGAAGACTGGAAGAGTGAAGTTGACGGTTGATTGGAAGCCTGTCGAACTCAAAGGTGTCACAGGTGGCTCTGGCGGATACATGACACCAATTGGTGTCATGCGTGTGCATCTCAAGCGTGCATCAGACCTCCGCAACTTTGAAACTCTAGGCAAATCTGATCCTTATGGTCGCGTCCTCATCAGTGGCATTGAAAAGGGACGGACAGTGACATTCAGGAATAACCTGAACCCCACGTGGGACGAGGTCATGTACGTGCCGGTACGCTCTCCTACCGAACGCCTTACAATTGAGGTTTTGGACGAAGAGAAATTAGGTAAAGATCGATCACTGGGAGTACTGGAGATTCCACTTGCCGACTACATCAGAGAGTCTAGTGAGGGCGGATACGCTCCCAGCGGTAATCGAGATATGTCTGATGGCTTACGCATTCACGCTCAAGGCTCGGTGAAAGGTAAACTGGACTACAGCCTCTCTTTCTTTCCAACCTTGAATGTTGTAGATCCAGATGAAGAGGCTGAAGAAAAAGCTGCCGAAGCCGAAGGCAACGGTGTGTTGGATGACATGTCATTGGCTCCGACACTCAGCAAGCAGCCATCAATCAAAACTAAACCTTCTACCGAAGGAGCTCGACCGGTCATAGAATCAAGGAAATCATTAGAAGCAGCAGGTCGTATCGGTAACGTGGTCGGCAGACCTAGTCTTGAGCCATCAGCTGTTAACGGCTCATCGGGAAGCAATACCAAGAAAGCAAAGATTCGTCTGACGCCAGAGAACGTCAGTAAATATGGTAAGTGGAAGGACTTAACAAGTAATTTCGGACTAACATAAGGCAGAATGCGGTCTATTGATCTTCAACATCATAGAGGGAAATTTCGCTCACAGCAACGTACATCTAGAAGTACTGATAGACGATCAAGCGTTCCCCTCATACGTTTCGGCAAAAGCAAGATCAAGGCAGCATACATTCGGCGAAACAGGTGACGCCTTTGTGCGTGAGCTTGAATATTCCAAGATTACCTTACGCCTTGTGGAACAAGTCTCTAAGTCTGGGGAAGCAGACGAAGATCACGTTTTGTCTAAGCTAGTAGGCCAGACGATTAGTACGCTTCAGAAATGTCTATACGAGCCAACGCAACTCATCATGAAGGGTGGTGATGGCAGTACCAGTACTGTCACTGTCAAATTGAAGTACTTACCGGTCGAGATGCAACTCGACCCAAGCGAGAGCATTAACAACTCAGGTACACTCCGTGTTGAAGTGCTGGATGCAGCTGAACTCCCAGCGGCTGATCGCAATGGCTTCAGTGATCCTTATTGCAAGTTCAAGTTGAATGGTAAAGAGATCTACAAAACGAAGGTACAGAAGAAGACGTTACATCCTGCCTGGAACGAATTTTTCGAAGCTCAAGTATCATCTAGAACAGCCGCAGACTTCCGTTGCGATGTGTATGATTGGGACTTCGGTGAAAAGGCAGATTTCCTGGGCAGCACCGAGATCAACTTGAATGTACTGGAACCGTTCCAGCCGCAAGAGGTAACCTACACGCTTGACGGTAAATCAGGTGTGGTGCGACTTAAGATGTTGTTTAAGCCATCCTATGTTACTCGAGCTCGACAAGGTTCATCGACATTATCAGGCACTTTTGCACCAGCGGGCAAGGTCGTGGGAGCTCCAGTCAAGGGAGTGACTAAAATTGGTGGAGGAGTTGCTAAAGGCGCTTCGTTCTTGAAGCGTGGTTTCACTGGAAGGACGCACAGTAAAGACGAATCCATGATGACGGCCAACAACGACGAGAGTCTCCAGGTTCCTGGAACACCAACCAGAAGCGCAACTCTTGTCGATAGTAATGTAGGCTCTCCATCGGCGCCTATGACACCAGTGAGCACGAATCAACGACACTCTAGAGTTGGATCAGGCCCCGGATCGCCATCTCCTGGAGGTGCTGAAACGGGAACGGCCAGCTTCATCATTATGTCTGCAGCAGGATATCCACCATCAGCAGACGTGCGAGTTTATATCAAGATGGTCAATGCTAAGGGCACGAAAGAGCTCTACAAGACGAAAGCGGTAAAATCGGCCACAGGCACCGTGGAGTACGATTCAAACCACGAGAACTTTAAGGTCTCTTGCTCAGCTGACACGTCATTCCAAGTCTCAGTTAAGGATCACGGGCACTTCAGTTCAAAGGACCTAGGTGAAGGCAAATTCTTTGTTTCAGACCAGGGTGCAGGCTCGGAACAAGTCGTCAGCGCCGGTAATGGCACCGTCACGATCCGCAGTAGCTTTACACCAAACGCTGGACAGAACGGATATGCAGAAAGCATACGGCCCATGACCGGTACAGGTGAAGACGAGAAGAGAGAGGGAAGAAGGAGTTTCTTTGGCAAAAGAGATGCTTGAAGAAGCAAAAACGTGGGAGGTTGATTTCTCAAGGCGACGACATCAGCTAGGGTCCCAGAGCTGATATGGCTACATTCTTGTTGTTATTCTTAGGCAATGCCATTGGTCCACACATAAAACAGCTGCGTCTCGATATACCTATGTTGTGGCGATTCAAGCTTGCAGAAATTCTGGTCATACTTCTGCGACCATCCATACAGCAAGAAGTCTCGACGATCAATTTTCACGATCGATCCAGCCAACGAATATTATCATCAGCCAAGAGCCTCAATCACGTGACAATCGGTTTGGGGTCATAGATTGTCCGATGGCAGAATCCCCCGCGTTTGTTTTTCCAGCCTGTCAAGTCTCGACATCTGTGGGTACAATGCAAGACAGCTCTTAGAGACATGGAGAGAGCTGGCCAGCAGGGACTCGTACGGGACTCGTACGGGACAAGTATCTTCTCGGAACAGAACTCCATGTTGGGGCTGACTAGCAACAACAAATTGCCCATCCAAGAGATATTTTTCAATAATAGCTCATAGTGGGAACGAGCAAGTGTAAGCCTCATCAGCTAGACCGACGTCGATTCATCAACAAAATGATTGAGAGTAACCGTATGTGGTCGAGGCACAATGTAGATCGGGTAATGAACGGGGTCAAGAAGAAGCTCGGGTCCATCATACTCGTGCTACTACGAGGCTATGATGTGACCTGACAGAACTTTGCCAGCTTGTGTTTCTGCTTCGACTGCTGCTCCCGCTGGAATACTCGCAAAGTTTTTTTGCTGTCCCTCTTTTCCTCACCCTGCCGCTGCTGATCCCCACCCCCACCGTCGCAATGTTATGCCACCATGAAATTTCGTTGCTTCCTCGAGCAACAGAATTTACCCCTCATCGCTTCTGCTCGTATTTACTTGCCAGTTGTATGTAGTAGTATATTAGTAGGACCAGACAGTCAGATCTTGGAACAGGTTTCCCATTCTCTGCTCCCTTCTATCTTCTCATTTCCTGTACAGACTTCGTTTGCTACAGTTATACCCGTGTGATATTATACTCTGTTCACGACGATAAACCTAGCAGTATTGATCTAAAGTCGACCCACTGCGGACCTTCTCCATTCAAACTTCAATTCCGATTCAATTGATTGCTAGGTGAGTCCTTGACCGCTCCTTCAGTATCTTGCTCTTGGATTTCCTATCTGCGAGAGCAATCAGAGACAAATGGACCACAGATGCTGCAGGCACGGCCCATGTGCCTCTCGGGGTCAGTCGGCGTCTGCAGCCACAATGGAGACGGAGTGGTGTTTTGCTATCACAGCCTGGTCCTGTCTCAGGATGCTCGCACACACTTGACTCTGCATATCTCAACTCTGCAACCCTGATTCCTTTTTAGCTCGTCATCCTCCCCCGAGTATTTCCCTTTTCTTCCTGCTCCTATTCCTTTCCTCGAGCACTGACATTCCTACTCAGACCTAGTATTTTCTGATCAGAGATCTTCACCATGTCCAAAGCTATTCCGTCCCACCTTCGTCCTGCCAATGGCAGCGGTGCCTCTCCTGATGCCGCCCCCAGACACCACGGCAAGACCCAATCTCATGTGGTAAGCAAGAAACCTTCCTTTCGAACACCTTTGCGAGACATATTCCACTGTAAGGATAAGGACGGTGTTGGAATGCACCTGCAAGAGCTGGACTGAATTGGACTCGAATATCTGCAAACACACTTGACAGAGTCTGGGAGTGTTCTCTCGGATAAGTCACCAAGTTGAGAAAGAATTGCATTCGAAGTGACTGGCTATTCACTGCGAAACACTCGCAGAGCAGCCTGTGTCACTTCAGTGTGTTCCTCTTTGCCTGGTAGATCTATTACAAAAGAAATCTTCTGTGATCTCATTGCATGATTTCTCTCTCCCTTTCTTTCAATACCTGCACATCCAAGTCGATCTAGTCGTCAATTGAACACAAAACGATCGATCACAATGGCTGATAAATCCATCATCCAGGCTTTCGAAAACACCTCCACCAATGTCGCTGCTAGCCAGATGCGCAATGCGCTCAACAACCTCGCAGATACCGTCACAGATCCAGCCGAAAAGAAGAGATTCGAGGCTGAGATGGACAACTTCTTCGCTCTTTTCCGCAGATACCTAAACGACAAGGCTAAGGGTAACACAATTGACTGGGCTAAGATCAACCCTCCAAACCCAGAGCAGGTCATCAACTACGATCAACTCGCCAACAGCGACTCAGTTGAATTCCTCAACAAGTTGGCTGTCGTCAAGCTTAACGGTGGTCTCGGTACATCCATGGGATGTGTTGGTCCAAAATCCGTCATTGAGGTCAGAGATGGTATGTCCTTCCTCGATCTCTCGGTCCGTCAGATTGAGTACCTCAACCGAACATACGATGTCAATGTCCCATTTGTTCTCATGAACTCCTTTAACACTGATACCGATACTGCCTCTATCATCAAGAAGTATGAGGGTCACAACATTGATATTCTCACCTTCAACCAATCAAGATACCCTCGTGTCCTTAAGGACTCTCTACTCCCAGCACCAAAGAGCTACCAGTCACAACTTTCAGACTGGTACCCACCAGGTCACGGTGACGTTTTCGAGTCTCTCTACAACTCTGGTATTCTCGACCAACTTTTGGAGCGTGGTGTCGAGATCATTTTCTTGTCCAACGCAGACAACTTGGGTGCAGTTGTTGATCTCCGCATCTTGCAACACATGGTTGAAACCAAGGCTGAATACATCATGGAACTGACCGACAAGACCAAGGCCGATGTTAAGGGTGGTACCATCATCGATTATGAAGGAAAGGCTCGTCTGCTCGAGATTGCTCAAGTTCCAAAGCAATACGTCAATGAGTTCAAGTCGATTAAGAAGTTCAAGTACTTCAACACTAACAACATCTGGATGAACCTCCGAGCTGTCAAGCGTATTGTTGAGAACAACGAACTTGAGATGGAGATCATTCCTAACGACAAGTCAATCCCAGCTGACAAGAAGGGAGAGGCGGATATCAGCATTACTCAACTCGAGACTGCTGTCGGTGCTGCCATTCGTCACTTCAAGAACGCTCACGGTGTCAACGTACCAAGAAAGCGATTCTTGCCAGTTAAGACTTGCTCTGACTTGATGTTGGTCAAGTCCAACCTTTACTCTCTTTCCCACGGTCAATTGGTCATGGACGCTTCCCGATTCGGCCCAGCTCCTCTCATCAAGCTCGGATCCGACTTCAAGAAGGTTGCACAATTCCAGAAGCGTATCTCATCCATTCCTAACATTGTCGAACTTGACCATTTGACTGTTACTGGTGACATCAACTTCGGTCGTGGTGTCGTTCTCAAGGGTAAGTTTGAGTTTATCTTATATTTGGTGCATTTACTTACTTTCTTACAGGAACCGTCATCATTGTTGCCACCGAGAACTCTACCATCGATATTCCTCCCGGTTCGATCCTCGAGAACGTTGTTGTTCAAGGTAGTTTGAGAATCCTTGAGCACTAGACGTTCATACCGATCGTTGTCGTTATGTCTATTGCATGCAGAACAATTAATATTGCCGGCTGGTTGGTTTAACATCGAAAAAAATGAAGAGTTGATAATCAAATCATAACGTTGATAATACACCAAGCATTGATGTATATATCAGCTGATGAAGAAAGATCTCAATGAATCAGGGCTAGAAATGAAACGAAAAACAAACAAAGCATGCATGTATAATTGCATTGCCAAATGAAATGATGAAGAACATATAAGCACTTCTTTCACATCGTGTGATTGTGATCTGTTGTCCCACTCTCGGCGCCTCTCACGTTGAATCACGACAGAGATGATCGTGTCCAATATATCGTTACAGTCCGTAACTTAGCATAGAAACGAAATCGTAGGCACGTCAGGTCTTTCGTCTCCCGCCTTCTCCTGATGTATTCTTGACATCCACGAATCTCTTCACGCCAATGACTAATTTGCTTAGTTGCGTCACACTTACAGCCATCGCAAAATGCAAGCTTTCTACAATACAGTCATTCTTTGCTAGCACTACTACTACTACTACTATTCCCCTCCTAACTCTCTCGCCCATTCTTGAGCTCTCTCTGTCTTCAATGTTCTAGCGCGCCTATATCCCATCCCTATCTTTATCTTTATTGTACAGAATCTCGGATCGAATTATACTGTTCAATTCTGGGTCATAATTGGATTAACTAATCATACCACGCTCACGACGCTTGAGGAAATAGATGCTTGACTTCATTTGATTGGAAATCTAAGCTTTCAGTTTATTTGTTCCCCATATCGTTTCCTTCGAAAGTTATTACGCATATACATGTGTGTATTATATATTCTATGATATACGCATGTTACACAGGGATGCGATTAAATTTGTCACAACATACACAAATCACACCAAAAGTTAGACCTAAATACAATCGGTCCATCTAAGCAGGAAAGGACAAACAGAAAGAGAAGTCTCAAACTAGACGACAGCACTACTACTGTACCACCAACAAAATCATCATCATCATTGACAAAAACAAGAACAACACCAATCATGGCAGAGCAAACCCAACCTCAACTCCAGAAAGGAGAAAAGAACACGAACTCAACATTCCAACTCCTCCTCTTCGCCTCAGCATCAACCCACTGCGCCAACACCGAAACCCTAACCCTCCCCGCCCCCACAAACCTATATTCATTGTTCCTACTCCTAGAGAGGCGTTTCCCAGGTCTATGCAAGAAAGTCCTGAGGAGCAGCCAGGTCGTGATTAATTTCGATTATGTGGATTTCGATATGGGGGTTTTGTGTGAGGGTGTTGAAGCTGAAGTTGAGGGGAAGAGAGATGAGAATGGAACAGGGGAAGGAGATGGGAATGGAGATGGGAATGGGGATGAGGTGATAAAGAAGGCAAGAGATGAAGGTGAGAAAATTGCTATAAGAGCTGGGGATGAAGTTGGTGTTGTGCCGCCTGTTAGTAGTGGGTGAATTTATTTCGATTGGGATTGGAGATGGGAAGTAGTATTACGATAGTAGGGGTTGTTGGTTGCAGGTACTTGTCTTTGATTTGGTTGATGTTATATTGAGGGGAGGAGAGTGGAATACTACTGGAATAGTGGAATATGGGCAGGATATGTTGGGATGTAAGTTCGTTCTCGTGGAGGAAGAAAGAAATGAAGGAGGAAGGAAAGGAAGGAAGACAGAAAGAGACGAAGAGAGTCAGACGCTATACCTTGCGCGATACGATTGGCAGAGTTCGTACCTAACGAGACATAAAGCGGAGGAAGATGAGGAACTGTTCGAGACTATCTAGTTCGTTCGGACATGACTGAATATTGTGGTATCAACGATACTGACACCACCAATATATTCACGGAAGTTATCTAGTGAGTGAGTGAATGTATCGAAATATAGTGAATCAATGTATAAAGCTGATGATCATGATCACGATCACGATTATGGTATTAGCGATTTTCCATCTATTATTATTCTTCTGGCTTACGGTCATATAAGATATACGTATAAGTCTTATCAGGTAATATTTGATGTAGTGACGTGACCATAACTGAGAATTCTCCTTACAGGTAAGTACACAGGTAGGCAGGTAGATATGTCTTTCCTGTTTCAAATCTGAAATGAATATCATACCTCTGCATCATGGAATCCAGAGCAAAAGTAAGTAAGGAATATCTTTGACAGCTCAAGAGATCAAATCGAATCTGTTCTATTACAGTAAATCTAAACTAAATCCTCCCTACAGTACCTACACGTATATGTACGTATTTAAGAGAACCCGAACACCAAATCATCTAATTCATATATATATATGCAGATACACATCATCTGCACATCAAATTTACCCTCTAATTCAAACGCTTAAATACCACATCATATCGTGTCTACGCTACTAGCCCGACTGACCTTCCGTTTTAAATTGCTATTACTTGTTTCCAGGTTTTCTGTCGTATTGGTGATTTTGGCCTGGACGACGAGCAGACTGGCGCAGGCGTTGAGGTCTTTCATTTGTGCCAGTATGAAGGCAGCTCGGCCTCCAAGGGGATTTGATTGGTCGAATTGTTGGGTTTGTGTTGATGAGGATGGGAATCCTGAGTTCGTTGTGCGAGGGGTTGTTGGTGAGGTTATTGTTACGGTGGCATTGTCGTTTGGTTTCAGAGATAAGGAGGATGTGTTGGCTGAGTCGTGACGGCCGAGTATTAGTGTGACGTCGCCTGATTCGTAGGTTTTGTTGATGAGGAGGGATGAGGCGATGGATTCTGAGGTTGAGGTGCTGAGATCTTCGAAATGAATTCTTGAGGCGAGACGGTTGGGTAGGGTGTTGCGGATCTCTTCGAATTCGTAGTCTGGTTCTGATTGTGGAGTGGATTTTCCTGGGTTATTTGATGATTGGATGGTTGTGACTATTCTGACTTCGACGTCGTCGTTTTTTGCTAGTTGAAGAGCTAACTTTACAGCTAGAAGGTCGTCTTTGTGTCCATTGTAGAGTGCTCGGATCTGACGACGCCCATGAGTGTCGTATGAGCGAAACATGACTGATGTATCGTTGACATTGTTGACGCTCAATCCAGTGACACTGCGAGTAAGTTGTCGACCTTGCCTCTCAATAGGACTGGCTAAAGTCATGGACATGGCTCTGGGTGAAGATCGACCGATTAAAGTTTTGTCGAGGAAGATACCAGCATTTACAATTCCAAGAGCCTTGTCGAAGATGTCGGCGGCAAGAGCACCATACTGTCTGTTGGACAATGGATCGGATCCTGATTGAAGATCGAATATGGAAGAATGTTCGGAGACTGATCCTGTTTCGCTCCATGGTACGAGGATGAAATCACTTCCAAGTTCAGTCGCTCTATTGACCAGTGTGGTCGAAAATGATGGTTCAGGCACGACAGCAATTTGACCTGAAAACGTAACATTCCGAGATGATCGTTGAGCGGCAGCTGAAGTACCAAAGGCTTTGATGATAGGGTCGCGTGTTGCGTATTCTTCTATCTCAGAGACTCTCATGACGGATGATTCTCGCTCAGTCAACTCCATCAGACGGAGACCGTGGATTCTTAGGGGTCGTTCTATTTCGTGTAATGATGTTGCTTGCGACGATAAGAGTGTTGTATTTTGGGCAGCGACAGACTTTTCATGGTTTTGTGTACCTTCAGAAGGAACCATGACAGAGCCTTGTCGGGATCTGTCTTTATGTTGTCCTCCAGTAAAGAGAGACACAATGTTGAAAAGACTTGGTAACCCATCCAGACGGAGGTATACAAGCATCTTGTTCGTGACATCGGTCTTAGCCTCGTCGTCATCGGGATTGGTTGAACTGTCAGCAGATTCGATTGGGTTACCATCCCAATCAATCTTTCCTTTCTTCCATAAGTCAACCTTCTGTTGGTATGATGGTGGATAAGCCCACATGGTCAGAGGTGTGGTTGCAAATGTTGTAAGAAGCGCCATCACAACAAAGATAGTAAAGGTACGTGTACTCAAGATTCTCGCTTGTAGACCGATATTGAGCACGATGAGCTCTACAAGACCTTTGCAGGACATCAAGATACCAATAGTAGCAGATTCTCTCCACAATAGGCCGTTCATTCTTGCAGCAATCGTGCCACCACCTAATTTGCCAAAGAAAGCGACCGATGTAACTCCAATGACATATGCCCAGGTGATACCATTATCGAGTAGACCCAGATTGGTGCTGAGACCAGAGAGAGCAAAATATAGTGGTAGGAAGAGCGTCGAAACAAGATCTTCAATCTTCTCAGTGATCTTGATGGCAAATCCACCTTCATGTGGACATATCAAACCGATCATGAAAGCGCCGAAAATGGGATGAATTCCGATGATGTCGGTGAAGAAAGCGGATGATAGTACCAAGAAGATTGTCAAAGCCACGATGGATTGAGATGGTCCATTGGAAAGACTGCCGGACTTTCTCAACACCCACATGAATGCCCATCTCACTGGGAATGCTACAAAGAGCGAATATCCAACGGCGACCAGGAAGATCCAAAGAGCGGTAAGACCTGCACCAGAATTGACAAGTGTGACACATAACGCAAGCAAGATCCAACCGACGACATCGTTAGCGACACCAGCTGACAGCACAATGACTCCAACAGTAGTTCCTAAGAGTCGCAATGAAGTCAAGATTCGACAAAGCACGGGGAAGGCCTGGTGGACGTTAGATTGCTCATTCGAAGCGGATATGGATAGCTTACGGTAATGGCAGTTGCAATACCAATGAAGAGTGCGTAGACCCCGAAGCTGATGGGGACCAATCCCTCTTCATGGTGGAATTGATGATAAAGACCCCAAGCAATAGCAAAACCAAGGCCAAAAGGTATGAGCATACCTAGTGCACCAACACTGAGAGCGATGCGCCAATTGCTGGCTAAGAAGCGAAGATCGACCTCCAAGCCCACCAGGAATAAGAAGAGTACAAGACCCAGGTTCGCGACTAAGTTAAATGCAGGCATAGACGCTGTAGGAAAGATGTTGTTCGTGAATCCAGGTATACGTCCCATGATAGATGGTCCAAGAATGATTCCCTTGCACATGTCAGATTCCGATGTTGAAGCGGTAAGTCAAACTTACAGTGATGACTTCGGCGATAACACGAGGCTGCCTCAATTTCGACAGTGGCCAATGCAATATTCTGGTGAACGATATGACAATAACGGCTTGTATAATGAATAAGGTGATCGGCATCTTGGTGTCATATTGAGTTGGTATCAAGCCTTCAAAGATACCACCTTGAGCCTTCGCTCGAGCAGTACTCGACGCTGAGGCTACAGCAGCAGTACTGGCCGCGGTCGCCATGACGCTGCGAATCGTTGAGCTACCCGTACTAGACATGTTGTCGTATGGATATTGTAGAACGGCGATATGATTGATATTGTGAGGATGAAGCGCAGACTTATGAGGTAGCCCGGTGGACCCGTACGCTAGTCTTGGGTCAGGCGGAATCCTCCTTAATACGTCCTTGTCGGGGTCTTGGAATGGTGTCTGCCAATACCAGTCCGAGATTTACTGTGTATAGGTGTTTCGGACAGATCACACGCGCTTTCATACAGATGACAGATAGGGTGGAGAGTCACGCAGGGCAGTCGTTGTCGGTAAAGCAGCCTTTAGCTTACAAGAGGCGGACTTTTTGAAACCACACGAGTATGAAATGTAGCTGTTTTTGAATTGACAAGCTCGTTTAAGGAGATGGAATGTCAGCAGGATGAAAGGTCGTCTTGGCCTGGTCGCCACATTTCAACAAGGTCAGAAGCACAGATACCAAGAACCCCGGGGCCTTATGAAAGTCTTGGATCATCTGTTGATTGCGTGAGTCGATATTGAAGACTCGACTAACATCATGCCTAACTAGACACAAGTCTAGACCGTGGCTGTGATGTTTGAAAATGGAGCCTTTACAGGGGACTTTTTTAGGCTTTCAGCCCTACAGAAGCAACCTCTGACCACCATGTCATGTTCTGGCCTATTCTGTAAATTTGGTCTTATCAGAAAAGCATTCTGAACATAAAGACTGAAGGCTTCATCCCAATTCGATGGCTTTCTTGTGATTGTAATGAGAGAGAACAGAATCGAGACCAAAAGTTATTGATGATGTGGTTCAGCTATCGTGATGTGACATCGGTGGATTCCGAGTACGAGTTGTACACTCTGTGAGATAAATCAGGGATTTATTTTGGAGCGAGGGAAATTTTAGACCAGAAGAAAGCTGTGTGATCGTGATATCGACTCGCGTTGGATAAGACAAGATAATACAAAACATTCGACTTGCTCACTTACATTCTCATTGTTGTGCATAGATACTGTACTAGGCCAGTAAAAGAGACACGACGAGCAGTACAACGTTGTACTCCCAAAACTGCGTGTAACATATCAAAGACGAGATGTGTCAAGGAGATTTGCACGAGTACTTGTGCGCGCTACCGAAATGCGAACACCATATGCATTTGGAAGGTTAGTTCATCTCAGAGAGAAGAGTAAAGCAGGAACAGACTACGTTGACATACCATCTACCCTTGACGGTATGCCGGGCTTGACTGGCAATATCCCCTGATCCCTGGACGAAGCTATCGAGCCTGCTATCACCCGACGTCGATGATCTTGTATACAAACTGTCTTCCTCGAACTTGCTCTTCGCATTGCGTATCAAGACAGATTGACTAATGCTCATGCAGGCTCGCTTGAACCAGAACTCCTGTTCGCTCTGGCAAAGAAGAACAATATTACTCTTCCCTCGACCAGTGACGATTCATCATTCGAATCTGTAGCTACTCTATCAAAACGATATGGCCGCTTCACGTCTCTCGATGATTTCTTGCACTACTACTTCATCGGGATGTCCGTCCTAGTAACACAAGAAGACTTCGAATCTCTCGCATACAACTACTTCAAGAAGGCTCATTCGCAGAATGTCCGCCATGCCGAAGTCTTCTTCGATCGTAAGTTCACCCAACGCCTATAAATTCCTCTCGAGTCAAAATCACATACCAACCACCATCCACAGCTCAAGCCCACACATCCCGCAACGTATCCTACAACACAGTAGTCTCAGGCTTCACCACAGCCCAAGCCCGAGCAAAACAAGACTTCAACCTCAGCTCCGAATTAATCGTCTGTCTCCTCCGCCACCTGTCCCCCTCCTCCTGCTACTCCACCTACCTCGAAGCCCTCCCGGACCTCAAAACCGGCAAAGTCCGCGGCCTAGGCCTCTCCTCCACCGAATTGAACAACCCACCCTCCAAGTTCGTCGAATCCTACAAACACGCCATATCCGAAGGAATAACACATCTAACAGCCCACGCCGGCGAAGAAGCAGACGTGACCTACATGGCCTCAGCCGTCAACGACCTCAAATGCATCCGCGTCGACCACGGCATCAAACTACCCCAAGACCCAGCCCTAATGGCCCGCTTCGCAAAAGAAAGAATCCTCGTCTCAATGTGTCCGATCTCAAACCTGGAACTCAAATGCGTATCAGATATCTCCCAGTTACCGGTTCGGAAGTACTTGGACGCGGGTGTGCCCTTCAGCATCAATAGTGATGATCCGGCTTATTTCGGCGGAGGTACTTATATACAGGAAAACTACTGCGCTGTACAAGAGGCTTTCAACCTTGAGAAGAGCGACTGGCAGACTATTGTCAGGAATAGTATCGAACTCAGTTGGTGTAGTGCAGAGAGGAAGCAGGAGTTATTTGCAGAGCTTGAGAAAGCGAATTAAGTAGTGGAATACTTCGTTGTGCCACTTGTTAAGGATGGGCGTAGATGCTATACTGTATCGTACTTTTATGTACTATGATGACACGGTCTAGTGCGGAAGCCAAAGCATTGGATTCGAACGGAAATGGACGCTCGAATCGACTGATGGTGTAATCGCGTGGGAGTGTGAATATATGAATGAGGAAAGGACTTGCCTTACAATGAATGACAATAAGGATCATCGATACCACAGATGTAGACATTCGGTCCCACATTGAATCATCACACATCTTGTTTGTCTATTTTCGATTCAAGACCTTATACACTTTGACCTAAGTCAAACCATTCCATTGTCAAATCGTATCATCTATTTACATTCCAACATAGTGTAATCCACTTCAATTGCTTTTACTTCGAGACCAACCAACATTCAGTCCACGAAATGACACCGCATTCCAATCGTTCGCTCGCTCGCTAGCTGATTAACTCATTTATTCATTCATAACTCACATCCACGAAAGTCACAAGATCGGTTCGATTCTACTCTAATCTGATTCGCATTTCAACTCAGCTCAACCAAACTCAGTTTCATCCAGATCATCACCAATTCCGATTCCAATTCCAGTTTCGATCTCAATCCCAATTTAAATCATTCAAAACAATAAACTGGCGCTTTAACAAGTACATTTACGCCCTTCTTTTCCCCTCCGCCGGAACCGCTCTTATTGATTCCTTCACTTTGTTGCGTCGCTCCGACACCGGCACTATTCGCTCCCTCAGACTTATCCCCGTTTCCGCCACTTGATTTGTCGTTGTTTTCTTTCGAATTTGAGCTCCCTGTTTCGGAGGTGCTGGGGAGGACACTTCGACCTCTGACTTCGATGGCGAGGAATGCGGCGAAACGGATTCTTCCTTCTGTTATTCCACCTGTGAGGGATGTGAGATTATATTCGTTTCCGGTGGAGTTGGTGTCGTTTGAGATTTTGACATTGTTAAGTCCGGAGTCGGTGACGGCGGTGGGATTCGACGTTATTGGTGCCATTGGAGGAGCGGGCTTTTTGCTGACAAAGCCCCCTAGGAAACTGGATTTCTTTTGTTCACGAGTCGAAGGTTGAGAAGATAGGGATGGCTTGCTATCTTGAGATTTTCCGGTTAGCGTTGAAGCAACTGAATCGTTTCGAAGACCTGTAGTTGCTGCGGAAGGGTTGGAGGATGTGCCCTTCACAGACGCTTCTCTGATCTGGGCTTCTAGTTCTGCTTGTGATACAGTTGGCGCATCCGCTAGTGAGGACGAAGTAGACGTCTCGTCTTCATCTTGATATGAGTCGGACGCTGAAGGAGCCGATCCTGGGGCCTGTAACGCCGTCATACCAGTTTCAAGGCGCATATAAGTCTCGTTGATGGGTGCAGCTGGCATGAAGTATTCTATACATATATCTCTCGACTCGAGAGGAATATTAGAGGCAATACCAACTGCTTGTATAATGATAGTATGCAGATTGTCCACAAGTCCAGGAGGTGGTGGCTCAACCAGGAAAGATCTGACATGGTCATTTAGTTGTCTCGTGAGCGTATTGATGAGATTGTCAGTATTTGAGTCGGACTGCCTGGAAGCGATGACGTCTGAAAGACCTTCGATCGTTGTGAGACGCCACGTAGTAATTTTGGTAAGAAGATCATCTTGTTGCTCACTTGTGAGAAGGGTGCCATACGAAGATCGACGAAGATTTCGTTCCATGTTCTTTAGATGAGATGACAAGCTAGGATCTATACCTGGATGAAATACTCGCTCATAAAGACTCTCGAAGAGCCATCGAGTAATACACGCTCGACCAACAGCTGTCATTTCTTTCATTCCAACAACGTGGGCATCTCTATTACAGACTGGAGTAAGCCAGTTGGGTATACGACGCCAATCCTTCCTGATGTTGAAGGAGAGATTCTGAATAGCGCCGTTAAGTCGCTCGAATCTAAGCATATACTGCGCGTCGTCTAAAGAAGTCTTGGACATTGATAAGCGCTGTGTTGCGACTGTATTTTGTAATTGTGTGACTTGTGCTTCGCGTTCGAAGTAATACCGCTTGACTTTTGAATACTTTTGCTGAAGTTCTTCGTGCTTTTGTAGGAGCTGAGCAAAATCGAGACCGGAAAGATCGTCACGATTCCTGGGTGGAGGAGTGTTCCGACCTTGTTCATGACCTTGTGCACGCACTCGAGGATCTTGCTGTGCTTGTGATTGATAATGAGCATGCCGATCATCATCCCGATGACGGGTATTACCATTCGAGTTGTCATTACGACCCATTGCTTCAGCTTGTTCTTGCGATATTTGACGTTGATGGTTTTTGTCTTGCTGCGGTTGTTGTGCTACAACCGGAATCGAAAAGCGACCTTGGGTGCTCGAGGTTGCAGGACGTGAGTCGGACTGCTGGACCACGAGTGGTGAAGGTGGGCCCAAAGAAGTCTGGGAGGGTGGACGAAGGGACTGATTATTGTCGTACGTCTGAGATTGTGATGGGAGGTGGTTGCTCGAGCTGCTCGCTGAGCTAGGCTGATGGTAAACCTGGTAGGCTGTACGTTGAGCTTGTAGTGAGGGTTGTTGCTGATGTCGTGATGCAGGTTGGAGTTCGTCGAAGGAGGGTGCGTCTTCTACGTATCTTACAGTCTGACGAGCGTTCGGATTCGATGTAGGTGGTGGTGAATCGTATTGACTCTGTGGTCGATAGAACTGTTCGTAAGATTCCTTTGTGTCTCCCTGGGTAACTTCGTTGGTATTCTCTTGATGATACGGACTCAGTCTAGCTATTGCTCCTGGCACGGGAGAGAACTGTGGATTGTTAAGGTCTTGAGGACTGTGAGGGCTCTGTGGTGACAGTTGTTGGCTCCCCTTCTTTAATACAGACGAAGCACGGCCGACACTCCTGCGATCACCCGTATAGTCCTTCTCTTCTCGTTTACTGGAACCAAGTCCAAATATGCTTCTCTTTGATTTCTTTGGTTCTCGATCAATTCTAACTGATTGAGATTGTCCGAAGGGCGCAGGTCCGGGTATATGGGTGGCCTGCGAGTGTTGTAGTGGTGGTGACAAGGGAGGGACAATGTTTACGATAGGCTGATCCTGCGCATATACATCCCCCGATCCCGAGGGAAGACGACTGGATTGTGATCGATTTAAGAGATGAGCTGGGTGAGTCTGCTGCTGCTGGTTCTCGGTATAGTATCGCTCGTCAATCTGACCCTGGTGTTGTTGTTGTTGTTGCTGTTGTTGCTGAGGGGGTTGGGTTGCGAGTTGAGCTCCACCAAAGGGCTGCGTTTGGGAGTAGGCGGAATCGGGCTGAATAGGACTTTGATCGTGGGCTTCAGTGTGTCTGTCCAACGACGCCTGCGACTTATTTGAAGATCTGAATAACCGCATTGATCTTACCGTTCTTTCACGTTGAAGTGTGCGGCGGCTACATCAATGTGGGCTGGATTCGTTCAGAGACAAGGGAAGTGAAGAGAGGGCGATCAGGCAAAGACAATGAGCATCATAATTGGCATTTGTTGCTGAAGGGAGATACAGCCCACTAGATTTAGCTAACATCCAATAATGAACATGGCGGTACGAGAGGTAAGGCTCACTCCTCTTCTACTGGAAATCCCGGCGTTGGATGGCTTCCTCAGCAGATATCTGCTGCTTTGATTACACGCAACCCAAGGAATGTCGGGTTTCCTCTATAGGCATGTCTGCCTCATAAATATTCCAGCCATGTTGAGCAGATGACATACCACAGTCCGTGCCCATATCGCATCCATAATACTACCCGATACTGCTGTACTAATGATGGTAGTGTTTCTCCATACTAGACCTTGCCGAGACTTTAGCATTCCACATTGCCCCGCTTACATGCTGCTTGACTAGTCGGAGCCATTCTAATGTTGTGAGGGTTAGCATTGTGTGTGTTTCAACTGTTTCCCAAACTCGATATCGATTATGTGAGAAGGTGGCGCCACAGTCTTTGCTTGGTCGCACTTTGACTTCCGATTCATTGTTTGCCGTTCACTTTTAATATACCGGCAAGCGTCTAAAGATTGTAGGTTATATTGCTGGATCAGTTGGAGGGTCTGCAAGTGTAGTCGTTCGTTTTTTGGTAAAATCGCAGATTCAACTTCACATATCATCTTCTGCAGGCTCGTCATCATAACTGGGAAGAACAACATCCCAGCCAGGATCGTCGATATCTACCACGACATCACCGTCGTCGTCCTGTTCATTCCTCACTGATTTCACTCGGTACGCGATCAAGCTGCCGTCCACCAGACCATAGCCAGCAGGACTTTCGTTCGAGACAGCCTTCTTAGCGCTCGATTTGCGCTTGCCGGCTTTAGTGTCTGTGGCATCCTGCTCTTTAACTGCAAGTGGAATCCATCCCTTAGAAGGATCTCTCTTGTCCTTTAGAACTCCAAATTCGATGTCCTCTGGGTCTTCGGGAAGAGCAGTTGTAGATCCTGGAAGCTCCTTGATACCCCTGGCTTCAAGTGCGGCAAGTAGAAGGGCTTTAATTATAGCCATGCTTTGTTCTGGTAACACAGACAACAGGACTGTGGACTTGTGGTATTTGAGCAGCAGCGTGATATGCTCTGGGGTTGGAAGTTCTTCTAGGTCGATCTCGGAAGCGGCTGCTGAAGCCATTGTCTCGTGATCAAGTGTGTGTGAAGCAAACAGTTCGAGTCGCTAATTCAGGTGGCTGCTGCGTTCAAGCAAGTAAGATGGCTATCGTGGCGCAGTAAGCAAACGCTCGTCCGGACACTTGATATATTTAGGAGGATGGATGGAACGGTGGAAGGTTGTGGAATCTGGTATCCGGTTGGAGCAGGCTTGTGCATCGGATCAGGACAGAGTTGTTGGCTTCAATTTAAACGTTGAGAGTCCACAGCCTACAATAACGGTGTACCGCAGCAGTGTGATACTGGAAGCAACATGTACTATAGTACACAATATTAGTAGCGACTCCAAATTACTTTTTTGTCTTCCCCTCACAGGAGAGACGCGTTTCACGAAGACCCACTGCATCGATGATACCCAGCGTTCAAGTAACAATCACAATATTGAGTACATACACGTTTTGTGTGATTTGAGTTGCGCTTCCACTACCTGAGATGTGGCCCTTCAATTCGAAATCGGTTGAAGAATCCCAGTTGACCGTATCGACTTCCAGCCTGACGACAGATGAACTAGAGAATTCGAGTTCGTTTCAAACACAAGCTCACGATCAACCACGCTCGTCTGACTCTACATCATTATTACAGGATCCGGATGTGCTGAAATGGAGGGGCCATTCAGGAGAGCGTCTAGGAGTACCAGTCTGGGCGCGAGTACCTTTGATGATGGGTGCTTCAGGGATTTGCGGTCTGGCTCTGGGAGCTGCAAAAGGTGGACCTATTACGGGAGATCGATATCGAGCTGAGAACGCACATCGTTTCCCTGTTTCGCGCTCGGGATGGTACCTGTATCATAAGACGAAGAACTATCATATAATTGTTGGCAGTGCCAAAGAGGGAGTCAAGTTCGGATTGGGATTGATGGTATGGGCTACTCTGTTTGGAGTGACGGAGGAGATGATTGATCGATCAAGAGCCAGACTGTTCGCGAGTAGAGAAGAGGATGAGGACCGAATATCAGGGCAACGAGATGCAATAAGCACAGTCATGGCTGCTTTGACAGTTGCAGGGGCTTATAGCTGGAAGAGTGGTTTCGACCACTATGCTGCTGCTCGCATGTCTAAAATGGCGATCAAATACTCGCTCATATACGGACTGGCACAAGACCTTCTCGCATCTCTACGTGGTGATCGACCAGCATACGTCTCATGGATGATAAGGAAAACAACGGGAAGTTTTAGCAAGAACGAGACGATATGAACCATTTTGCTCCGGTCCTCGATCACACTCACATTTCCGCAGAGCTCAACAATCACCTCTTTGAAGGTATTAAAAGCTCTGAGCACGTTTGACGTGTAGACCTCACAGCTGGTCATCTTCCACACCTATACGGGCGTAAGAATCTACGTCCATTGTACAAGAGGCATCGGCGTCCCATAGCTCCGGACAGTCCAAACTAAAAAAGATGATGCCGAATCATCATAACGCGTGGCAGAGTTGTCAGTGCAGGAGATTAGAGGTCTCGGGGGACCGTACCAAAGAAGTATTGTGCCGTGATCATGTTGGTCAGGACAATGGTACCATAGACCACCTCGATGAGCAGTCGCAATGTTTTGTTGGACGATGTTGGTCAGTAAGATGCAGCAAGCGAGGAAAATGGATCCCATCAGCCCTGTCGAGTCGGACGGTCTTCCAGAACATGAGGGTACAGACACTGGAAATCCCGAACAGGGAGAAAAGGGTGTCGGGCTGAAACAAAGCTAGTTCAGAAAGCTCTGGCCGTTGTAACCAAATGCATGCGGCTGAGGCCAGTTTGATAAAAGCATCGAATAGAGTCCGGTATGTCTTGGGTAGTGGATGTCGAATCGTGGAAGATCACAGGCCATGGTGTGTTCTGGAATGAGTTGGAATATTTCCCACGTGTGGACTATGTTACCTTCGGAAGTCGCCTTGTTCTGCACATGATCCAATACCACGTCAATCATGCGGTCATATCTATCGAAACGCTGCATGAGAGATATGATGTTACAAAAGGACCGGTAAAGAGGTTGTGTCGGAATATCCAGAGGTGCTCTGAGTGTGTGTACTGTTTTGAGTCCAAGTGGTTGCAGGGTCTCGCAACTTCATTGTCTAGACTCCACTGATGCCTCTGGTGGCTACACTATTCTATACTGTGTGGTGGGGTGAATCTCTGAACTGCACGAGCGACTCTTTACCTGAAACCTAACTCCTTCAAATCGACTCTGCTGGTTCGCAAGTAGTTGCTCTGTCAAGTTGTTCCCTGCTAACGGACGGCTGCATGCGCTTGCTCTTCTTAGCTATCAGATCATATCCACTGTAACCCAACTTTGAATCACTCGCTTGTAAGCAAGCTTACGTTTAGTACGAAACTCTTCTGCTGCGGAGCAGATACCCATTTGCTATCCGTACCGCACCCTCAGTCACTTTGGACGTACATAGTTTGGTTCTCTCTAGACACACGTATTCATATTCATATCTGTACCTTGTTCCTTGATACCCGTGTACAATCACTACCTATATCAACCTTATTGGCTTTGGGCGCCGAGAGATCCCCCACCATCGCCTGCGTGACCTCTCTCGTTACAGTATCCAGCAATACTCATTCAAACTCGCCCACGCGATCGCACGATTATACCCCCTGACAGAAAGAACGGTCGACCAGAACTAAGACAAATGGTATGAACTAGTCGTCGCGATCATATTTCCATTGCGTGGTGGATGTAACAGGTCTCACATCTGTCGCAGGCTTGCCTGCTAGCAAGCAGCTTGATTTGAGACCCTCAGACGCAGGTGAAAGCACACATGGGAAGATGAAAGGTTGAAACCTGACCTGCGAACGAATACTCACACGTACAACCCGGCGTTGTAAGATATCCCTAGTAGCAGTCATGCGCCGGCATCACCATGGGCGGGCGCCTTCGCCATATGCTGGTCGAACAGCAGCTCCATTGTCTGCAGAAGTCATATTGGTGCGAAACTTCGATTCGAAGGTGAACCCGACGAGACCTGTTAGACAGTCGCCGCTGGCGACCTCTCAATTTCAGGGCATGCCCCTCGACCTCATCGAGCGTGTCCGTTCATTTCCTCTCTTCCAGAGCGCGCCAGACTCCTTCTTGGTAGAGTTGGGGACTTTGTTGAAGCCCCAGATGCATTCAGTCAACGACTATATCATGACAGAAGGTGAGGATGCAAAGGCTATGTACTGGATAGTACGTGGTGCTGTAGCAGTCACATCAAGAGACGGTGAGAGCAACTATGCGGAACTCGAACCTGGAGCTTTTATTGGAGAGATTGGCATTCTTCTGGACAGACCGAGGACAGCAACTGTGGTTGCGAGGACAAGATGTTTGACCTTACAACTAAAAGGAGAAGACCTGCGGAAGATACTACCTAAATACCCTGAGGTCGAACGTGCGATTAGAGAAGAGGCGTTGGAGCGACTGAGCATTTTAGAGAAAAAGAAGAAGCAACAACAAGCAGCGCAAGGCGTACTCGGAAGTATGCGAAGAGGTTCTAAGCGACCACTCGAAGCGATCGGAGAGGAGATGGAAGTGGACGAACAGAATGGTGCAAGTAAACGAAGGAAATCTCCCAGCCCAGGTATGGGTGAGATACCAGCTGCAAGTGCCCTTGGCCATGGTCTTGTCAACGTGAGAGCGTTGCTAATGGAATTGCCACTCTTTGCAAGCTTACCTCAAGAAATGCTACACTTTCTTGGTCTAAATGCACAACCCCAAACGTTTCCTCCCTTCACAGAGATTATCAAGCAGGACACTACAGGCAGGGAAGTTTTCTTCATCATTCGCGGGGAAGTCGAAGTTCTGGATGAGAGAATAGCGCCATCGACTGGTCTTCGCAGGAGCTCACGTCAGAACGGTGTCGTACCTACATCACAAGTCAAAGCTCGTCTCAAGGGCGGACAATATTTTGGTGAGGTAGTTAGTTTATCACTTGCCGATCACCGCACAGCTACTGTTCGATCAGTCACACAGGTGGAATGTTTGGTTATTACCGAGAATGTTTTGGCAGAATTTTGGCGTCGATGTCCTCCAGATGTACGGCAGCAGATTGAGGAGACCGCTCGATTGAGACTGGAAACAGCATCTTCCAGTGATATTGTCATGGCCGATGCTGATACAACGCCATCTCTTGATGATCTTGTGATAGGGGAGATCAAGAAGAAAAGAACGTTAAGGCAGCGAGGACCACGGATAATGTTCAACGATCCCGAGACCAGCAAACCGCATGAACCAGCCCAGACAGAAATGCCTGCTGAAGTCAAACCGCTCGATCCTGATCCTTTTCAGAGCGTCGGTCTTGAGAATGTACGTATGCGATCCAGAAGGAGCTCGCTTGCTCCTCCGTCGCCCGATGAACCTATACAGTCTCAAAAGGTACGGCGTTCACCACGAGGATCACCTACGGGTTCGCCTATCCCGACCTCACCTTCAACGAGAGGTTCAAGATCCGGAGGTACATCTCCTATACCAGAAGAGAAATATACAGCTTTCCCTTTCTCTGATCCTTTCACATCTGCTCCACGACCAAAACCTCGGCCTAGACCAACCCTTGGGCCTAACAGAGGGACAATACCTGATCAGATTCTTCCTCTGATCTTCCAATATCTTGGACTTCATGAACTCATGCGTTTACAAGCGGTTTCCATTCACTGGCAAAATATACTCAGCAAGTCGCCTATCCTTTTCCATAATCTCGATTTATCACGATATAATCGCACGCTTACAGATTCAATAATAATTAATCGGATATGTCCATTCATTGGACAACGACCCCGTTTGATCGACATAAGTAATTGTTTTCACCTCACTGATGAGGGTTTCACTGCTTTGGCTACACATTGTGGTCACAATGTTCAGGTTTGGCGCATGAAGTCTGTATGGGATGTGACCGCTCCAGCCATTCTCGAAATGTCAAATCGCGCCCGCAGCCTGAAGGAAGTCGACCTGTCCAATTGCAGGAAGGTAAGCGATACCTTGCTCGCTCGTATCGTTGGCTGGGTGGTCCCAAATAACCAACCCAACAACATGAACAACTTCTCTTTGAATTCGAAATTTCACACTCGCAACCGGAGTATTTCTGAAAACCAGAAACGACCTGAGTCAATCAATACTCGATTTCACTCTTCGACCGTACCAAATCCGAGTGCACCAGCCCCTGGGACGGTATTTGGTTGTCCTGACCTTTCCAAGATAACGTTGAGTTACTGTAAACACATCACCGACAGGACTATGCACCACATAGCCACTCACGCTGCTAGAAGAGTAGAATCGATGGATTTCACCCGTTGCACGACAATCACGGACATGGGCTTTCAATATTGGGGCAATGTCAAGTTCGAACGTCTCCGTAAATTGTGTTTGGCGGACTGTACGTATCTGAGTGATCAGGCAATTGTATGGCTCGTCAATGGTGCAGGTGGGGGACTACGCGTCTTAGATCTGGTATGTGTATCTCCATATTCCCTTCCTTCCTTCTTTTTTCCATCGTACAATTATTTCCACATATTCGATACCATCAACCGTCTCCTCACTCATCAATACCAAACTAACATTCCAACCTTTAGTCCTTCTGCTGCGCCCTCTCCGACACCTCAACTGAAGTCCTAGCCCTAGGCTGTCCAAATCTAACACATCTCAACCTCTCGTTCTGCGGCAGTGCCGTCTCAGATTCTAGTCTGCGCTCTATAGGCCATCACCTCTCCCAATTGCAATACCTCGCTGTCCGTGGCTGCGTGCGCGTCACGGGAATAGGCGTCGAGAGCGTTGTTGAAGGGTGCATCAAGTTAAGGGAGTTTGATGTCAGTCAGTGTAAGAATCTGATTCCGTGGATTGAAAGTGGAGGTGTGCAGAGGTGTAGGAATCGCGGAAGAGGTGTTGTTTTTGAGATGGTGAAGTGAATTCGATTGGATTGATGGGAGGGTAGAAAGGTGGAATGAGGAAGAGGAAAGTCGATGAGAGATGTAAGTGGATAGATAGGTCTGTGATTGAGGATTGAGGATTGACTTATGAATTATGGTAATATGTATGAATGAACGAATGAAGTTCTTCTTTTGGCGGAATCATTGCATTCCATTTGAATTTGAAGGAAAGCGATTTCTTACTGTTTGGTACATTTCACTTCATGTCTGAGGTGTGTGTATATAATACTATATATACTATACTTACTCTATACATATATACATATGTTTGTGTATAGCTGGCTGGCTGATTGATTGTTCGAAGACTTCCCACATGAGATGAAGCAATATATATGCTGTATATGCGTGTGAAGCATGAGGACGGTGTGATATAATATGATATGATATAACATGATGATATGACCACATGTGTATACCAACAAGATGACATGATGAACATGTGTTTCCGTAAAGGAGACACCGTATTTGAATGAGCGTATATTTAACTTACATGGACTCATTGGACAACATGTGAATTGTCTACCGTATTTAGTGTGATGAGATGAGATGGAATAGGATAGAAGAGGGTCGATTGAATTCATACCGTGTAGATAATTTTATCGTACGTACGTATAGTCTTATCCATGGAAGCAGCTCATAGACCCAGAATGATACATACATACGTATATGTGGAATCCTCTCTTCACCGAGGAAAGGTTTCACACATGTGTAACGAGACCATCTCGTCATGAAATGGATAGATATGTATTTCTTGCTTCTCTCGTACCAGAGACTCCTTGATTGAATTGGCAGTAGGGGTGGATATGCCGTGCTTGTTTTCTTGAAGGGTTCTCACAATATCGGATTCTGTAACGTGCCTGCGCAAGCGGTCGAAGGCAATAACAGTTGACGGTCGACTTTATCGGTGTCTTCTGATTGTCTCTTCTGTAGACGTACTTGTCTCCCGAGGAATGTTATGTTCGTATATAGGTAGAAGTAAAACCATTGGCTCGGGAGGTCGGAAACGCTTCGTGTTTTGAATTGTCCGGTCTGTAATATCGACGACACTCAGGTAGTTGATTCGCATTTAGTGGAATCTGATTCTGCAATCCCAAGAGCATCTTGCGAATACTTGATTCGGCTGAATCATACGTCCTTTTGAAGAAACACTCATTCAAGAGTGATGAGACATTGTCGACAAAGAAGATCAGAAGCAAAGTGGTGGCTAACATGATCGATAAAGTGCTTTGCCCGGATGGATGGCTCTCCTTTCACTGCCTCGATTCGAGACTGTGAGACGTCCGAGACGTCTTCTTCGTACCGAGTTGCTCCCCCGATTTATTCTGCATACTTTCACCACGTTCTGTGGACCAGAATTTAATGGCTATGTGCTTCATGGCTGCAAAAAGCGAGGCGTGTCATGTTCTGGTTCGTTTGGATATTTCATGTCGAACTCCAGCATGATATCCGGGGGCTTGAGTTCGAAGCAACGAGATGGTTTGTCTTCGAGCACTGCCATATTCTTACAGCTGATATCAATTACCTTGCAGACCGAAAGAGTAGTCAGTTATTCTACTAATCTGAACTAACATCGCGTTGTAACGCGCCACAGTGTAATGTTCCAATCATCAACAAGGGAAGAGATCATCGGCAATTGGAACGCGGAAATGGATCTCGAAGATGTCCACACTATCCCACTCAAGACTCATGTTGGAAATTGTCGGCGTCGGCAATGGTGACTTGAGGCCTAAATCTCCTCCCATATTTGCTAATAATGGTACGCAGATATAAGGCGGCAGAGTACGGACTCACAATCCGACTCTACGAATGCCTTGCGGATGCCGATTGAATTGATGAGGATGAATGCAAACAAAGACCGAGATACCGATATCAGAGCACACGCCAACAATGTATGTGCGATTTGGTGGCCAGTGAAAACCCAGTGATTTACCACCAACCGAGGCTAATCTTCGGGTCGTGTCGACGCTAGAATATTCTTTGCGGCTGGGACAAAAAAGGTTTGGCTTTCGGTATTGTCTTCAACCGACGACAATTGTTCCTCACGGCTATGAACAATTTTCACATGGCAATTGGCTGAATCAACTTCTAATTTTCAGGACTCACCACTGACCGACTACTCTAGTCTCAATGCTTAATTTTTGACGCGTCCGTAGCGTAATCTGCGCGTGAGTTGCTGTACCTTACCTTGCTTGTGTAACTTCGGGCAGTTCCCCCGTGAGAAGAAAGGTGGCGATGGAGATCATCCTATGCAACCAATCACTCATGTAACGTGAAGTTCGCATGACCACTTCCTCCATTGATGAATACCCCGGTTCTTGGACATTTCATACCCCATTCTCCACGTTGTTGCTTCTTGATAGTGTTTTTGCGGGGTGATGGTCGAGGCTGCTGAGAAGCAGCTACAGTCGCATATTGTATTGTTGTACTGAGTTCGAAAAGTGGATGCTGGTTGTAGAAATTTATATAAGCATCGATTATCTCCCGACGTCTCCATTTTTGTTTTTTCTCATCCTTATCAACAAGATCATCTCAACACTTTCAGCTGAGCAACAACCTTGCTGGCATTCGAAGCAGGATGGCAGCATACAAGCAAGACGGTGTCTTCACCAAGGATGAAGCCGTTACCGATAATGACCACGGCGAACAGAACAGATCCATGGATGTGGTCGTTGCAGGTGCTCGTGCCGCCACTGAAAAAGAGCACAATATGACTCTACTCCAGGGAATCAAGTTGTATCCAAAGGCTGTCGCCTGGAGTATTCTTATATCAACGTGTATCGTTATGGAGGGTTACGATGTATGTTTGATCAACAACTTGTACGCTTTCCCGCCATTCAATCGCAAGTATGGAGAGCTACAACCAGACGGTACATACCAAGTGCCAGCCAGATGGCAAGCTGGTCTGAGTAACGGCGCCAATGTTGGTGAAATTATCGGTCTTTTCATCAATGGTTTTGTCTCAGAACGTTTTGGATATCGATACACTGTTATGACCTGCTTGGTTCTAGTCTGTGCTTGGACTGCAATCTTCTTCACTGCTCAAAGCGTCAAGGATTTGCTTGTTGCAGAAATTCTGTGTGGTAAGTGACAACCTTAAAGTTGTGGTTCTCATCGCTAATTTGACTCAAGGTATTCCATGGGGTATCTTCCAGACTTTGACCATTACATACGCTTCAGAAGTTTGTCCAGTTGCTCTTCGTGGATACTTGACAACTTATGTGAATTTCTGCTGGGGATTGGGCCAGGTGATTGGTATCGGAGTTATCAAGTCTATGCTCGGAAGAGATGACCAGTGGGCATACAGAATTCCATATGCCTTGCAGTGGATGTGGCCTGTTCCACTTATCATCGGTATTTGGTTCGCTCCAGAATCGCCTTGGTGGCTAGTCAGAAAAGGTAGATTGGCCGATGCAAAGAAATCACTCCTACGATTGACAAGTCTCAATCGCGAGACCGACTTCGATGCCGACGAGACTATTGCGATGATGGTCCACACCACTGCGCTTGAAGCCAAGATCACCAAAGGCGCTAGTTACCTCGATTGTTTTAAGGGCACCGATCGTCGACGTACTGAAATTGTGTGTATGGTTTGGGCCATCCAGAACTTGAGCGGTAACTCCTTCTCCAACTATTCAACATACTTCCTAGAACAAGCCGGTCTACCTACGAGTACCTCCTACAGCTTCGCACTGGGTCAATATGGCATAAACATGGTTGGCGTCTTCGGCGCGTGGTTCTTGATGACGTGCGGCATTGGTCGCCGATCGTTATACTTCTGGGGTCTTTGTGGACTTTGTACCATGTTGATGATCATGGGATTCTTAGGTCTCGTACCAAAAGAGCACAAAGACAAAGCAGCACTGGCGACTGGAAGCATGATGATTGGCTGGGCTCTCTTCTATCAATTGACAGTGGGAACTGTGTGTTACAGTCTTGTCGCTGAGTTGTCAACTCGACGACTGCAAATTAAGACCATCGTCCTGGGTCGAAATCTTTACAATATTGTCGGTATTGTCTGCAGTGTCTTCACTCCATATATGTGTAAGTCGTCCTCTTTAAAATTCAGGAGGGAAGCTAATTAATATCAGTGAATCCATCTGCTTGGAACTGGGGTAATTACACTGGATTCTTCTGGGCCGGTCTGTGTGCGCTATGCTGTGTGTACACTTACTTCAGAGTACCTGAGCCTGCAGGACGCAGTTTTGCAGAACTTGACATGTTGTTTGAGCAAAAAGTCAGTGCTAGGAAGTTTGCAACAACTCAAGTGGATGTCTTCCATGAGCATTTGGATGGAGGATTCACGGAGCAGTATGAACGCCAGATCGAGAAGAGCCATGTTAGTCATTTGGAAAAGGCTGCTCACCACGCATGATGATTGCTGCGGTGACGGTAGTCGAGCCTGCCTGTT
Organism: Camptophora hylomeconis; assembly: GCA_032357745.1. NCBI lineage: Eukaryota > Fungi > Ascomycota > Eurotiomycetes > Chaetothyriales > Chaetothyriaceae > Camptophora > Camptophora hylomeconis. Next base: position 654,361 of record JAOTMB010000011.1, read on the forward strand.
GTACTTTGACTGACACGGAGCCAGGTGATTTGATAGGCTGTTCGCTTAAGTTGAATTGCAATAATTAAGCACATTGACTGTAGCACAAATGAATAATACCTGTCATTGTGAAAGTAGTGAACATGTGCTGGGAACAATGACTCTACTCAATTATTCGTCTTCTGACTGATATTGTCCCAGAGATCAAGAACCGTGCCTCACGCGTATCACAAGGCTACAAGATAAGGCTGTGGAATCAAAGATGAGTATGAGAGGCAGGCGCAATTGGTGCCTGATTCATTACCTCTAAATTGTCTATGCTGATGCGAATCAAAGTACAACAATCTCTATTTCCTACCAATACTCACAGGGGACTGATCACATAAGTCATACCTATTACTCACCTTACCGCACCCTAGAGAGTCTCAGATTTGATACCTTCTACGGACTCACACCGTCATACATGCAACTCTAGAATCGCAGTGTGCTATAAATAGCGAGTCACTTCCTATGCTCGTTCAGTATTCAGCTGCACGCGCAGAGAAATACGACGGGCTTTCCGTCATTGACTCCGAGGCGATTGGCAGTCTCAACTGATTTGAAAACATGTTCACATTCAAGAATACTAAGAGTATTCATGCACAGTGTATTGGCTTCGTGGAAGATATTGAGATAACAGCAATTGACACCAAATTTGCCAGTGTCGATTTGAACTTCAATTCTGAGCAAACTCCGATTCAATTGCATACAATTCATCCTCGCAGCAAGTCAACAAGTCGGCGTAGAGCCAGACTCATTCCGGCCTCACAGTTTGAGCACAGTATAAAGCGGTTCCGTAGGGATAAACCAGTGCTCAAAGATGTTTGTGAGAAGAGTATACCACCGTCCACAATCTCTGAGTCCAATTTTGATGTACAAAGCCCTCATGCGCAGATGTGCAGGACGCAAATGAGTTTCTTGGATCTTCCTGGAGAAATACGCACCAACATCTACAGGCACTTGTTTGAACAAGCAAGGGTTTACATTTGTCCCGCATCGGAGAACAGTAGGTACATTACCTTCACTCTCAACGTTCACCTGAATCTCCGAGCAACTTCAAGAAGGATACGAGTCGAAGCAGACAACATGCTCTACGAAAGTCTAACACTAATCATACGACCGTTGGTACGTGAAATTGGTACATCAATATTGCGACTTCCGATGCCAGTGCTTAATAGAATTCAATATCTCATTGTTGCGTCCGACGGATTCTTTCAATTGTCTTTTGACCAGAGACAACTCGATGTGCTTCCTTCTTTGAAACATGTAACATATCGATTCGACGACATTTACAACGGAAGTCGTCTGCACCTTCAAGACTTCGCAAAGAAAAAGAATGAGTATCTCGAAGATTTGATCACGATTTGGGAAGATTTAGCAACGAAGAGAATATCCATACTAGACGATGTGAACCACCACAATGACTGGTTTAGTCATGCTCTTCGTCGCGTCGGTCGTCGATTTTCCATGAGGCTAGAGCATGAAGTAGTCATGGGCTCTGCAGCGACGGAGAAGGCTTGCGATGCACAGCATGTGGGTCAAGTTCTGCTCCTGACCGTCAGTACAGACAAGATTGGACCAGCCCAAGTAACATGGTTGACAGCAGCTGAGTATAAAGATCGACACGAGTGTTGCCTCACTATAGACGAGAGAGAATTAGACAAATCCTCTACTGATGATAAACCTCACAATAGATACCAGCTAGTTAAGAAGAGGTGGAAGTATATGTGTTACCAAGAGATGACAGAGAGATTTGAAAAGGTCACTGAGATCTCCGAGGACAACGCAAATCCAAATTAGATCTCTTCTTCGGATTGAAAGAGAGCCGCTGGCGCTCAAGCGTCCAGACCAGTACGGCTTGACGACTTTGGTCTTAGCCCACAGCTGCGGAGTCTTGAGTCTTGGTATGGACATGAGAGAGTATGATTCTTTTATGCTGAAGACAATTCTTACCGCTCCGGAGCCCTAAAGAAGGTTGCTGTGTCGCACGAGCACCTCTGAGACCAGAAATGACAGTCTCAATATTGCCTGTGGGCTAGAAGCTCCAGCGCATTATGGGCAACCACCCAGATAAATCGTTCGAACAGGCATTGCTCAATAGTAGCTAAGATGATTGCAGGAGGAAGATGAGCACCAAGACAAACTATAGGATGGAGCCAATATCTAGATGCTAACACAGTGGCTGAGGGCCTTCTTGACTCAGGACACCAGTGCGCACATTAAATAAGAATGTCTTTCGGTATGATCAAAAAGATGCTCAGGTGCACATTGATTGATCAAAGCTCTGCACATCTGCTGTCTCAAGTGAGGAAGATAGCAATAATTGCATACCATGTTGAAATTGAACTTTAAGGAGTTAGGAGGAAGAGTGAAATTGGTCTCAATGTAAATTATGACGATATTCCTGACCGGCATTCGCTCAACCTGCCACATATGAACATTGATTTTCGCATGATTCCCAGGAGATGTGACCGTTGACTGCTGACATCTACACACCCCGATATAGTCAATTAATACGATCAAACGTCCATCGGAACTCGCGCGCAAACCCCATATCTATCTTATCAGTCTCAAACTAAGAACCACATATACAATATGCCTCCCAAGGCTCAACAGGTTCGCGTACAGCCAGCGAGAAGACAACCCAAGCCTACAGGCTATCTATCCGGGCTATACCAGAGCTTATTAGACGACGAGAACAGAAGCGTCGTTATATCTCTTGCCATGTTTGGTGTAAGTTCAGTTCTTAGTCGATCGTCACACAGCGCCAAACCGTTCCTACCGATGAACAAGGGTCAGACATTCTTTGATGGATTATTCTAATCTCTATATCTTAGGCCGCCATAACATTCTTCAATTCAGAATACAGCGACTTCCTCCTCCCTGGGTTTTAAGCGATCAAAATTAGTACCTCAAAATTCCATGTACAATAATCAGTATCCGATGACTTTCCTTGTTCGTCCACACAAAAAGGATTGGTGTAACATACAGAAGATGAAAGTTTAGGAACGAAATTCAAATCAAGAGCTGTGTGAAGCAGAGGATAGAAGAAAGCGTGTTCGAGAAATCCAGGATCAGCCGACATAGCGGCAAGGTCGTAAAGTATCACACGATGATATGCAGCCAACACAAGCATGTATTCATCCATACATGTCTACAACAAATCACCACTTTATGATAATTTGGTCAAATGTTTCCTTCCTCTTCCACAATTCTCTTGTGTTCTGTCTTGGTCATACTATTTGAAGCTATCAGTCCGCTTACATGTCTCCAAGGATTCCACTAATAGGCGATACGAATCAGCAACGAGTCCTCCAAAGCGTTCGTCCGTCTGTCTTTTAGCTCCTGGAAAAGACTCACCCTTCGCTTCAAAGTGTCCAATGGACTGGGCCGGAGCAGAGACACAGTTATGCATGAAACACATACAGCAGATTCAACCACTCAGCAGCAGTGTGTCGGTTCTGATAGCCCAACAGCGAAAAAAGACCACAACTTATGCAAAAGCGGATCCATACGCTAAGGTTTTGCCGTTGCAGCTCACAGATCGCGTGAAGAACCAATGATCGTCCTTATCTCCCGCCCCACCACGACTTTCGTTATCTTTCTCATCTTTGCAGCTCAAAGCTTTTGTCTCGTTTTGCTATCACTAATAAGCTGTCCGACCCTCGTCGTCGCGATTCTTTCTACACTGACATCGCCAGGTTCTTCAACTTACCACAACCATTGGTTTCTTCACAAGGGCTCGAGCACGCGAACGAATGATTGCATCGGCCCCTCAACGCACCCTGCACCAACCCATCTTCTCCGCACGAAAAACGGTCCACGATCCCCAGTCAGTCGCTCGTGACCACTGCGGGTTTCACTCGTTGACGACAATAGTCCTGCAGCGCCATCAAAGTTTACTGCCCGCTTGGCAATAAGATTGCCATCATGTCTTTAAGTCGAGTCATAAGCACTGATGGCATGGAGAGGGAGGGAATAGATTCAGAAATCACATCAAACCGACGTTTGAGTTTCAGTCCTGTTGATCAGTCTCGACTGATGCCTCGCAAGGAGAGCGTCGTTGCACCCTTGGTGTTCCAAGAGGTACCTAAGAGAACACGCATAAGTACGTGATTGGCCGAAACCCGAGTGAGCAATGACTGACAAAAAGTTACAGTCCAAGTCACCGTTGCCATCATCTCCTGCCTCGCCGCATCCGGCATCGTCTTTGGCTACGCAGCCATCAAGCCTGTACTCGTCGATGAAGGTGTTTTTCGAGAACTTTGCACACAGGATGAGCTGGACAGAGGAGTAGCAACATGCTACGGACAAGAGATTAGATTGAATTTGATGTTCACAGTTGCTGCAGTCTCCACAAATGTTGCTGCTCTTCCCATCGGTACAATCCTCGATCGATATGGACCACGAGTTTGCGGTATCATCTCGAGTATTCTGTTGATGATTGGCACATTGTTGTTCGCGTTTGCCAAACACCTACCGGGTGATGCATTTACTCCAGGATACTTCTTTCTGGCCCTCGGCGGCCCATTCGTGTACATCTCGTCCTTCCAGCTCTCGAATACCTTTCCTCAGAACTCGGGGTTGATCCTTGCACTACTCACTGGTGCATTCGACTCCTCTTCTGCTCTGTTCTTGCTTTTCCGTCTACTGTACGAGGCAACAGGACGCTCCTTGAATACGCAGAAATTGTTCTTGGTATATGCTGTGGTTCCTGTCTTCATTCTCGTCACCCAGATCTTCGTCATGCCTAAGGATTCATTCAAGTCGGTCAGTGAAGTCGTAAAGGAGGCCGAAGACGAGGCCAACGCTCCCACACCTCCTGAAATCACATGGGAGGAACAACTGAGAGTCCGAGAGAGAAGACAAAGCACTGCATCTGAAATACAATCACTACTTGAAACCAGCACAAATGCAAAGAGAGCCAAACGAGAAGAAAAGAAGAATTCCAAGAGCGGCGTATGGGGCGCTATGCATGGTTATACAGCCTCGCAACAAGTCAAGTCCATCTGGTTTGCACTTATTACTGCATTCACTGTCATTCAGATGACTCGTATCAACTATTTCGTCGCTACCATCAGAGCACAAGAGAGATATCTCCTAGGTTCCGAGGATCGAGCAAAGATAGCTAATGACTTCTTTGATGTCGCACTACCATTAGGTGGTGTCCTCAGCATTCCATTCATCGGCACACTTCTCGACAGTACTTCCACGGCTACGGCACTAGCTATCTTAGTACTTATCGCAACCGTTATTGGCGTCCTAGGTTGTTTGCCGTACATGTGGGCCGCGATTGCCAACATCTGTTTCTTCGTCGTATATCGACCCTTCTACTACACCACGGTTTCGGACTATTCGGCCAAGGTCTTTGGTTTCCAGACCTTTGGAAAAGTATACGGCTTGATTATCTGTTGTGCAGGTCTATTCAACTTTGTACAGTCGCCACTCGACGCGCTGACGCATAGCGTATTCAGAAACAATCCCGTTCCCGTCAACTTGATCCTGTTGGGTATTGCTGTCAGCGTTGGTACCACTTTGGTGACATATGTTTTCATCAAAAGCAGAAGCATGGAAAGACATCATTTGGAAGATGAAGCAGAGCATGCCGTTGATACACCGATGCCAAATGCTAACGGTACTACATATGGCACGACATAAACCTCGACATGGAAGTGTGGAACTGCGATTGAGTAATGCTGGCAGCGGCAATCTGTTTCAGGTTTATTCGAAGTTGCATACTCAGCGTTTAAAAAGTGACAAGATTGCATGGTGTTTGGATTACGTTATTTCAAAGCGGTTTGGTCTATAATGGGCGTCAGGCGGTTTTTATATAGGGATCCAATCTCAAAGTACATTTCTGACTACATACTACCCCATACCGTTTAGTCGTCTTTGCAGTGCTATGCATGCCGTTTGTTATTGTCGATAGGTGACTAGGGTACATCTAGAGGATCATTCCAAATCAATAGCCGAACAAGTCTTTGTAATCACCATGAACGAGACTTGGTATTTGGAACCGCAATTCATTCCCTGGTCTATGTGGTATGCTGTGTTTGCTTGTCCCTTCCCATATCGACACAATCACCCCCGAGCCGTTCTCAACTCTGCACTCCTCGAAGACTAGTTTTTGTGTACGTTTACGCCGACGACACAAATGTTCTTTCGTATCCAGATCGATTTCACCCTCCCTATCAACCTTCCATTGGACCCCTCATGACGCAAAAGTAAAAGCATGAGGGGGCCGAGGGGCATTGACAAAGTTTTGTCATCGCTCTCATGGTGGACGGTTTTAAATTCCAGCCGGAGATATCGAGCGATCTCACTGGTCTGTCAACGTCGTCTCCATAGCCTTCCAAATACTAAACTACTTTGCGGGTGGTACATTGGTCATTAGAGCCGCACTGTGGTTGGAGTGTCCACTGACAGCACAGGAGTCTGGCCAGTCGATACACGAGTCAGATGTGATCGTCTTGTCTTGACCATCGTCACAATCATGTAGGTGGGTGTATATATACTGTCTCTCCCCCTCATGGGAGGTCTTGGATTCTTGATTGTATCATTACATACAGATTACCATATATCCAAATCTCATACACATCAACATGTCGACCACCTACAACGGAAAGTGCCACTGCGGCCAGACCACATGGACTGCTGAACTCCCAGCTGATGCTCAGCGTCACGTCCTTTGGTGAGAATGACATACACTCTTCACATTCATTATCGCTGACACAGTCACAGCCACTGCGGTGTCTGCCAGAACCTCTCCGGTGGTGCTTACACACTCAACCAAATCATTCCCAAGGACAACTTCAAGCTCAAGAGCGGTAACTTGAAGGTCTACACATACAAGGGTGACTCTGGTATGCAATTTCCATCGAGAACAGTTGAACACTATATCTGACCATTGAATTACAGGCAACTCCGTCGATTGCTTCATGTGCCCCAACTGCGGTGCCAACCCATACCACCACCAGCACGTCTTGGGTGACAAGATTGTCATCCGCACCGGTCTGCTCGATGGTACTCAGAAGTGGGACAAGCCAGTGCTCGAGATCTACGGAAAGGACAAGCTCTCATGGCAGCCACAGACGGGTGACGATATCATCCCAGCTGGTCCATCATAGATGTCTGATATCATATATCAATGATCGAACACTATCTCTTATCAGAAACAATTGTTAGCGATCTTGTATACGCAGCGAGTTATGTATGGAAAGAGATAAATAAGAAAGATTATGCCACCATTATCACAGTACAACTGTTTCCCCCTCATTTTCCTTGTTACTCCAATGACTGCCCGACGTGTCTGGAAATTTGACGTGTTATTGTTTCCCCTCATCGGTGTCAATGCTCCGAGCTTTCTCGTACGAGTGATACTGAACGTTGATATCGATGTCTTGATTGACTCTGTTGATTGAGGATATCATAATGTTAGCAGAACCGGGTGCTACGCAATTACTCATTGGTAGAGATTGTCTCTGGTTGCCCGCAGCCATAACTGGGTCAGCCATCTTGTCATCTTCCGTATGAGGTAGGTACAACCTAGAAGACCGATCTCACAAATACCATGTACAACATGGCGCGAGTGTCGCGATGTGTCTATTCCACTACAGCACCGATGCCATGGACAGCGTCTCTGTACTCGTAATACCTTTCAAGTATTGAATGGCCACGAGACAAACGTGAAGGAGATACGCGTCCGCACATGTCCATCTATACGTTCTTGTTTGATCCTTTCCTAATCGGGTATGCCATGCCGAACTTGTGCTATCTCCCGACTATAAGCGGACTTTGGTATTCTTGGAGACATCTGCTCCTTGATAAAGCTGGTTCGTCACGCTACCACCTTGTCTCACACTCCTCTTTACCGGGAACACTCACTCTCATACCAAATAGTCAGGCTGTGTGTCGCCCAACATGCTGCCTCCCTTTGACTATTTCGAGCATAGACGTATCTGGTAAGATCATTTGCTTGATCAGTTGTCTTCCCCGCACGCAATGTGTCACTGATACCCGTCCAGTAATGCGAAACAGCGACAACGAGAAGAGAAGTTTGAGGCTCTGCCAGAAGTGTATCGAGGTCCATTGACTGCCGAGCAACGATCTATCCTCAACAGGCCTATCGCTTCCCTCGTCCACGATGTACAGACGAACGCGGTATCACCGGTCGAGATCCTACGCGCGTACGGCAAGACGATAGTACTGGCGCAGAAGAGGACGCAAGCTGTGACAGAGTTAATGCTTCCCGAGGCAGAAGAGTGGGCCAAAGACGGCGTCAATCTTAAGGGACCGCTGGCTGGTGTACCTATATCGTTGAAGGACACAATCGCGGTTGGTGGATTCGATGTGTCAGTCGGTTTCTCACAGAACTGCTTCAAACCGTACCCTGAAGATGGTATTCAGGTCAAACTATTAAAGAAAGCTGGCGCGATCCCACACATCAAAACCGCTGTGCCCATCTCTCTCCTGTCCTTCGAGTCGACCAATGATGTTTGGGGTGTAGCAAAGAATCCACATAATCCAAAATACTCTCCTGGAGGCAGTACAGGTGGTGAAGGAGCAATACTTGCGTTGAACGGTTCCCGTATCGGTATCGGCTCAGATGTCGCAGGTTCAGTTCGCGCTCCGGCTGCCTGGTCTGGAATATACTCCCTGCGCTGCAGTGTAGGACGATGGCCCAAGATGGGTATGAATACATCTATGCCAGGTCAGGAAGGTATACCTGCTGTGTTCTCACCCATGGCACGCACACTCGATGATTTGACCTACTTCACTAAATCATTCATTGGTATGAAGCCTTGGGAGGTGGACTATTCGGTGCACCCAATCCCATGGCGTGATGATACGTACACTTCAATCTCAAGCGACAAACCTCTTCGTATAGGATTCATGGCCAGTGATGGTGTTTGTCCGCCATCTCCAGCAATTAAGAGAGCCCTTGATCTGACAGTCAGTGCGTTGAAGAAGCAAGGTCATACTATCATCGATATCTCCGAATCTTCGTTTCCTTCTACAGCTCCACCCTCCCTTGCGCTTCAAATAGCATCTGTTCTACTCTGTGGTGATGGTGGTAAGACCTTTAAATCATTCTACAAGTCATACGAATGGAATGATGCTGGTGCTGCACAGATCAATTTCTACATGGCACTTCCCAGACCAATCAAATACATATGGTATCTCTACACGAGATACGTGAAACAAGACCCTCTGTGGGCTAGCTTACTACGATATTTCCACCCTCTATCGGCATTTGGACAATGGTCATGGGTAGCTAAGAGAGAAGCATTCAAAGCGACATGGTTCGAATGGTGGAATGCACCCGAACAAAATTTCGATTTCATCTTATGTCCGGCCAACGCCACTCCCGCATTACCTCATGGAGCAATGAAAGATGCAGTCAGCTCATGTGGATACACATTCTTGTGGAATTTACTCGATTACAGTGCCGGTGTCCTTCCAGTCACAAAGGTTGACAAGAACTTAGATCGACTAGCTGATGGATGGAAGCCAGCTAATGGTGTACAACAAGGAGCGTACAAGTATTATGACAGCATCAAAATGGAAGGATTACCTTGTGCTGTGCAGGTCGTTGGAAGACGTTTGACGGAAGAGAAGACCCTGGCTTGTATGAAGATTGTGGATGATGCTTTGAAGAATGATGGTGTTGTATATGAGCATCTTGATATGGAAGTATTGAGCATGCAGAAGGGTTTCTAAGAGAATACGATATTCCTGCTTTCCAATTAATGCTGGGTCTGATTCTGGGTGTATGTAAGGTACATAATGAATGAATGGCACATGTTTAGCGCTCGCTCGCTTGCTTTTTGATTTTGCTCGCATTTAATTTGCATGTATTTTTGCAATTGAGTTGGTCGATTGGTTGGTTATCTACTTGGTTAGTTGGTGTACAAGTGTCGACTCACTCGAAAAGATCCATACTTGTACTACTCAAGTTAGTAGGGTATGAAGCCATCCGTCAGATATGGGTAATCAATTTCCATAACGCTGAAACGCAGAACTGATGCAACATCCAATAAGAAAATTCCCAACATCATGCGCGGTTGATGTGATTTGTTTGTTCGTTTCTAGTCGACAAGACACCAGCGCTTAACAATTCAATCTCCAAAAACGACTGCGTTTCAGATTGAAGATTGTCTCCATCTTGATCTGGATCTTGGCGTTAAAGTACCTTTACTAGTACTAAGTTATTTGGTTGCTGTCTTTTTGCTTTCATGTCGGATTCTCCTATCCACCCATTCGATATTGCGACTCGGATTATGACACGAGACATTGCGGCCTCAACCTTGTTTGACGCGTGTTATTTCACTTCGCCTTGTATCGTACTGTTGCTATCCTATTTTGCTGTCTCCATATTCCGACTTGGTCTAGCCTAGCTTGTACCTACACGCGCGGGAAAAAAAGAACATACGCATGCGAGAGGAAGGCTGGTGTTGGTGTTGGTATTGGTATTTGCCAATGAGATGTGGAATTCGTGTCTTTGAAGCATGTGATACTTTTCGATTTGGGAGTGGTGTAACAAGACGTGAGGTATGTACTGCCACCACCACCACTACTATTATAAGACAGTCAGTTTGGTCGTGACCTCGTTTATTCTCTCTTTCGGATCTTTCTGTTTCTTCACGCATTTTCTTTCTCAGACAATCTCAGAGGTATTTGATTTTTGGTTTTTGATATTGTCTTTCATTTGTCTTTGTGCATTTTCTGCGAGCAACATCTTTAAGAGGATTTGAAGGATATATTGCTCTTGCTGTCTCTCTGACTCTTGACGAGTATTGAGCTATTGAGAGAGGTTACGGACTTTCCTTTGAATACGCATACACAGCATACACTACATATGTACGCGTGTACACATACACAAACATACAAACGGAACGGAAAAGTATACGAAGCTGAGCTTTGGATATATTTCGACATACAACTGTTACATACGCATAAACGTCTGCGGCCACATACACATTCTCTTACGTTGAGAATTCTTCGTTCTCTTACATCAAATCAAAGCAAAAGCCGATCGTTATCATTACCATTGTCGTCATGTCTGCTGCGAACGGTGCCCTCGGCGCTACTTTCAAAGTCACTCGAGCTTTACAAGCTGCTTGCATGATTGCCATTATCGGAATGACGTCCAACTTCATCTCACAAATTGTAGCTGCCAACGCTACTCCTCCGTCTGTCGTTATCGGTACTCTGAGTATTGTAAGTCGAGACCAAAAGTTGTTACTCACAGAATATCATTGTTAACGAATTTTCGTTTCTGGTTTAGGTCTGCATTGCCGTTCTCTACTGCGTCATCACGTTCATTCTTTACTTGGACAACCTCCTTCCTTTCCTTATCAATACGATTATTGACGGTCTCTTCTTGATCACACTCATTGTTGTTTCTGTGGTTGTGGGAAAGCCACTTTCTTATCTCGACTGCAATGTCATTGGTGATCTGTCGAGTAGCCACTCTAGTGCCAATTCATTTACAGCAGCTCTGGAGAGTAGCTTGTCTGGACATGGTTTGATCAACTATGGCGACTGGATTGGTACCAGTAAGGCCACCTGCCTAGAGATGAAGAGTATCTGGGGACTGTGTGTTGCTCTGTGGTAAGTCAAGTTGTTTGGTTCTGATGCTTGCCTCGTCTAACATTCTGTTTCTAGCATTTTGTTCTTCCTATCATCGGTCACTACGGTGTTCTTGTGGAAGCGTGCTAAGCAGTTATCGCCTACAAAAGGTGAAGCCTAAAACACGTGCTATATTGAGCTGGGCGGGGTGAAATGGTAACATACACTGCTAGACTGATGATATGATTTGACCTAGACGTGCATATAAAGCTTCTACTAGAACAGACGACGCCATCTCAGACGCATGGAACGTTGATCAGAATACCTCAAGAGGATTGATGCCCCACGGCCACTAGAAAAGAACCCAAATGGCGCTCCGGTGTTATGCTTTTACATAGATAGCAGGATAGACCAGTCGTATATTTAGAACAAGTAATCGAAGAAATGTCAAGCTACGTATTTTCCAGCAATACAGACGAGATGATAAATCCACACCGCTCTGAACAAACTCACATGAAAGGAGATGTCATGCATGCAAGTGCATCACCAGGTTCGATGCATGCATAGATAGGACGATACCGACAACTTGGTTACATCAACGAATATGCAATCCTTCCCGGTCCCCGCATCCGTAGGTTCATGATTCATCCACATTCTGGTATTTCAGCCAGCTAGCTAGCTAGCTAGCCAGCCAACCTGCCACATTTGTGGTGTATGGTCATGAACCATGATCGATGATCGAAAATCAAGGCGACCCGTTGATGCCCAAGCTGCAGTAAAGAAACCCAAAACCAAAAGATGCGTCGTATAAACTACAGGAGTAACACCGCAATCAAAAGAATTACTATAATTACAACAAGGATTAATCTTAGTGATCCAGACTGGCGGGAATTCAAGCACCATCACAACAACCCCCAGACCGGGAAATTGACGGAAACAAAAGCTACTGTACAACTTCGAAATGTCACCTGTTAGTCCCATCACATTACACCACTAAACGAGAACTAGATACTGGTATGACACGCCACCTACAACACTAACAACATCCTAAGCTGATTTTATCGACAGTATCCTGTCCTACTTTCCCTCTCTTTCCCCACCTACCGTCGCTGACATATTCTCGCCTGTTGATCTGCTCTGATCTGACTGCGGACTAACACGTAACTATCGTCTTTCGCTTCATCTGGCCATTCGTTTCTTCGATCACCATCGCCTTCAGGACACACGGATGACTATATGGCTCGTACGCGTTCCCCCTCCTATCTGTCTGTCTGTCATCGAGATAATCGGAGAAAGGGATCAAGACCGAGACTCAGTTCTCCTCCCGCTTCTGTCATCTTCTTTCTGATACGACTAAGTTAGAACAAGACAGAGTTAGACTGTAGCGAACTACTCCATCGGCCTTGTGTGTTAAGTGGACCGTGATGATGATAGTCATCATTTGGTCCACTTGATGCACTGTTGCTAGACTCTCTTGCGTTCTTGGGATTATGCATTAGTAGCAACCAGTCCGTCGGTGTCAGGTTCCGGTTCTTCGATTTTCGAACTTTCGTATCTTGTGTCATTCGTCATATCCCACTATTGTAAGTGACTGTTTGACAGCTGACTTGAGAAAATACATATCCGATCCCTAGTTTCTCTAGGCTCGTTGTCATCTTCTGCTGTATCTTTTCTTCCTCTTCTCGGGTTCTTTTTGCACATCTCCGAACTATTCCCTGTTCTTCTCAATTCTCGCTAACGGTCATTTCTCTGCCCGTCAATCTACTTCAAGGGTCAGGAATCATCACTTTCAATAAAGTTGATCATGGACAGATCATGAGAAGATCGATCTGTTGCAAATCTGCTTCACTACATCGTATCACTGTGGAAGTCAGATATCTCATCTGTGACGCTTGACTTTGCAAGTTATCAAAGAAAACTCTCTCAGTCAGATATGATTTTGTTACCAAACAAAGAGTTGGAAATGGCTGTTTACCCAGACTCAATCCCAGTGGACCTGAATATATCAGGATATGACCCCGAAACAGATTACGACGATAATGACACTTCCTTTACCCTGGCATCAACTATACATGATTTCTCTTTTGAACATGGTCGACGATATCCATCATATCGATATGGATCAAATCCTTTCCCATTGGACGAATTGACCATCAAGAATGAGAAGATCCTTCACCATTTGATGCTATATCTTCTAGATAACAAGCATTATCTCTCACCGCTGACGGATCCAAAGACTGTATTGGATGTGAGATGTGCACAGGGAATATGGGCGGAGGACATGGCCGATTTGTTCCCTGACGCTGAGATTGTGGCTATGGATACCACGCCGAGGGAGAGATCAACTTTTCCCAATGTGTCGTATTTGGTTCAAAGTATTCATGAGGAATGGATCTTGGATCAACCAGATATGAAGTTTGATTTTGTTTTTGCTCGGTGTGTGTTTGCCGCAACAGGTGATTTCGCACACTTTTACAAACAGGCCTTTCAGTAAGTCAGTTCACAAGTCAATTTGTGTCCATACATTTACACATTCAACATTACAAGTCATCTAGATGACGTCTATTTCGCATTGGAGTTTAGTCCACATACTAACAATCCCTTCCAGAAATACCGCTCCTAATGGTTATTTCGAACAAATTGAGCTTGAAATCGTAGCTCGATGCGACGACAATTCCGCCCGACCAGATAGTATGATTCGAAAACTCTGCAGCATGACTCAAGAGTTCTCAGAGAAATTCGGCGTTGAATACAACATTGCTGGCAAAATAGCCAGACTAAGCGCCGAAGCTGGATTCGTAGACGTTGTCGAAAGACGTTTCAAACTTCCACTTGGTCCTTGGAGCGCTGATCCCAAATTGAAGCAAATTGGAGAATGGATGGAAGCCTTCTACAAGAGCGGATTACAGGGCTGGTGTCTGGCTGTTATGACCAGACATATGGGTGTAAGTGATTCTTGTTCTGATTTTGAACATGAAAGAATCAATGTGAATCTAACAATCGCTTTGGATTATAGTATACTCCTGAACAAGTCAACGACATGTGTGAGCAGGCTTTTAAGGAAGTTGATGCGAGGAATCAGCACTATTATTTTGAAGCGTAAGTTACGATCTTAGACTTTGACGGTTTTGTGAGAAGGGCGCTTTTCTGATAAGTTCTGAATTTAGTGTCATTGTTCATGGTCGAAAACCAGTCTGAAATGAATTATTCGACAGCTCGAGGCAATCTTACTACAAGCACTTCATCCTGAGACCGGCACAGTCACATTCACAGATGTGCACCAAATTACCAAAGTCGACATGCACAGGTCGTTCCAGTAAATTCGATACCTCTTGCTGTCATCCTAACTACTTGGCCTATACTATCGAAAGATGAACTTGAAATAATCGATTTTATCATAAAAGACCAGATATGCAGCAATAATGCGATACAATACGAGAAACAGATGTGCGAAGGTCTCGCCAATAAATCAGTGGACTTGCTAGTCATCAACGAATAAGAATGAAGCTCTAAATCCCATTTCAAACTTATAGGAATACATCAGATATACGGATCAGACGATTAAAGTAACCAAAAGAATATGACTACCGCGATACCTCAGACAGGATTCGATCTCAAGCACGTACGAAAATTCAATATATGAAAAGCTACGCGAGACACGACAATCATACCAAGAATTCCCAAGACAAATCGAATGAGAAACATCGAGCTCTCCACATCAGCTGAAATCGAATCCTCGAAGAGACCTCCTCTAGTCTTTCATCAACATGATACCTGAATAAAACTAGAGATACCACGAGAACAGGATCTAGAAATAAAACGATTCTCCACTCTACAGCGTATCAATGATCGATAAACAAGATACAGCAATACGACCATTTACTTCTTCGAGGCGACCATATGTTCGCTACTCAACAACCTATCGCTATCGTATATTTCGATGAGTTCCTCTCCTCTTCTCTTCATCTTCCGTTTTAAACATCAAATCCATAGAAGAAGTCAGCATCCACACTTCGAGTCTCGTTCAGTCTATCTGTCTGTCAGTCTGTCTGTTCCAAAGAAGCTATCAGACCTCTCTCTTCCTGATGCGCGAAGTCAGCACAGAGTTCATCTCTGAGTATGCAATCCATGACACTGTAACGAGTTACAGTGACGTGATGTATATCAAAACACACGAACGAGAAGAACACGAATACTGTCTGCTTTATTTCTTCTTCGTAAATTCATATAATTGTTTCACTCTATCACATCATTATACCATATCATATCATGTCATGTTACATTTCATTGTTTATCAATCAATCTGTAATAGTCTGATACAGGGAATATGACAGGATAGGATAGGATAAGATAAAATGACATGAGAGAAAAAAGCAGCATAGAGAAGAAATTCGAGGGGATTAAAAGAAATGGGTTGAATAGATAGATCAACAGATGGATAAACTAAAAAGTCGAATAAACTACACATAAATCATCTAGCCTGAAGAGAAGAGAACAGAATAGAAGAGAAGATCTCAAGAATACATATGTTTGCTACAGTGTAATTTAAGTCATACCATACTATACACTACCCCATCCTATCCTATCCTATCCTATCCTATCCTGTCCTGTTTATAATAATATAATATGATATCATACTCACACCCCGCAGAAATGCCATCTAATCTAGTACCCTTATGCCTGTTGATACGAGACCTCAATGACCAATACCACCGACCCCCCAATCAAGTTGACCGAGGTGATCTCGTATGAAATCAGGTTGCGGTTGCTGTTGTTGTGCTTCAGGCTGAGGCTGAGGCTGAGGCTGAACCTGATCTTGAGCTGGTACTATACCAGCACCAGCATCTTGAGCACCAGCATTTACATCCCCATTAGCATTAGCACGATCTCTCCAAATTCCTTCAACACGTTCTTGAGCTCGATCGGCCCTTTGTCTTTGTTGTCTAGCCCAAACAAGTGCAACCAATGCACCCGCCAATAAAATGATAGCTAAACTCTCGAAGAGGCCATCGTCGAAGTCGCCGTCGAGGTAATCTCCTTCAACACCGGCGTCTTGGTTGTTATTGTTGTTGTTGTGATAGTAGTAATCTGAATCTCCACCAGGCATACCTGTATCGCCGTATCCTCCTACGCCGTCGATGTCGAGATCTCCTGCTCCACCGTTCTCTTGTTGGCGTAGTAGTTCCGCGTACTCGGCTGCGTCCATTTCTTCCGCTGCGTCGAGGAATCGATTTAGCCATTCCATGAATGTTTTTGGTCCTTTTGTTTTTTCTTTGTCGTCTTTTATTCCGTTTATTTTGCCGCCTGATATTCCGTTCCACCAACTTCGGGCTCTGAGTTTGAGGAGAGCAAGTTTGACGGGTAGATAGGCTTCTTTGTTCATTTCGAGGGCGAGGTCGTAATAACGTTTGGCCATGTGGAAATCCTGAGATACTGGTCCAATTCCATTTTCATGCATCCAACCCATGTTCCAAAGTGCTTGTGCACTATGATGAGATTCTGCGGCTGTAGAGTAGCAGATGGATGCTGTTGCTGCATCTGAAGCAACATCTTTTGGATCATTATCGGAATTCGAGATAGATTCTTCTGGTATCGAAGAGCTTGAAACTTTGCCACCCGAGCCACTCAAGTAATAATCACCCATCTTGATCAATGAGTCGACATTGGATTGTTTCGAAGATCGAGTGAAGTATACCAGAGCCAAACCAGGATTTGACAACAGTTTCGGTCGTTTCATACCAAATGTCGAGATGGGTGACAACGGGTTGGAAAGTAGAGGTATCGACGGCAGTGAAATGACAGAAGTCTTCTCATCGAGAAGCAAAGCAACATTTGCTTGAGCATTCTCATAACCTTGTTCCGCAGCAGCAAGTGATGCGAGGAATGCTCTTTCAAGATCACCACGATCAAAAGCAGCATTAGCTTCCATGAAAGAAGAATGAAGTAATTCCGCCTTCTCCGCCACAACCTTGTAATATGCCACTGACAATCCACAATTTCGTTCTCGTCCAACTCCTTTTCCAGTGAGTTCAGCCAAATAATAAAATCCCTCCATTATTCCAGCAGATGCAGCAAGTTCAAAATACTTCCATGCTGTATCAACGTCACCCTGATCGAGGAATAGTACACCTAATGCTGACTGAGCAATAGCCAGATTCTGCTCAGATGCCGCCTTGAAATAAGTAGCTGCTTTCATGCCATCTTTTGGTAAACCAAGACCATCTCGGTACATCAACCCCAGATGATACTGTGCAAAAGCGTCACCATTGGAGATACCTCTGCGAAACCAAGTGATGGCTTTCTCGAAGTTCTGCTCCATACCCTCTCCTCGAAGGAACATTCTCCCAATATATGCAGCAGCCTTTCCAGCAGTTTGATCGATATTCTTCGGAGCTTTCGGATTGACCTTGCCATCTTTCGTCCAGTATGCGCGAGTAATCTTCATGAATTGCCTTTGCGCCTTTCGTAGATTTCTTCTGTATCCTCTTGGAGCTTCGTAATAGTGCTTACCTAACGTCAAGACGGCATTCCAATCACCCTGTCTCTCTCTAAGATAGAGGAACTCCAAGACATCATCGAAACTTGCGCTGACTGTTCCATCTTTGTATGCGAGATGTCCAGAACTGCTCACACTGGCACCTTCACCGTATGCGCCGCCTTCATATTCAATCCATCTGACAGCATTTCTTTGTATCATCTGTCCACCAGGAGGACCTGCTTGCCACCACTTCATAGCTTTATCCGCCACCCTTTTATAATAATCTGCCGCCTTGTTGCAATCTCTGAGTGTACCAACGCCTGCGTGGTATCGATATGCAAGTGTCATTTCGGACTTGACTTCTCCCTGTTCAGCCGCAAATGTATGGTAAAGTAATGCTTTTGCCTGATCTCTTTCAACGGAATCTCCTACTCCAGTCGCATACATCAATCCCAACATATGTTGTGCTGTACTATTCCCGTCAAGGTTGGCAAGTCGTTCGTACCATTTGAATGCTTCAGGAAAGTTTCGTGGATGCGAGAAATTGCCGTGGAAGTTCAACTCAGCGAGCAGGAAGATGGCGTCTCTATCCTCGAAATCCGCGCCGATATTGAACGTCTCGATCGCATTCTTAAGCTCTCCTCTAAGGGTCGATGTGGCAGTTCCATCATTTCGGGTTGGACTATTCATGAACAATGCCTTGAGGATGATTTTCGTGTAGTGCCAGGCCGTTCCTGTGATACCAGTAGGTGTCGCATTGATAACAGACTCTTTCCATGTCGGTTCTGATTCTCTGAGAATCGACCATATTTCATGAACTAGATCATTGCCTCCTTCAGCGTAATATCGCGCCTTTTGTTCGGGTGTAGGGTTGAATTCGGTATTTATCGGTTGTTGTGCGAGTTCTTGGAGAGAGATTCGTGCGGAAGTAAGCTGTGGGAATGTAAAGAGAGTGGAAAGTCCGAGTAGAAGAAATGCTTTCATGGTTAGTCTTTGGTTGCTGCGTGTTAGAATGGAGTGCATCTTACCCAAGAATGGCAAAGAGGATCGCGACAACATTTTTATGAGTCTTCCTCTGAAGATTATAACTTCAAGTATAAGACATGTTCGACGAAGATGTTAGACCTGGCTGTGGCAGCTTCAAAGGTCGTTGTGGTAGGTCGTGGAATTGTTTACAGAGTGGTACACTTGTTCATTTCAGGTGTCGGCCGCGACGCGAATTGTCCGATGACTTCATTGCATCAGAATATTTCTTAGTCATCCATCACCTGTAGGTATGGCAGCGTCGCCCTACACATCTTCTACATAATTCGAGATGCTCTTCTCGCTGTATTTCTGTGATTACAAAGTATCAGTCAGCTGATATGTCTTGTAGACTCCATAACAATAAATAGGTATTACTGCGGAATGAGGTTGATCATACTGATATAATGAAAATTGTAATGTTACAGATATCCTACAAAATCTATATCATATATCCAGAATGGGGGTGAAGATTTTTATGAATTAGAATACCAATTCGCCGAATACTCCCTCCAATTCGAACTCCTGGTTCGCTGTTAATGAGAAGCAACCGTTATATTTGCCTGTACACCGTCCGACATCGAAGCTCGAATATCAGCCATCTGATTTAAAGAGGTAGTTTCTGTCGTAATCTCAAAAACGTCACTATGTTAAGATTGCGTTTTCTGCTCTCTCTGACTCTTGTGAGAATACCGTCCACATCGCCCAGAACCAACAGCTCCTTTGTTGAGCTTCGACTTATCCAAAGCCTGACTTGTAGCCGAGGTAGCACCATGATTAACCTGATCTTCACTCTTCGTTCCGGCAGTCTCATCCTTCTCAGGTCTAACATGGACCCAAACTTCATCTTGTCCACTTGCCTTCAACCCGTTCCAGTACTTTTTCCGTGATCCTGGTGTTAGTCTTTTTCTGGCTTCGTGGTCTACCTTGAGTCGTACAGCAGTCCATTTCTCTTTTGGCTTATGCTCAGTTGGCATCTCTTCTGTGACAGGAAGTTTGAGTCTCTCCTTCTCTGGAATGGTGCGTCGAAATGGTTGGGGTTCAGGTAGCTGTATAACTTTATTTAAGAATTCCAGTGATGTGTCGATATTGACGTCGATTGCTCGTATTGGGTTCATCGTGGCTTTTAGTACGACGCTGGCGATGTGTGGGTATAGAATACAGAAGTCCGATTGACTGATATGAACAGTTCCTCTTACTGTCATAAGCCATGCCAGCGAGCCTGAGTTCAGAGCTTCTTCGCAGACTGATTTGGCAACAGAGAAGTTTGCCGGCCAATACATAAACGCCTCACTGTTGATTCCAAGCAATGGAGTATGTATGTGATGCTTCGGGTCTTCATCTGCTTCTCTCAAACTCATACCCCAAATGTCGTATATGATGCCTTGTGTGACATATTTGAATCGATCTGTATGACGAAGAACTTCAACTGCCGTCGTAGCGCCGAAAGAATGACCAATCATAGTGACATTATCTCTGTGGAATCGATCACACCATGCACCGAAGTCCATGTTCTTCAGACCGTCCATGGATGAACCTGCTGCTCTTTTGCAACGAATATTTCTTGCAACGACATTGGCTCCTTTCCCAGCACAGAATTCCATCATGATATCGTAAGCTTCTTCCAACTCAGCTAGACGCATATCCTGTTGAGCATTTCGAAGTTCATGGTCAACTTCGTGGTCCTCTGAGGGCATGGTATCCATTGGATCGTCTTGAGGGAAAATAAAATCAACAAGGTCGAAAGGTTGTCGAGAAGCTTTCTTTCCGTGTTCCAAATGGCCAGTCACCTCTCTCTCCTGTCGGCTGCCAACACCTTCCTTGGGATGACTGACAAGTGATCTTGGCCCACTTCCATCTCGATGCTCAACAGCACAGACTACGAAGCCGTGACTTGCAAACTCTCCACACAAAGTTGAATAGCATGTTCTCGTACCTCCCAATCCATGACTGAACATGATCAGAGGGAATGTTGGGATTTCTGGTCCACCTTCTGGACAAGCACCTTTCTGCCTTGGTTCACTTCGATTCTCCTTGTAAGCCTTACCCTCAGTCGGCCAGTGCTCTGCTATGCATGCGTTCCGATATGCGGGTAGTTTTGTGAACCAAGTAGTCGCTAAAAAGAATGCCATTGTCGGCCATTGAGGCAGACGACTGAATTTGCCATAGCCTTGGCTCGTCAAGCCTCGAGGTCGCGAGAGCCAAGTTGGTCTCTTATGCGGTTTGGGGTCTGTCTCATTTCCATCATCTATATGTGCCGGATAGTAGATCGTCAACAGGACTGTTTCCAATTCAAGAAGATGAACATGATGGCGTTTGATATGCGAGAAGGTTCTTGGATTCTTGGCTGGGACCTCCACATCTATGAAACCTACTCCATAAGGACCAGAATACTTGGGAAGTTTGCCATAAAGGGGGATCTTGTCTCTCAAACTGTCTGGAGGTCGACTCTTAGGGTCTTTTTGATTTGGGGCATCACCTGCATTCTTGTTCTTGCTTCCATGTGGATGTGCCAATACGTAGTCTGGGAAGACGGATGAGATAGGCATATTGTTGGGACATGCCAGGTACTGTTCCTGCAGATGATTTGAAACTCATGTTGAAAGGAAACCTAGGGAATATAGTACAGGACGGCAAACATATGCAAAAAGATACTATCGCATGTGAAGCTAATGATCTCACAGCCATTCCGTGGATCCGAAGAAGACGTGCTAAGATACGGTGTTGGTGACGTCACGCGTTGATCCATTGAAGATGACCCTGAGCATAACGGAACTTCGTTTCTAACAATTTCGCGAGGGTCGGAATTTTCCAATATTGAAGATATTAAATGCTATAGACTAGCTGATCCAAATTGTGTCTCATTCCTAATACACTGTGCGTGCCAGGAGCCACTGTGTGAGAGACAGAAACATGCATCTCATGTCTCCGAGAATGAGGCACGGCATGCTCTATAGCACACATTGATTCAAAAACTCAATGCACAATTGTTACTTTTACCATCAGAAACTAGCTCAAGCCTTGATCATAGCAGCAAAGAATAACGACCAAGTTGCTTTGGCTTCAAGACATCTTCAATGGAAGTCTACCAGGAGCCGCTTCCGCTTTAGATCCGCTCTACCCGGACTACGGCATCAATGAAGCAGTATTCAATATGAGCTAGGAATTCTATCCTTCGCCAGATACAGTCGATGGTACGTGCTTGTGTATGTCGGATGAGCTTATACATCAGTCGCGACGCTGATCACGTTCACTCACATACGCGATATTCATATTGTGTCGGCGAGCTAAGATGAGATAAAGAATGTTCTTCAAGGGGTGTTCAATATTCTCTGGAACAGAATGATTACTCCCTCTGTCTCGTTCCAATGATCCGATTCGTCATCATCAGCTTTTATAGGTACTGCATGTGAAATTGAGACCGCAAAGGTCGATCATCTCATCATTCTGATTATTCTCCTGGGTGCCGAAAATCTGACCTTTTCTCAAGTCTGTTTGATAGCTATAAGGATTCAGTGTTGCTATCGGACACTTTCGACGCCAAACATATAATACGATACCTGTGCAGCACCATCCAAGTAATCATCAAAGGATCTCATAATCTCGAACAAGATGACTCTGAGACGTATGAGACTCCTGCGAAGACCAGTAGGGCCAAACCTGTCTTCGGTGACACGTGGCACTCCATCAAGATAGGGCCTCCAAGAAAGTATGTTGCTGACGTGTTCTGACTGTATCGCCCTCGTCGAGAAGACCTTGACGGCTCGAAATATTGAAGCTAGTCAAGTTCGATTGGAGACTTAAGACATCAGCACGTACTGACTAAGGACATACCTACCTTATCTCGCCTCGCAGCCAGCGACCCTTCATGCATCATTAACCGGTGAGGTCCCTGTTCAATCAAATTTACAACCCATGCGAGAGCAGCCCGATTGTCCAACAAACCCTGCAAGAAGTCGGGTGAGGTCTGGAGCCAAGCAGTTTGTTAAGCAACGGCGGCTGGAAGTTGAAATGCACATAAAAAGTCATGTATTTGGAGCTCTCCATTGGCTAGTGCATGTTGAAAGAACACAACAAAGCACGAATGAATGAAAGGTAGGGGCATTCCGTGAATTTAGAGTTCATGCATTAACGATAGGGCGAAATCCAGCTTCAGACCTAGAACGACGGCTCTTACAGGCCAGGCTCCCACGTGTGTCCGCTCATGTGCGACTCGGCCGGCAAGCACTGTATCACAAGATCTCGGAAAACATGGCGAGTTCTAGAAACAGCGGCACTTCTGTAGAGAAATATGCACATGCATCAAATCGTGTCGGGTCTTTTTGCTCAGTTGCTTTGAAGGCCCTTCCGGTCCGGGAACATTCACCATGAAAGGGTAGGTCAGTGGCCTGCTGGACGTATCCGAGGCTAGTTCCAGTGACACAACATAAACTTGCATGAAGCTGACGTGTGAAAAACACGAGAGACTTCATCGCCGATTGGCCATTTAAGCCATGTCTAGTGTGCTGGTGTGTTGAAAAGACTGTATCAAGTTTGTAATTTTTTGGCATGATTCATGATCACTTCTTCTGAGATAGCAGACATCGTGAACCGGGTCGAGCGATAGGTTCGAAGAAGGAGGGACAATTCACTGCGTGGGGTTGAGTAATCAATACCTTTGGACATCTGATAGAGCCAGCAATAGACCTACCAATCACACGCCCTCTTAGTCATGCAGGTATCTGGTGAGGGTGTGTATCTCTCGGCTACATGCGGTATGTTGTGACTGCAAGTATCCGATAGGAAATTCACGGTCGGTGTGATATCAGATTCTAGAGGTTAGTTTTCGACAGCAGTTTGGCTATGGATGGCTTTCTGTGTCTGTCAAGTAGCTGGAGTTCGGTAATGATGACTTGACCTGATCCATGTCAATGCAGTAGAATCTGATGTCCAAAGTTCCCTTAACATGAGAACGAGCCATTAGTCTGCAATGATGCGGGACAACAGAAAGCTAAACACAGGCAATGCAAAACTAATATCCTAGAGACAGGTGCGTGAGTTCTAGCTGGTTGCAAGTCGGGAATCCAGACTCAACATGACAATATTAGCACAGAACAAACGACGCCCTTCATGGTACTCTATAGAAAAGAATGCAATACTTCTTTCTCTACGAGCAGGCTGAGAAGATTTGTTCGAGCACGCGTGGATTGAGACGCTCATCACTCCCTTCCCTTGGTGCTCCAAAGTGCTATACACTCGGAATAAAATATGATTGTTTCGTTTGTAAACTCGGAAATCAATACGAATACACTAGAAGTACTGTAATATTGAACGATTCGAGCCGCTCATTCGACTCCGACAATAGTCAACCCATGGAAAATACGTCTTTGCAGGCGCAATCTGGAATCGACGAGACAATATTCTTATAGTATCGGGATCGTCGATCCGAGAATTGATCCGTAGAAACTATAAGTCGTCACATCGAGTTCCAATTGGGCGCACTTTCAAGTCAACTGATACTAACATCTTGAGGGTACCGAACTGGAGACCTCGTCGGAATCGGGAGAGAATAACTTCTAAATCTGGTATGGCATACCTGTAGGGATTCTGAAGTCTGAGCTTGACCGTCTGAAGTAGCAGACAATGCAATCACGATGTTATGTAACATATCTGGGTGATTGTCATCCACTAGATCTTGCACCTGTCGTTTACTATTAGAATATCCCTCAAGCGATTGTGCTTTGGCTCTGCCCCGAGCTGGCGGTCCGGACGAAGAATGTTGCTTGATGCATGCTTGAGTAGAGGTCTAATCTGGTTCATGCTTGCTGGTGCTCGGCCCAGTGACTGTGCAAATTGAGACTGCCATGCATAATTGCGATACATCACTATTGCATAAGTTCTGCTGGAGCAGCGTATCGATCTTGAATATATCGTAAGTCTTGATGCATCTCCATCGTTGCTCTAGGACGTATACAAAAGTGGAAAACTCAAGCCACGAAGATCTTAAGATATGAAGCATCCTACCGATCATGTTAGGCCCTGGATCTGTGATCAACCCGTACTTCTCAAGGCCGAGTTCTATGTCTACATTCTTAGTGGACACGTTTGGTGAGAAGTCTTTGATGTTGAGATCCATGATGCGTTTCTGAGACTGCAAGGGACTTGCTCTGAGTACAGGCTCGGGCGTACGGCTCACCTCCTCCGCGGTCTGCTCGTCCGGAGCAAACTGAGCACCAGTGTGTTCGATGATATTATCCTGTCGAACTGTGTCTTGCGTCAGTACCACAAGAGGAGGGGGAACCAAGATCTGTTTGGGAGTTCGATCTAGTTCGATGAACGAAGTTTGGCCAGGATCATCTGGACAGATTTCATCCTCGTGAAACCGAAACGGCTCTGGCTGTAGGTGGTCCTCCGTTAGATGTTCTGAGAGATGAATTGCTGCATCATCATGTATGGAGCCTGAGATCAGCCTCGGGGTTGCAGGCAGAGACATATCATGTTTCAGCAGCTCCTCAAGATCAAGCATGTCAGAAGCGTCAGACATATCGTCGATGTGGAGGCGTGAGGCGAGCCGTTGTTCCACCGACCGAAGCTCTTGCTCTTGTATCAGCATCTGCTGTTCGATATCGTCCAGTTGAGCCTCACTGGCCGCTAAATCAGCATGCTGGTCTTGTATCCGAGAAGCGAGGAGCTTCAAGCGATGCCAATTTGCGCCAAAAAACAACGAACCTGGAGGGTTCCTTTCAAGCTCCTGGTTCATCATTGCAACTGTGCTTGCAACAGCATTGCTCTCTTGTTTGACATATGCATATTGCTCTCGATACCTCGTCCAGTGATAGCTCATTCCTGTACGATTTCTACGAAGAGCCTGGAAATCTTCTATGACAGCAGGCGGCACGTTCGCAGCGGTTTGCTTGTATTGCTGGCTAGAAGAATTACCACTTGACACCACGTCATGATGCTGATGGTATTCACCATTGGGTATGGACAATCGACTGCATGTAGGGCATCTCTTTCGCCTGCTTGGCTTGTGACTATCAGTATCGTTGGAACCACCTTTCCCTTCATAAAGGGCGGGTTCGGAGGCTACATCTCTGAAGTGCACCGGCTCCTCCTCTTTCCATATGGAGCTGCCATTCGCGCTGGCAACTACAGTTTGACTGTGGTTGTCTACACTCCATCTTTTCGCATCGACCAATTCGCCATGCAGGACGACCTGCGTTGCTGCAAATTCAGGTAAGAATAGGGTTGGCTCACTACGCGAACTGCCGTTTCGATGTTTTTGCTGTGGAGTCACTGACAGTCTAGAGTACTCGTTAGTTCGTATAATAGTAAATCGCAAGTCAGAACAAGACCTGTCTTGAGTACGTTGCCGGCGAGACAATTCCATAGCCAGATTCTGAGGTGTGCGTGTAAGCAGCAATCGTCGCCATCTACACTGTTACTAGCTGAATACTACATGAGAGACGACAGTGTGAATGTCAGTGGCTGTCAAAACATCCCACAAATTATCATGGATTGATGGATAGTAGTGAGTCGTGGGTCGTGAGGCAACGGCAACGCTGGGTGTCGTCAGGGCTGGACAAACTCCGACACAGCGACAGAACAGCAAGGCAAGCATGAGTAGATGCAGCCACTACAGTAGCCTCACACAGATGACCTTGACGATTCCTTCCTGGTCGAATAGCACAATCGCGGTTGAAGTGTGTGGTAAGGCGGAAGGAGATAGAACAAGGGTGACCCCCCTTCGCAGTTCGTATGAATTACAAGTAAATTACTGTAAGTTATTATCGGGGTTGGTGGACCACACTAGTCCTGTTTGGTCGATAGCTCGCCTCTACCCTACTTCTGCATCCACCACATGCTTACTAGTACTAGCAGTACTGCAATTCGAACCTTTTTTCCCAAGCGCTAAACATATCCACGAACACGCAGATGCGAAGCAGTTGGTGTGGTCAATGCAGAACCATAATGTCTTCAAAATCCCTAAGACGCATTTGCTTCAAACTATCCGTTCACATTCATGATGCTTCAGGCCTGACCTTTTGCTGGACCTCAAGCTCCTGCTACAACCACCACATCCTCTGATGACTGGGTACCTGGGGTGGATGTATGGTTCAGCTACTACCCTCTCGAGCTCAATGTCATTCACACACTCAAGTCGAGTGTTGAGGTACTAGAGGCTCATGTTCCCCCAGCTGTTTGTCTTCCATTTAGAACGCAATGCCTCCAGATGCGAAGCCTAAGAAGCCGCCTCGCAAGAATGATCCTCGAATACATCATCCTAGATCAAACGACACTGAATCTACTGTACAAGTTCCAGATAAGTAAGTTTAAGCTAGCCGTGTCAGGCGATGCTGATATAGACAGTCCTCGATTGATTCCACGTTCACAGTGGGTAAGACATGGTGGCCAAAATCAACAAGATACAGATCTACCGTACTTCACCAAGACTCCACTATGCCATCCTCGAACTGACATTGATTTAACAGACAAACCCTGGACGGTACTGGCTCAAACATGGCCAACTACGTGCTTACTTCTGTCGCTCCTCTTCCGTATAACAGACAACGTGCTACCATGGACGATGACACCTCTATTTACAGAAATCCCGACAACAATCTTCCTCCACATCCATCAGTGTTACCGTCGCAGACAGGCGCTACAAAAAACTTACATGCCACGAGCCCTGAAGTGCTGAAGAGCACCAAGCTTCCGGCCCCATCCCATCTCAGTTCTGTTGCTCGAGGCTTTGGGAGTATCGGCTTGAGAGACTTCAGAAACTGCATTCTGTACATAAAAGAGAACCCAAGAATCCTCAAAATCGATCCTGAAGGTCTCAGAGCAGAAGCTGGCCGCTTATTAAAGACCGGTGATGATGAGTTGGCTCATTGTTACCTCCAGAGGTTTCTTATCCTGACGCACTGCCAGCAGCATGGCTTGTCAGATGTACATCGTGCTGCAGTCTACATCAAAGCCATAGCTGAGAATACAGAAGTGCCTGCGGAGGTCCAGAGAAAGGTTGCCGCTCTTTCAGCGACCATGAGAGCGGACAATGATACAATGAGCTATAATCAGACTGGCCTACCGGGTCAGAGGAATCCAAAACAAATACCAATTCGAAGTCACTCATACACGGAGTATAACAATGAAGGTATGAGTCGTTCCGCCTCTACTCAACACACTCAGCCTTCGGATATGAAGATGTCTCAGAGTTTGCCAAGCGCGACATTCCAAACAGTACAATCACAGCCTCTGGGTGCAGGAAGACCAAGTGTGGTCGAGTATTATCCCAAAATGTCAAATAACAACCTAGCAAAGATTGATGAACGAAGCATTCCGAGTGCATACGACAGTGCATACGAGACTGCACCGAACCGCAGATTTGCACCAGGGCAAGGCAATCCGAATCGTCCACCTGACAGTTCTACCGCACCAGTTCAGATGAGACCACCAAATGATCAATATCAGCCAGATTTGAGGGAACGCGATGCTCCACAAGTCGTGCAATCGCCTCCAAGCCTTCCAGATCCCTCTTCGTATTCAGATCCTGTTGTTTCAATGATTTCTACCTCCCGTAATCACGACGAGCGAGGATATCATGGCAGTTCGCAACGTAGTCACCACGATCCGAGGAATATTGGCAATGCAACTCAAGCTGATCAGAGTCTACAGCCACTGGCCACAACATTACCTACACCAGTGCGATTAAGCGGTAACCCTACCGTTGTAATTCAACCCAGCGGTGATCCGTCCATATTGGGCGACCCTTCCCAGTTGGAGATGCAGAAATACAATACAGTCAATATCGATGGTTCCTACCAAGTCCAGGGAAAGCAGGAGGCGTATAACTTTTTCGGCCCCGGTCAGGTCTTCAAGTTATGGTGGTGCCAGCCAGCCGGATCAGACCTTGCGGGTAGAACTAATCCTAACACAAGGAGGATTAAAGTATCGGGGAGGCCTGATATCTTCGGAGAGGAGGTATGGATGCTCGTGGTTGTTCGCCGGGCAGGATATAGTCTGTGCTGTCCGATCTCGACATACGAAAACCAAGGCGTTCTCAAGTTGGGAATACCAACGAAAGAGATACGTGCTCATGCGGTCATCTATAGTGTAGAACAAGGATTGTACCAACATCCGGATGAAAAGAAACTTCTTGGGAAGGTCCCCATTGCAATCCACACAGATCCAGGAGTGTCGTTTCTGCTTCCAATGAGTCGAGTGCATTTTGGGAAATTTCACACTGTGGAATGGAACGTCCCTGTGAAAAGTATAGGCAGAGTCACCGATAACCAGAAAGAGTTAGTCAGAACTTACTTCATCTCGGAGCTGACTGGCACAACACGTCAGCATCGTCCTCCTCCGCCTCCTCCACCTCCTCCGCCCAGAACACCGTCACGTAATCCTCAACAGGGAACGTCAGAAGGACGTGGCGGCAAACCTCCGAAACAGCGCGGAAAGTGACATGTAATTGATTTGCATGTCATCCAGCTACTACGTTGGCTTGGATGAACACTGTACTCAACACGCGACAGTGTCTAGTCCATTCTCTTCGAATTTACGCTTGTCCGAACGGACTGACTCGCCTTTGTCGGCGAGAATACACAACTGCATGAACGATCAATCTACGATACAAATTTAACGACACCTCCTGACCGAGATACGAAACGAATTTCCTTTCTCTTTCCTAACGGTAACGAACTGATGCAGAGGTGATGATGAGCACGTGCTTGAATTGGATATAACAGTCTGCTGTACGACTCAATTTTGCGATGCGCGTTTCTTTTCCAACCAGATTGATATTGTCCAGATGTATTTGAAACACGGTCGTATTTATGTATGTGAAGTTATTCAATCTTCCCGTCTGTACTTCAATGCAAATATTACCAGCCCCGTCAAGCTACTCATGATTGCTTCCTTAGTGTAAGTAATAATTCCAAGCTTCGGCCTCGTAGGCTTTCTCGTCGCCTTCCGTACCCATGACACAGTTGTCTATTCTCCACTAACCGCCGCACCATCGACGGCACGGAACTTTGACATCTCTCCGAAGAGCCTGAACAAGTGTACCAGAACACTACTGAACTTCGGAGATGAAGTATACCAACCACCTCGATTACCCAAATCTCTTCTGTGACCCAGTCAATTCAAAGGAATCCAATCATTCAGGAGCTCGGACAAGGCAGCCCACCACACGTCTCCTCACAGATGACGATCCTCTATTATTCGCTAGCTTCTCATATAATGAATAAATTCAATGCGAGGAATTCCACGAATACGCACCCCATCGACCAGTCAATGTTGCAGCTGCAGATCAGTTCGTCCAATACCTAGTTCTGCGCGCGTAGATGGTTCTTTTCACCTATCCCGACGCTCAAGTTCGATAGTGCGACACATCAAGCCGCAAAGCTGCGAATTAGATGTGACAGACATCAGATGCTACACTATACTGTACTTAAGTCCGAATCTGAATCTAAATCCAGATTCTGTCTAAAAAGCCACAAACGAGGCTGCTTTCACTTTGGTAAGTAATTGTAGGTGGTTGGGTGAAGAGATTAATTCAATTGACAGGGGTGACGGCGCTGATCTACTATCTACCTCTCACGACGCAAGATCCATTATCATCTACTTACTGTACTAATATCTCTTGGATCCAAGGATGAGTTCTAAAACATGCAAGGCAGTGTAGGGCAGTGTAAGGCAGTTACCGAAGATATTTTCAGCTTGGATGTGAATCCGGACTTGGACTTGGTTGAACGAGGATGCTTGCTTGTTTCCTACCATGCCAGGCAGATAATCACTTTATGAAGGATAATTACAGGGTGGGGTGCCGCTACCACCACCACCATCAGCCACTCAATATCACATAGGGTGATGATGTGCTTCAGCCTGATTCGAAGACCGGGGGAACCATAACCTGTTTGTAACGATATTAACGATGTCTCAATTGAACCTGTTCGCCTTGGAAACATCTAGGTACTCAGGCATTGCTTTGCAATACTTCTATGTAATTATTTTGACAACATGAATATCACATAGGTTGGTTTGTCTTTATGGAGTTGCCCGTGTAGATCAACCGTGACACGACACACACTACCTAATTCAGAAGCCCAGGTGGCAATGTTTCAAATCCACATCGTGAGTGGTAGTCTGGTCCGAAGTTACAAAATGATGCTGCAAGCATTTATTCTCATTGATCCGACGAAACCAATCGTCTTCACGCGGTTGGAGCAGGATCAACGATATCAGCTCAAGTTAAAGTCAGGAAATCAATCCTGGCGAATAAAAGATGAACGTGATGCCTGTTGACAGGAATTTACAGGAAGGCTTGCTCTCCTATCGCTTCTCTCTGTCACATCACAGAGACCACCCCGGTCATTTGTCACGGTGGAGAGCGGGTTCTCACAAAGTACCGTATGCTTTCAACAGCTGTCCATTAGAGTTCCACGCTAAATTGGAGGGAAATGCTGTCTGTCACATGTTCCACCTTGTTTGCAAAGAGCGAGGCGTGGGGTGTGAGTGTTTTCGGAAATCGGCAGACACGCTGGTCATCATCATGTGATTGATCGAGACTCGGTGCCGCAACGAATTGTGGAATGCAAACACAAGTTGCGCGGGAGGGATGGAAGGGCAAACAGGGAAAAGAACGGTTGTCAACGTATCCCAGACACGAGTGTGCATCAAAAGTACCAATGAGCAGAGTGGACTCTCCGTCATTGATTGTGCTCCCGACTTTATGGGTGGGTGGAGAATACGTGTGACTCCGTAGTGACTAATGTCCGGACACTGGAAGCTCAGAGAGTGGTTGGGAGCTCATTAGCGTGATCCATCGACCATGTCTGGGAAGAGCCTGTGGCTCGGTACGGAGTGGAGGTCCTAAAGCTCATTTTGTATTTAGTTGTAATGACATACAGGACAGATAAGATACCGGCATCATGGGACAAAACGTCATTGGTGATTGGATGCTTGAATCTTCCAGATAGCAAGACACCGTTGATCCAGATTGCCGTGGTTCGTGCTATCAGTACCTTTGATTCGTCTTCCTTCGCAGACGATGCTGGACTAAACTCAGAGTAGATGTCTACAGTAACATGAAAGCAATTGAAGGAATTGATTGGTTGTACTACACGGTGTGGCTTCGAACGAAGTTAGGTCTTCCTGTAATGAGACTTCCAGCATCGAGTGGTGAGTCACTCTAGATACTGTGTTGTATGTGTAGACGAGTAGGAAATGCTGTAATCAACAATGCACAGAGCGATTTGACAGTTTTGACACTGCTGGACATACGATCTGATCCTTGTACAATGCTTGTAGGAATCTCAAGAGTGAGATTTTCGGACTGCTTCCGGAACGCCATGGTCGTTACATTGGCTCCATCTAAGCACTAACACAGGGATGCGAAGTGAGGGATTGTTCGTTTCTCTAACGAGCTGACTGGCTTGAGTTGTCAAGAGATCAAAGTTATCTGAATGGTTTTAATCTATGATATCGATGATACAGACGCGATTAAATGGCAATCGTTTTCGTTGATGAAGTGCCAGCAGGGTCAAGTCCCACACTATTCTCGTATGGTGACAGTATCGATAAGGCCTCACAGACAATGAGAACGACAGACAAACATTCGTCAGAGTCTAACAAATCCTGTTGTTACAAATCGTGAACTGCTTCGCCTACGTGCGTAATCTTTGCCAATGAGAAGACACTTCGATATATGAGACATCATAAGTAAAGAACACAATCACAGAAAACCCATCTTGGTGCCAAGCAAGCCTGAACGCCGTCGCTAGTATGACAGAATGGAAAGCGAAGATAAGAAAAACATAACTCAAACGGGTATCTAGTAGGAAAAAGATTCTCCTTGACGAAGAGAAGTTGTGGCAGAATGCCCCAAGGTGGGATTTCTAGCACATCACAGTGTTGGAAATCGGATCATATTCAAGTCAGATTTCGATAGGTCTGCTGGAAGACTCGAGGGTCGTGGGAGTTGAACGCGAGATGGGTGTCTTGTACTGGAGGTTAGTGGAGTGTTGTCGATTGTCGGATATATTGATAGAGAACTGGTCATCGACACTTCGGGAGCAGTTGTCCATGCGGACATCTCAGGGTTCGATTTACCAGATTCGTCAATCGGCTGCGCAAGTTTCGATGGTACAGCTTCAGTCAGAACGTTCAACTTAATGCTAGATAGAGATGAATCATCTGATACTGATCGTAACAAAGCTTGAGAATCTGGATCAGCCTTAGCGAATGAAACTCTCTCAAGCATTGCGTCTATGGTCTCGAACGGCAGAGCTCGCAGAGATACTGCCTCTCTTGCAAATTCGTTGAAATATGCTGCAAATCTTGAGAACTCAAGCCAAGATCGTCTTCCAATATGCAACAATTGATCTGTGATACTAGCGATCACAGGCAGACCAGAAGAGCTATCTCCAGGCTCGTGTGTAAGATCTTCGGCATGAGAAAACAATCGCTCTAGATCACGCCGACGTTTGACAACTTGTGAAGGAGATGCAACTAGAAGGCTAGCAAGATTTGCATCGTTCAACTGCATCTGTCCAGAGCCGTGATTGTCCCAATGATGTTGGCCTATCCAATTCAGCTCCGGGCTGGCATTCTGTTGTTGACGGACAATCATTAGCGGAATGGGATCAAAATCCCAATATGGTCGGATTTCGCCTTCTTTCGGCCCTGACTCCGCATCGGACATTGAATTGGGCTGCCCGGCGACTACAGGGTCTGCTGATATCGCAACTTGAGGAGGATCAGAGTATTGTGAATCTAAGTGTAGGCGATATAGTGCATGTGAGGACGTTTGAGGTTGCATCGTACGCTCGATTTGAAGGGCTTCCTTTCCTGACTCTGAGCGGTCAACAGATGACACCACGTCCGTATTGACGAACGACTGAGAGAATATGGATCCGCACAAATCGCCAACTGGATCGGTGTCGTTTGAGGTCCTGTCTGAGATGACATAGCTACATAAATCCGCTTCCACAGACTGTAAAGCTCTCTCTGTTTGTGCGACTCTATCTTTCATAGTGTCTAGGTCCGCTTCGGTTTGAGCCAATGCTGCATGGCGTCTTGCGATGTCTTGACCAAGTGCCTGGATCCGATCGGTGTTTAGAACAGAGCCTGACGTCTTTCCTACTTCCTGGAGCAGTATCGCTACGACACCTGCTAATTGATTGCGTTCGTCTTTCACATATTCGTACTGCTCGCGAAACGTTTGCCCGTAGAAGCTTAACCTCGTACGGTACTTGTGAAGGTTGCGCAATCCTTCAACAATCTCTTCTGGCCAGAGGAACGATGATGAAGAACGTCTCTCTAAGGTCCGATGAGTCTGTCCATGTGGTTTTCCTGAACTCTGTACTTCAATCATATCTTCAGAGCTGATGCGTGCCAACAGATGCCCAGATTCTCCGCCATCGAATGCTAGAATATCACTGACACTATTGTCTTCGCCTGACAATTGGCTTCTACTCCCATGTGTAATATGCTGGCCCTTAGACTCTGTTCGTGTATATGTACGATCCGGTTGGGAAAGCGGCAGATCGAAAAGATTGGCTGACCACCGTCTTTTAACTTCCAAATCGGTGGGATCTTGATCCCATTCTGGAGAACATCTTGCCTGGAGCTGGTCGTGCCTGGGGCTGTTTGAGAGGTCTCGAACAGCCAGTCCGCCGGCAGTATGTGGGAGATCATAACTGTGTCTGCGTGTTACAGAAAGGGGCGAGTTTCTGTCAGATGTCAGCGTGGATTCATGGTCATGCAACAACACGGTTACCTCCCGACTGTCAAAGTCTGTCGCGTCCTCGACTCATGCAATGATAGCGGTCGAGCATTGCCCATCAGACTTTAACCCATACAACCTTTCGAGTATGGTTTGCCTCGGGAGAGATGGCGGATGGTGTAAAGGACGTGTACAAATACATGTGTGGTGTATGAGGCCGCGCAGAGGGCGGAAGAACATACGAAATGCTTCTCCCTTTCCTCTTGCAATCTCAGGGTAAAGCTGCCTTTTGGAACGGCATCGCTGAGAGCGACTTATTTTGCAGCAAAGACACGACAACCGAACATGGAATGGCTGACCCTAACAAGCAAGCCTCTCAATTGCAGGGGATGGATGGGACAAGGTGTGGTTGAAATGTCATGGCTGCCAATCTCAAAGGATGTCAAAATGCGGGACACAAAAGCGGCCAGCAAATCAACTTCATTACAAGACCATTACAGGGCTAAACTAACCGTCATGGTGCACCCTCCATCTTTCATCCTGGTTCAGCCATCGCGTCCAGTCTACAACACATCTCTCTGCATGATCGCTCGCTTGCTCATTGACTCACTCGGCCTATACGTGCCACTCATGTCGACGCTGCGTTGTCCGCTATCCGCGCACGCGGTTTTCGTAGTGTGGAAGATATGGCACGCCATCTCACACAACGCCTGATGTCTTTTTCATCCTTTTAACATTTCGTAACGTTGGATGCCGTTCAATTGCTACAATTCTGTCTCTTGAAGTCATCATCTTGCTGGAATATCGACATCAGCCATCATGCTTGATTGGCGTGTCTACCGCGCACCTACCAGCCTGTCACGCTGACTAGACCGCAAGCCTTGAAGCAAAAATGGCACATCGCCGTAATCCCACGGATGGGGCATGTATGTAGAGTGCTTCCGAGTTCGCGTACAGTCACTGAGTTAGGAAGACAAGAGCAGTTCATATCGACCGAGTCACGCCCGGTCTGATGTCGACCAGGAAGAAAGCGATAATGAGGATCGCGATCCTTCTCAGTAAGTAGCTCTTCTGCAATACAATTTGTCTAATCAGGTCAGTCTCCGAACGGAGCCAGGAGATACCTTGGATCTGAGTCAAAGGTAGGTCTGCGTTCAAATCATGAATGAGGACATGGCCTCATCCGCATAGGACTCCGACACTATCCACGAGTGCTACCAACTACGTTGCGGATGCCACAGATCTCGAGCGTATTGGCAGTCTTTCAGCTCTATGCTCTGATTTTGTCAGAATCAGATTTGACGATTTTCGGCGTTGTAGTCATTTTGTAGAAGCGGAGCCACGTGTTGTGGACGAAGATCTTGATGCGTTGAAGCATGAAGCGTTGATGGCCTACGGTCGTGGGCAAGATGGAGTGGGAGATCGCTGCATGCACCGGTGGTTAATCATACGTGAGTGTCAAGGTCTTTCGAGTCGTAGGATTCGGGAGTATTTTGACAAGTTGGCGTTGCGCAAGAATACTTACAATGATTTTCAACGCGATTTCTTAGCTGTTACAGGTCGACTAAAGCACCATGCGCCCGCGTATCTACGTCAACATGAGCCGGCACCGCAGCCGCCAACTCGCATCACAGACTGGAACTTCCCAGTTGCACCACAGGTGAATCTCGTGAATTATGAGAAAGCGAGCATGCGAGAGCGAGGTAGATACATGTCATCCGATAGGGGTAGGATCGTCTCACCAGGGGAGTTGTCACCAGCAAGAAACTCGAACCCGCGAGAGCGAGAGATGGAAACCAGCACGCCGATCCCGATTCCATCGAGGCATGCTGAGTTACGAGAGCGAGAGGTAGAGGCCCGTGAACGAGGTAGATATATGTCATTCGATGGGGGTAGAATCGTCTCACCACGGGAGTTATCACCGGCAACAAGTTCGAATCCATATGCTGAAGAGAAACAACAATCTCAATCTCATGCATCGCCTGAACAGAACCTTGCCTACCGTCCTCATCTTACTCAACGGAGAGGTAATGTCAGTTCCACTTCCATTCCTCAGCTATTGGGTTCTTCTGTCCCTATAGCACTGCATTCGATCACCGATTTCGTCAGTAACCAACAGCCTGCAGCGAACGAATCTTTCCGGGGCGGTGTCAACAACCCATACCGTGTCACACAAGAGATTCCACAGTCACGAACACGGGCATTCCCTCCTACGCAACCAGATGGGCGTCTTGAGCGAGCGCAGATGCAGGAGGCAGTCCCACGGACGTTCGAGTATCAAGAAGTCCCAGTCAATACTAGATACCGCGACAATATGGACGATCCATCTCGTGGCACAACCCATGACAGACCGTCTAGGTACCAGCAGCCTGAATTTAATGAAGCTTCCCGTGGTGATATGAATGCAACCTACCGCTCATCGCAACCAGCTTTACCACGCACACGAGCGGACTCTTTTGCGCAGCCCTCGGCAGGGGGTAATCTGTCAAGATCACTAGAAGGACCAACACGTACACAACAAGCTCCGCCGACATTGCGTGCAGAGTCCGAAACCCACCCACCTAGCAATCCAACAGTAGTCATCCGCGATCAGGAGACCACGATTGAGCCCAGTATTCTTCCGGGAGCCTCTATTGATATTCAAGCTGAACAGACAGAGACCAATAACGCATGGTACTCGGTAAGGAGAGATGGTAAGAACTTCTTTCGTGCTGGTCGAGTCTTCAAAATCATATGGCACACCCCTGCCGGTACAAATCGTCAAGGTCAATTCAACCAGAGTAATAATATAATGGACGGACCATTGAATTCAAAGATTCATACCAAAACTATGTGGATGTTGGTTGTTTTCCGCAAGCATGGCTATAGCATTTGCTGCCCAATCTCAACCTACGATGGGAATGGTCTCTCACGTAAGAACTTGCATCAACAAGAGATTCGCGCCCACTCTGTCATCTATAGCAGCAACACCAAGCCAAAGATCTTTCATGATGAGCCAAAAATGGGAAAGCAGCCAATTCCGGTGGACATGGCGAAAGGCCAGCCGGACCTCGACAAGGCTAGTCGTGTTCATTTCGGCAAATTTCACACAGTTGAATGGAATGTCTTTGTGATGAACGTTGGCACAGTGAAGAAAGGCTATGAGGAAGTCGTGAGAAACAATTTCCTGCGCGAGCTTCTCGGCTCGAACCCTTCAAGTGCCTTGACTGATCAGCACTGATTATTTGATTCAGCATCAAGAGCAAACCTACCTCCATGGTATCAGCTTCTGCGAGCTATCGACTTCTCTTTTTACCAAATTCTGCGCTACTGGCGCATACTTTTACGCTTCCTGGAGATCACACTCTTCAGGTATATGGTCGAGCAGACCAGGATGACGCTTGGTGTCTCAATCACGAACTTACTTCATGTTGATTCAGAGACACCAGACTTAATGACCTAACGAAGTTTCCTGAATTTCGTTTCCATGATGACATAGTTTAGTAACCGTAATGATATCTTTTCAACATCCGGAATCGCAAAAACATTGCATCGTCTCTTTCCTTCGCATTGCTCTGGTAGGTGCTATGATACCAAGTTCGATGTGAGATGAGTAGGTCATTCCCACAATCACTTCAGGGATATGCCATTCTGGTCTACTTTGACTCTCCTCCAGAATCCAAATAATTTAGCCTCAAACCTCAGCAAAAGTACCGCATGTATACCATGAATAATCTTCGCTGTTACAGTGTCCTGCTTGTTCGCAAGACGGTCAGACGTTCTGGCTAGAACGAGAACAGAAAGTGCGAGTGATTTTCAAATCGCAAGGTCAAGTTCCAAACCATGCGACTTCACGTATCCCTCCAATCCATGTTTTCACTTTACGAGACTCGTGCTAATGCTAGCATTACTCTCCTCAAACAGATTGCAAGGCTTTGGCTAGTTCAGCGCGAGGCTGGGGTAATACAAGCGGGTCCGTACATTTCCCCAACAGGATTGCCTATTTCGGTAATCCGAAGTGCTGATCGCAATACTTGTACATCATCATACTAACATTGTCACCATCTCACACGTGAACCGAAAGTTCCGACAGCACCAGCAATGGTTTCACGACGCACGGATTCGAGCAGGCGCATTTCTTCTATCCGTTCATCCGATGGAAGGCATGGTTACCCACCACTTACAAGTTGACCATGCATTGATCAATGAAAGAGCTACGTAATTTCGTCTGTGTCAAGACAAAGCTCTCTTTGCTTGATCATTGTGGTCAGATTTCATGGATTAGCAGAGTGTACGTTGTATCGGTCATAGGCAGCAATCTCGTGTGTATGGTCACAAGCGGTCACCAGAGATGTCTGTCTCCAAAACGTGAAATAGACCCTTGAGGCTTGATATCTTTCCTAGAACATATCGGGAGTAGGGCACCCACTTGGACGCCCCATGAAATTGGACAAAGTCAATCATTTTCAGCCTCCGGATAAGCTACATATTTTTGGTGGCTTCTGGTGTGGAGTTATTCCTGGTTCACAACGTACTTCTCACCAGCCATTCTAATTGATAAAAAGGATTGTCAAGCGAGGCTCAATCATAAAGACTTTGCACGTAAGACGTGAGAGCCTAGAATGAAGCGAACAAGCACGTCAGTAGCAGGAAAGTCCCAGATGCTGCAGTAACAGTGCTGACTTTTGCATAATCAGGAGAGCATCGCCGTCGTATGCCACCGGCAATGTTTCCGTGGCACGATCTACACTATCATTGGCTCTTAGATGGCGGAGTGGATCCTCCGGCCATCAGCGCAAAGCACAGGGATCCTCATCAATTCCGGGGTTTATTCAAGAAATACTTTTGACTACAATCGACTTGTGCTGCAGAGTGATGTTTGCGCGTATCAGTACACCAGTCATGTCAAGCACAGAGCGCGCTTTCCCCTATGAAGAGTAAGCCACTGGAAACGCTACGAACCCAAGGAGTGATCTTCTGCTACAGTACTTGCTATGGATTCTGTGATCGACAGATTGAATTGCCGACGACAAGTCACCATCTCTCCAGCTCCATCAGTTGCATAGGAGACTCGGGAATATTCTGGTTGGATGTCTCTTGGGCTATTACGGTAAGCTCGGTCATTCCCTCACTATGTGTGCTCTGATATCACCACCACATGTATAATCACTTATGCCGCTCTATGCCTTGCAGTCAACGAGTGCGGACGACATAGTTGGTATCAGGAGAAGCATGGGCGTCGTAATTTATATGGATTATCACGTTAGACGAAACGTTCATCTCTCTAGAAAGAAATCATCCGTTTTCATAGCAGAGTTGAATCCTGGCAAGCATCACAACTTCAACGCTGACCCATAGAGAAATATTGTGGAGCATAACTGCTTCACTTCTCGCAACAAGCGTTACTACGGTAGCAGTCGATTCTCGTCCTCCTCATCTGGCAAGATCTTCCTCCCCGCAGTCAGATTACGCATGTTCTAGCTGGACCAACCTACAACGTAGGAGCAAGAATTACTCATGCCGACTGAACTCGAGTTGATGATGAGAAAGTAGCTGCGCGTGTCTACCAACCAGCATTATCGACGCTCTACAACGGATAGAACAACGGGCGAGTGATCTCCGGCTTCTCGCCTTGTTATATTCGGTCTGTCTCCGACCTACCAGACTACAGCGAGCCGATCGAATTACATGAACTCGTTGCTCTCACTGTGAAATGGCGTCGGGATCTCGAAATGTTTCAGAGATTGGACTCCCGTTATGCAGTTGATGTTCCATTCCCCAGAAAGATCGGCTCGAGGTACCACACGTTACGGGTTCCGTGCGGAGTAAGTCTGGGGAGAACCCACTGACCGGCATTCCCAAAACAGTATGCCTTCACCATATGTCCATACATCGGAATACCATGTGGTCGCTGATCGCTAGCAGGATGATGTTCATCATCCGTTCATGAACTCGATATAAGAACCACGATGCCTTCGACCATCCATCTTTCGACAGATCGACATTGATCAACCTCATCCAGACAACACACAAATACAGCAGCCATCATGCGCAGTATCTTCGGTCGCGGTGCTCCTTTGAGAGCAGCAATCTACTCATGTTGTCTGGCGGCTTTCCTCTTCTTCGGATACGATCAGGGAGTGTTTGGTGGTCTCCTTGAAAACAAAGATTGGCTCAAACAATTCAACCACCCACGAGATGTCATCACTGGTATCACAGTCTCCAGCTACTGCCTGGGTGCCTTCTTTGGATGCGTCCTCAACTTCGCTATCGGTGATATTCTAGGACGAAGAAAGATGATCTGGATGGCTATGGGTCTCATCATTGTCGGAGCATCTCTACAGACATCTGCATATACTCTATCACACTTGATTGTCGGTCGTGTGATCACTGGTCTCGGTACCGGTATCGACTCCTCAACTGTACCTATGTACCAATCTGAGTTATCAAAGAAGGGTAACCGTGGTCAAGTTGTCTCATGGGAGATCTGGTTCATTGGTGTCGGTATCTCCCTTGCATACTGGATTGTAAGTCTACTTCACGCCTGAATTCATAGCTCTAAAAACTAACCATTCAACAGGATTACGGTTTTGCTCGATTGGATGGATCTGTCGCCTGGAGAACACCTATCGCAATTCAACTTGTTTTCGCTATCATCGTCACCTGCATCGTCTTCGGTCTCCCGGAATCACCACGTTGGCTTGCCAAGAGAGGTCGTGAGGCAGAAGCCATTGAAGTACTCTGCGCAGTTCACGATCTACCATCAGATGATCCATACATCGTCGGCGAGATTGAAGCTATTCGAGCTGCACTTGCTATCGAGCAGGGAACACAAAAGATAAGCGCATTGTTCAAGAGTGATATCCTCCAGACTCGCAAGCGTGTCATCCTCGCATGGTTCGGTCTATTCATGAATCAATGGTCCGGTATCAACCTTGTCGTCTACTACATGCCTACCGTTCTTGTTCAGAATGTCGGTATGCCTGCTGGTCGAGCCACACTGATCGCCGGATTCGTCGAACTCATGTTCGTCGTCGGTAACACACTTCCAGCTTTCCGTCTTGACAGAATGGGTCGTAAGAAAACAATGATGGTCGGATGTGGACTTCTCAGTCTCTGCATGCTTTGCATCTCAGTCCTCCTTAGCTTCGGCAAGCAAAAGACCTCCGAAGCTTCCATCGCTTTCTTCTTCCTCTACATGCTCATCTTCGGTGCATCAGTCAACGTCGTCCCATGGGTTTGGGGTCCTGAAATTTTACCACTCGAGGCCCGAGCCAGAGGTACCGCCATCTCAGTATCAGCTCACTGGATGTGGAGTAAGTTTTGACTCATCTGATCCCGCTGAAATTCTATGTACTAACATCTCTCTCAGATTTCTGCATTGTCATGATCACTCCTATCCTCATCAACCGAATCGGCTGGAAGACCTACTTGATCTTCATGATCCTCCTCGCCCTCTTCGTTCCTTTCGTTTGGTACTTTTACCCCGAAACCAGTGGTCTTTCCCTCGAAGAGATCGACAACCTATTCTTACCAGCTGACAAGCAAGTTCGTCGTCTATCTTACTCTGCTCAAACTTTCGAGAAGAGTGGCAATACTTCTGATTCTGAGAAGGGTCTTGACAAGGATGCTGTCTATATTGAGAAGGTGTAAGGATATGAATTGAAAGTAAATGAGACGTCATCTCATGCTTGCGCTCATAGACTGGACTATAGAATGATGGTTCCGATCTGAAATATATTGGAATGAAACGAAATTCAATGAGACGTATGAATGACTCACCTATTTCCCTTCTCTTCCTAAAATG
Source organism: Camptophora hylomeconis (assembly GCA_032357745.1). NCBI lineage: Eukaryota > Fungi > Ascomycota > Eurotiomycetes > Chaetothyriales > Chaetothyriaceae > Camptophora > Camptophora hylomeconis. Next base: position 696,943 of record JAOTMB010000011.1, read on the forward strand.
ATCATCCTCTCCGCCATATAAATCCCTATCGTCGATTCTGTCCTGCTCATATATTCACATGTACCTCACCACAGAGCAATGCACAACTTGAAATCCTCTTTACCATATCGCATCGGTCACATAATGCCAAACTACACACTCGATGAAGATTGTTAAAGACGAAGCAGATGAGAAAAACCATGCAAGCAGCAAATACTATATATGTGGAGCGGTGAATTAGCAAACGTGCAAGTGTCCTGTACTGTGACCTTCTCACACAGCTGGGCTTCGGACTAGAGTAGATACGATACATTGGATCACTAGAGCACATGATAAGAGTTATGTTATGAAGCTGTGTTATTGGTGGTGACGATGGTAGAAACGATGATGATGATGTGTTCTTCTTCTTCTCATTCTTCTTCCTCTGGTCTGATATGGTAGTAATGCGAAATCATCATAGTGAAAACCTATATATTGTGATGTTGTAGATTTTGATGTTGGTGTTAATATCAATAGCGATATCGAGCAGGAGCAGTAAGGGCAACTGTACTAATACTAGTGCTAGTACTACCAGCAGCGACGACGACAGTATAGTCACTTACCGAACTAAAACTGTGGAAGTCATCCTCGATTTGGGTCTGTGAGAATTGCATTGCTTTGCGTTTATAGTTAATCTTATCATTGTTAGTGCTTAGTTCAGTTCATTTCGGTCCGGTCCGGTTCAATTCGAGAAATAAAGCATGGAAGGAAAAGGGCAGGAAAGGTTGAATCGATTCTAATTAGGTTGGATTAAACAACGGATAAAAAGAAAGCCGTGCGATGAGATGGGAGTGAAGTGTTTATGTACTTGGTTCGATTGGTGGGAGAGGGAGAGGGAGAGGTACGCATGTACATACGCACATATTATGATACCCACATCTTAGTGTTCATGCAGATGTACACGATCATTGTCTGGAAGAGAAGGTGAAGACGAATAGGATGGTGACTACTTAGGAGAAATAAATAGACAATTAATAGAGATAGAGCGATATGACAAGGAGCCGAGATGAGGGAAGAAAAGTACTGGATCATTTATTACTCATTATTGAATTTCTGAAAGTAGATGTACATGCATGATCATCTGTCTAGTAACGTAGCCAGGTGGAAGAGTAGATGGACACATGCGTAGGTGTTACATAAGGCAGGAAAATTCATCTCATCCGTATCAAGCAATGAATGAACGCCTTCGTTCTCCCGATGTTGATGTGTGCTTGGATCTTTTTTGGTGAAGTTTTCGGTAGATCGAGAGAAGAGATGAACGAAAAAGGAGACGACTTTCTCGAGATTTCAGAGCATCCTTGAGACTGAGACACAGTTGGCTAGGCAGGCGTAATTCGCCTTGATGAGAGAAAGTCCGGCGCGAGGACGTGGTTCCTCGAGTCGAGGTATTTTTGCTCCTCTCTTCTTTGTTTCCTCTCTGTCCGAGAAATGAAATTCGTGACATTCATTCAGCCCCTTACCAATGTCTTTGTTCCTCGGCTCAATCCCAATCACAGAGACGAAGTATCCACTTTTGACATTTGACAGCTGTCAGATCATGTTCGTCAAAAGGTCATCCGAAATTTGCAAACACGCTTTTCATCCCAAAATCACATTGGTCCCATCGCGATCCAAAGATGGTTCCTGAATCTGACGTGTCCAGTGACTCACCAGCCAATGCCGAGGAACTGCTTCTTGAATTACCTACCTCGCTTCGAGTGACGTGTTCAGCTCAAAAGCCTCTCTTACCGTCACCACCAATCGGACTTCGTATTCCGTTGCTGCGAGACCCTGTCGGAGTGCTACCATTGGTTTGACTACCAGGTGCTCCACCGCCACCGAGTTCGCGTACCTCTTTACCTTCCCAACACATGCTCATGAGGTCAAGACACCATTTTTGATATTGCTCCTCCAAGAACTCGATCGTGAGTGGTTTCGGCCATGTCTTGAATATGGCGTCGGATTGTGGATCGCGTACCATTGATTCATATGATTTGAATTGAACTCTGTAGTGGGAGATATTGTTCCACTCATCATCCATGTCGATGTGAAGTTGTGAACCGGTCTGAAGTTCGAAACTAATCACATTGTTAGTGATCTTTTCTGCAATGATTGAACCGACTTACCCGATGTAAACTCCATTCGCACTTCCTAGTGAGATGATACTGGCACCAGGCGAAGTTTTGACCAAGTGATAAATCTCACAATATGGTAGCAAGTGTTTATGTGATGGAAATTGTGGAAAGAATGGGAATTTGAGCTGTTGTAACGTCAGATCAAGCTCTCAACACACAAGAATGATGATGGGACTCACATAATGTAAATCGCGCTTGCAATTCTCCTGGAATTTTGATTCCCAGAAATACCTCAGAACCACTTGATCTGTCCTTGAGAGGTTACCGATGGCACTATGCGCGCTGATACCAACTGGGGGTTGTGATTGTAGTAAAGGCATGGGTGGATGACTCGTCACCGGTCGATTTTGGAAGTCGAAACTTGCATCTGTTGCACTAGAAATTGGTCGAGAATCATTGGCGGTACCATTTGGTACTTGAGAGGGACCCATGGCTCCAGCAACTCCCATTGGACCTGATGTTGCACCGGTATGGGAGTGATGAATCGAGCTAGCAGCGGAAGACGGATTCGTAACGATAGTGTTGTTGTTGTCGCCCGTACTGTGAATAGAAGAACCGTGACCGGTAGGTTGAGTGAAGGATGTCGGAGGGCTTTGAAGATCAGACTTTTGACGAACTGAAGAGCTGCGAGAGAAACGACGCATGGTCGAGCTGAAAGGGCTCATGTTAGATCATAAAGTCTGAGGGTAATAATGTTTCAAGCCAAGACCGGCCAGACCTGATCAGCCCAGACCACTCGGAGAATAAACTGGCTGGTGGCAGCGGCGAGGAAGACGTTGAGTAGAAACGTGTTTGATAATGGATCAACAATCACGACCGGAGCGAGTAGAGATTGCGACGGAAAAGAACGAGGTTGAGGTGGCTTGAAGTGAGTGTGGCAGTCGAGTGGATTGGGTCGAGTAAAGGTGCGTGGTTGGGCTAGGTTCCAACTGGATTGATTAGACGTGAACGAGTGAAGCTGTGGAAACACGTCGGAAATGGGAAGTGAGTGAGTGAGTGAGAAAGAAGGGAAGGCTGACGAAAATGCACGAGGCTGGTAGACCAAACAGATTGCAAGACAGAAGCGATGAGGATGAGATGAAGTGAAATGAACGAAACGCGCAATCAAGCTGATAAAAACACTTGCGAAGCGATCGAGTAGGAAATTCGAATGGCGGAGACTTGTGCTCATGCTGCAGCAATCCGAATAACAGCCTCTCGTGTCCGGTAAGTAAGACCCCTGCTTTCCGATCTGTCTATCATCACACGCAATCTTCGTGGCTGGAGAACACACGTATGCCTGTGAAACATTTAACATTGCTACCCGCATATCTGTCTCGCTTGACCCATCTTACTCCAAGTCAAGAATAACCTTCGTGAGTATATCCTCCACTGAATCGTGTAGACATAGTGACCGTGATGAGGCTGGTTCACGAGAGCCTTGTCGGATCGGAGTGAATGAGGTCATGGACCCAGCCTCCTCCCGCGGCTAGAGTAGATATCGGACTAAGCCAACTCCGGCATGGCTCTAAAGTATTCGCTTGAGCTACTACAAGACAGGCGGTAGTGGAAGATGATGAGAAAAGATCTGAGGTATTGTAGAAAATATTAAAGATTGACCCTATATCTCACTTTGTGAAGTAAAAATTTGAACGCTCAGAAAATGTGCTCTATACCATGCCGCTGTTCCATCATGTTCGTATTCCTCGCTCGTAATGCATTAAACAGTATATCATGTAAGTATGCACCTATCCGTCACCCGTCACCGACCTCATTCAGCCGGTATCGAATTTCCATCCGATGTACCAATTGTACGATTGACTGGCAAAGACGACGAGTCGATGAGTTTGCTCTTATCTCAGCTACTGGAAGAGAAGCACGCAGGACTAGTGTTCGTAGTGACTACTGTCCTTGTCCCATTCTTGACGTGCTCACGGGAAACCCGCTTGGTCAACAGCATCCAGATGTGGCTTGTGGTGGAGATAGTGTTTGACACTTTGATTCCATACCACCACACTTTGTTGGTTGTATGGCGGCGTACTCTTGTTGTTGTCCACAATAATAGATGATGGATAATCACATAATCTCCAGATCTTCAAACTCCACGAAGAGGCCATCTTCCTCACAAGCGTCTTCAAGATCCATTGGTCTGCTGGCATAGCAGCCGACCCATATGCCTTGCTTGATTGTAACACCATCGAAAAAGCCCGAAACTTCTCTGCACTTTTTCCAATTCCTGCTCATGGCTTCTGGCGATGTTGCTGCAGAGACTGTTGGGCCATCTGGTATGCGATACCACACCCACAGATCATCTCCTACTCTTTCCAACTTGACTCGTATACTTGGCATTGTCATAGAAAAGGCTTCTTGAGGTGACATGGAAGGAAACGCAGGTGTAAATGCCCAATCTGCGCCACAGTCTGGATTTGCAACGACTGATGACACACCGAGTTCACCTCCTGTGAATTCTAGTCCGACTTTGGCCCATTTACTCTGAGCCTCGGCGTTTCTCTGTGCAGTAAAGACTGGTCTTCTTCTTTGCATCTGTGGCATCACGGGCCGTGCTGGAGGACAACCTGCAAAGACTATCAAGCCTCCTTGATCCCAGTCCATCTCGAAGTCGGCTGATATAGTGACTTCAGCGAGAATGAAGGTGTTCTCCAACCTTGTCAGTATCATCGGTGTCGATGCCTCATCCTCCTCCATTGGTCGTCGAGCAATTTTCGAATTAGGCGGCGCCGTCAGTGCAAAGTATTCTGTAACATTCTCGGGTTGCTCAAAATCGGGACAAACATTATGTGCTCGGAACCTAGGGTCTGAGAGCTCTACAGAGCGGATGCGAGCTGACGCGATTGGCAACATCATGACGTGTATGATATGCTCTATCAATAAATTTTGTATCGATCGTGAGGTATAGAGAAGCAGTGGTGGTAGTAGCGGTATTGGGAAATCTGGGATTGTCTTTGTCGTCAAGGTCCTTTGTAGTATTTGCTGGATAAGGAGAGAGTGCTTTGGCAGTAACAAATAAGTTGTTCGTGTAAGTTCGAGATAGTAGCGAGCGACAAAGGCGTATGCACAAGGAATTATTTTGGAAGAATCAAGAAGTAGCAAATCAGCACCTATATACCTTGTAGGGATTGTCTCAGCGTTTCTCAAGTAATTAGAAATTGCATCAGGAGCCGATGAGCTATGGCAGAAGTCCCACTCGCGTTCCAATCGATACTGGCGATCGACCGGGAGGAGTCTGATGAATAGTATCCGGCGAGATCACATAGCCGCAAGCGGCAAGAGCCATAGAATCATCTTCTCTCATTCTGGCTCTGCGCAAAACGTGGCGTGGGGGCATGGCAAGTCAGTGATTTGAGCGAGGCGATGCACACTTACAGTTCTGCCAGGACCACCACCGGGAGAAGGCCAGTTGTGTCGGCGCAGAGCTAAGACATCCCAGGTCCTTGGATCAGGGTTGGAAGACTAACAAGTGTCACAATGTCGACGGACGGACGCAGAGGAGAGCAGAGCAGGACCAAGCACGCTGGAGAGACCTCTGGGACGGGCTTGATTCGGCTGTTGGCGCATGGTGTCTGTGCAATGATGTCCCAGATGGGTGGTGGATGAGGTCAAGTGGATATGGGTAATGTGGTGTTGTGCAGCTAACCGACTCGATGGTGAAAAGAGGTAAACGAGGTAGGACCTTCCCATCCGGCATTAGGGTTGGCGCGTTGGCCACCCTGCCAGGCGGGCAATGTAGCCGCGCTGAGAGAAACAGACAGAGGTCGAGCACGAGCGCCCGTGGGAAATCAAAATGCGGTCAAGGTGATGACAGTAGGAGGTCGAGAGCGTTGGCGCAGTGGTAAGATCAAAAGGTGGTCGTAGCTGAGGAAGGCGCGAATGTAAAAATCCATGCTAACTGAATCTTGAACTGGACTGACAGCAACCCGCTGGAATTGACATCTGCACCTTAACCCTCACCACTCATGTCGCACCATGCAGTCGGTTCTCTCATTTATGCCCCATTCTGACCGCTACCGAGGGCAGTATTGTCCATCTTCAACTTCTCCTTACCCCCCAATGACCAGCGAACCCACTCGCCGCGCCGATGCAGCTGGTGAACACTGTCGATCACGCACCGATATTGACTAGACTCACTAGGACAGCAGTCGGGAATTACTGCAAAACACGATTTTGACGCACATCGTGGCCCTCGGACACAACGATTTTGTAATTCTCTCTTCCACGTGGCTAAGATGAAAGATCCCAGACGATGCCTTCTCGCAATTCATGAGGGTTGACAGCTCTCGAGGAATATTCTATACCATCGATTTTCAACAGCGCAAGACAGCACAGTCCATGCTTGATGAGAACATGCTTGGTGCTCTGGTATGCCTGGGTCCTGGGACAGAGTTGGCTGTAGATGGATGCGAGGGCGATCACTTTCCCATAGTCCAGTATCAAGGTTCGAGCACAAGTCCCTTTCATGCATGAGACCTCCTCTTATCGATTACCGGAAACGGATCACCAGATGCAGGAGACAACATAAGTCTGTAGAGTGCCCACTTGTAAGAGATCACCCGATTTCCGAAATCACAATCAAAGAGACTACGGGACATGGCCGCTGAAACAGAACTCTGATATCGGATGATCTCTCTTAGACTTTTACTACAGGACATGACAATGCAGATGAGAGGAAAATTCTGGATGGTATGAATGGCCAAATAACGAATAAGCCAGACTACCAAATCATACCAATCGATACATCATGGAACACGGCTAGCAGGATATCCGATAACACTGTACGAGTGCTCTATTACCGCTCATGCATCATTGGTTCACTCGTCCACTGTCTGAAGAATCTCTCTTTAGTGTACCACTGTGAAGGTAATGCGTCTATGCTCAAGTTCGAGACGTCCGAGCACATCAAGCTTGCGTTCACGTGTTGGATCAGTAATCTTGGGACAGTGCTTTGGTCCCACATTGGGTCCAAGCGCAGCTATTGCAGTGGCTTTTGTTGATTGAGGTTTGTCTCAATCCCTGTGGAAGCCGGGCTTTTCCCCACAGCCTTGCAGATCCATCCAACGCAATCGAGTTTCAGGAGACATTACATGGTCCGAGCCAGCCTGCTCATCTCATGAGAAATCAGGTCTTACTCTCTGTGGCCATTCTCTGAAGCGGATCGTCCTATCTTTGGTCACAATCTCTCACATGGCAAAGGGTTTGCTCTGATTTAGTCTTCACTCAAGATTGCGAGACAAACAAGAGGCACGTCCTACAATACAATTCACGACGTCTCGTAACAGATGTCTACCAGTACGAAGTATGCTGTCACGCTTGCTCGTATTTAGAGGTTGTAACCGAATACCAAACGTGCTTCTGAGGCTGTCACTTCATCACTTGACGCCTTGTCATCATTTGAATGGCCGAGAGCGGTGACATGATCAAGTCGAGCCAGGTAGACCAAAAGAGGCGCTCTAGAAGAAAACGACGTGAGTGTGGACACGAATAGCAGAACACAGACCTATGGATTTGAGTGTCCGATCTAATCTATCTGTCAAGCTCAAAGTATCTAATCCGTACGTCAGCTGCTCCTGTCTGGACAAATCGCCTTGGCAAGGACGAGCCTACATAGCAGTGCCCTACTCCCAGACCAAGACCTGTCAACTCTCGATTTGCCAGTGCAACACTTGCGCGTGGTTTATGACAATTACTCTTGTTTGCCATGTGACGCACACGTTGTAAAGCTTTGAGAATTTTGCAAAAATACAGTCTGGCCACGGACTCTTTTCAGAACATTCCAGATCCACGTTCATGTCACCTTCGGGTAAGAGGATAGTCAGATTGAGACTGGGATTTGACTATGTCATCTGGTCTGTGCTATGGAAAGATGATTGCACGAGGAATCATTTTCGGACAATCGTTGACCAGAATCGCAGTTTCATTCCTCGGAAATGTGGTTCCGGCCAACAAGTGAAACTTCATACTTCGCACATGTATGTCATGTCATTCGTTGTCTGAACTGGCGATAGTCTGCACGAGCTACTGCGAAATTGATCCCCTCACTTCTTTCCTTTTGCCTTCTTCTTCTTACCTCCACCTCCGCCACTGGCAGTGACAATCTCACCACCTTTGGTCTGTGGCTGCTTACTGACATCCAGATCCTCATTGATAGCACCACCCTGCGTCCTATCGTCTCCCTTCCTGCCCTTCTTCTTACCCTTTGGTGCACGGTAGTAACTTCTGTCACGCATTGGAAGCCATCGTTCCGGATCCGGCTTGGTATTGGAGTCAGGACCGAAGTTCTTTGGTAGTCTGCTCTTGCGGACACGTTTGTTCTTATTTTCCGAATCTGCCGGTGCCGCACGCTTTCTGGATTTGCCTCCTGACTGGGCCTGTGCGATCGCGAGAGCATTGGTAGATTGTGGAATACCACGTGATTCGAGGGAATCGATATCAGTCTTAGAGATTAATTTTGATACAGGAGTAAGCTTTTCAGTGAGCGTCTTTACTGAATCAGGATCCGATAGTGCGTGCGAGGCAATATACCCTGCTATCGTGGCCTTGTCGTCAGGTTGTTGATCATATAGCTTCGTGAATATCTCCGCAGCTGCACCAACGTCTAAAGACGTCGACGATTGGAGAAGTGAAACGCCAGCTGCACGAAGTAGAGTAACAGGCGGTTCCGACTTTTGACGCCAATATTCCGCCGCCTTAGCAAGCTCCTGCTTGATATCTCCCTTCTGTCCTCGTAGCTTGTACAAATTAATCAAGATACTGACCAGACCTGGATGGTAGCGAACCGCTTGTTCAGACTCTTCCGAAGCGGACTCCAGCCTCTTGAAAAGCGTCTGTACTAGTTCGATGGCGGAAGTCGTGTTCCCTATCAACACGTACATTTGCACTAGCGTCACGACTAGACCAATGTCATTAGGTCGTCGGTCCAATTCTGGAAGAACGTTACGTATCGCTGCTTTCCCTACTTCGTTGCGGGCCAGTGCTGCTGCATTGAATGCCGACAGTAATAGTGCTTCGGAAGACGTGTGGGATGACGGGGGTAACTTTGCCAACCGTTTCTTGGTGTTCTCTGCGAGACCGGTGAATTTGAAACTCTGAAGTTGAACCGTTTTTTCGTTTGAGGCGAGCGGAATCGATTGGTAGGAGAATAATTTGTCGCTTTCGGGGACAGTGGGTGTGCTGTTGAAGGCTTTGTGAACTAGGAATGGGTTTGACGGTGTCTTGGAGCCGAGGAGGAGGTTGATGGATGCGATTTTTCGTGTAGATAGGTCCGGAATGGCGTCTACGGTGATCTCTTCTGCTATGGCGTCTGCTTCTGCGGTTTTACCCTGTCGGTGTAGAACGTATGTTTGCTGTACGGCGATTGGGAGAAGTTCTTCTTTACGTTGAGCCTCGGACAATTCGTCTGAGCGTTGGCATAGGTCTTTTGCCCGTTTGAGTAGGATCTCTGCTTGAGGGAGTTCGCCTCTTGCAATGTATCCGCATGCTGAGTTGTAGCATGTCTCAAATGTTTCTAGGTCTTCTCTTGCGATGCTTCCCTTTGCTTTCAAGGGGTCCAGTAGACCTAGCCATTGTCCCTGCGCGTCGATGGCTCCATGATTGATTCTCAAGTCCGCTTCTTCTCCCGCTACGTATTTCTTTGTGATCTCTCTATATATCTGCGCCGTTCGCGTGTAGTCTTCCAACCTGTATCTGGCCTGCGCCTCCACATGCTGTGCGCCTCTTGTCTGGCTGATTTCAGATGCTACTCTGGCGGCTTCTTCGAGCCGACCTGACTTGTACAATGCGTAGGCGTATTCTAATTTTGCTTTGTCTTTGAGCGAGGTGCCCGACGATTCGAAGAATTGAACTGCATCTTCATATTTGTCCAATTTTAAGAGGGCGATGGCTTTGACTTGCTGAGCCTGAGTATCGGATTTGTTGGATTTCAAGACGGCCTCGCTGGCGGAGAGACGGGATTCATGGTCGTCGAGGGCTGTTTTCTTCAGTAAGGTCGAGAGTGAGGGATTGTTGGAGGCTGCCATTTCGGATGTTGTGGCAGGTTGGCTATGTCGGTGAGGGTATAGTCGTAAATTGCGAACACTGCATCTCCAATGTGTCACGCTGCAGTCTCTCCCTGTTCTTGATATTCGATTGTCCTTGTGCCTGTGAATTGGGTAATTGAATTGCTATATTACTTTGGACGTATGTTGTGGGGGTTTGCTGTGAATTTCACCCCACAATGATTCGCTCTCCAATTGAACCTGAGAGAGCGATCTTATGAAACGCGAGTGAGGACAATGGAGATGATGTATCTCATAGTTACGATCAGATGTTTTGAGTCTTGCATCAAACCACGAGCGGTATTACATTACACACTAATATGTCATGTTGTCGAGACGAGCATTGATACTAGTAGAATAAAGAATATGGCTGACACGCTCAGCCAGAATTCATTGTACCTTTCGTGATCCGCACGTGAGGTGAAAGTGACTGTTACAACAAGCAGTATTCTTGACATTGAGAGGTAAGCAGGGAGCATATGGGGCCCTTCCGCTGATAAGTGCATCTTAACGCCAATTTCAGACTTTTCCATGTACTTTTGGTGTTCGATGTTTGGTGTTGAGCATTCTCGCGTTTTGATTCTGGACTCCATCTCGAAGTACAAGTATTTTTGGCACTGTCACTTCACGAATTGATATCGTCATCCACCACTACTCATACTACTATCAACAATAGACCTAGTGGATAACATCGAACAAACAACTTGAATTGCTCATCGTACAACATTGCTTCCTTTGTTTATGCTTGATCTCTTTAGACATCTCTATCGCCGTGCGCCAGCTAGAAAAACTTCCAATGTTTTCTTCCAGACCTTAAAAGCCTATCTTGATCCCTTATGACTCCTCAGGGCAAGATCCAGAATGACCGATGTTACCAGGGAACGTTTTCCCGTCGAGGTAATTAAGATCATCCAGGATATAGCTGATTCTCACTTTGTGGCTATCGATCTTGAGTTTTCGGGTGTCAGCGGCAGAGGTCAGCGTAATGGCAAACCAACGCTGGAGGAGTTGTATCAGGAAACGAAGAATTCTGCAGAGAAATATCAAGTATTGCAAATCGGATTGACTGTGGTCAAGGAGGATACCGTGAAAGGTAAGCTTGTTGTGGCGTATGATTTATGGCTGCGACGTATTCCGGTCCTTGTCTACTTTGGAGATCTAATTGTGAGAGATCATGTCATGTCTGCTTCTGGCAAACAAATCTGGACTGTTACTGTCTAGCATCTCGATCGGCTATGAATACTGAACTTATGACAAAAGGTCTCAATGCTGATGAAGAACAGGTCTTTACACCCTCAAGCCATACAACTTCAACATCAACCCAATTCCTTCGTTAGCCGAGAAGTATTTTCGCCGGGACTGGACTATGAACAGTGGAGGTATGTACTACATCCCAGACTCGAATCATACTTTCGGATACTTGCAGTCTATCTTTCTTGGACTCTTTACTGACACACACAGCTGTCTCATTCTTGATGCGTAATCATTTCGACTTTGGCCAGACGCTAACACATGGCATACCATATCTATCTCGTAATGAAGCAAAAACAGTACAGGCGACATTACTCGGGGAAAATAAGGCAGAGAAGACTGACATGGACGTCAAGTCTGAAGATGATGCTCTTATCAAACATATTCGCGCCACTGTGGCCGAATGGCTGCAACGGCCACCCTCTGCAAGAGAGAGTTATCTTAACATACCATCCGAAGATCGAGGAAAGGGTGTACCAGGCGTACTCAACAAGTATCAGATCCGCCTTACCCATCAGATTGTAAACAACGAATTTCCTGGAATGAAGACTACATCAATGAGACACTTCGTGCAAATCACAGATCCTGCTCATCCTGAGAATCAGAAGATAGCAGTCTTTCAACTAAAAGAGGTCGAGCGGGAAGTCTCTCGCGCCACTGGCTTTAGGTGGCTACTCGAAGCTCTTGTAGGAGGCGACATAACACACATGCCGGACAATTACCTAATGGCTGCTTTGCCACGTGAAATTAAGCCTTCCAAAGAGGGTGTTCTACCATTAACATCGTTTCTTTCTGATTTGAATCAGAGATTGCGTCAACGCCGCAGGGTGCTTGTAGGGCACAACTGTTTCACCGATCTTATTTACCTACTGAGGTTCTTCGATGGTCACCTACCGGATTCAGTGCAGGAATTCCAGGAAAGAGTGCACGAGCTATTCCCAGCAGTCATCGACACGAAAAAGCTCGCAAGTTTTGGCAATGGAAGATGGCGCGATACTTCTCTAGAATACGTCGAGGAAGAGATGAGATTTGAAGACAAGCCAATTGCTATTGTCCCTCCCGAATTTGATCGATACAGTGTCAATGACATGCAACACGAAGCTGGGTATGATAGCTTGCTCACTGCAAAAATCGCAATCAAGCTCTCGGCTAAGCTGGAACGCGAAGGGCTATATCTTGAGGAAGCTGTGAAGACCGACCACACACCCTCAGACCATTTCGGTGAGCCACAAGGATATGTAACTGCAGATCAATCCGTTCATGACACGCCATCAGTCAAGGCTGACGTACAAGAAGCCGGTCGAGCTGATGCTACTACAAGCAAAGCACCAGAAAGCGAACCTGGGTCACTGCTTAGTACAGAATCCCAACAATCAAACACGCAAGCAACAGCATCCGTAATCGGAACTGTCGATACTAGATCTACAAACCCTTTACCGTTAGAGACCTCCGATACACTTCCGGCTGTTGTTGCTATTAAGGAGAAGAAACCAAAGACTACCGACCGAAGTAAGCCAGGACGTGTGGAGCAAGTGAGAAGTACGTTCGCGAGCTCAACAATATATGACGTTTTAAACAGGCCTGCCGAGAAGGAAACAATCGACGAGAAGGGCTACGATGCAGACTCTGATCTGATGTCTTTCAGCGATACAGAGCATACGACAGATCAGGAGACTACTGTGATCGAAGAAACATCTGATTCAATCGATACCATGGTCAAGAACGGTCAGCTAATGCCTCGTTGGGACAAATCGAGATTCTGGGCAGAATTTGGCAACAAACTTCAGGTGAATGGCTGCAAGGAAGAGACTTGCGAGTTATAGAGTATAGAAAGCAGTGGGTGTGGTAGAGTTTCTTGTGATAGAGATATGATATCGCTATGACGAATTTGTATTCGTGTGACTCTTTATACAGACATGATCCCGGCTAGTCTGACTGTATTCTGGCGATGAAAATATGCTCGAAGCCTGTGCTAAGATAAATGAGTTCCTTGTCAATGTACAGTTCCTCATACGAACATAATCACCGTCGGGCAGTGGAAAGGAAATTGGTGACCGGAGAACGAGATGCCGAGGTTCTCGCGTGACCTCATCGCATGTTGAATCAAAACTACATTCACCGATTGACTTGCATCCGTTCCAACTCTAACACAGTAACCATGTCTATAGGCCAGGACTCACCGTCTGGCTCTCAGGTCCTATCAGGATCAAATTCTTCATTGAACCAGTCGAAAAAGTCATCTGAAATTTCTAGAGTTTACAAATCAGCCTCCCAGCTCTACCTGACACGTCGACTTGCCGAGAGTTACGAAGCATTGCAGCCCGTCATTCATGCTCCTAAGAAGTCACAGAATGACAGATCAAACGATGAAGAACCGACTGCGCTCGCACCCGTCGCTTTAGCTACGACAAGTCAGAGGATCAAGATTTGGAGTCTCTATGTAACTTTGTTGAACTCTATTGTTGAACTTGGCTTGGATGAAGGTCGACGCGACTTCGGTTCGAAAGAATACGGAACCATAGTGAGAAATGTTCAAAGCGGTGAGATTTGGGAAGAAGTTGTACGCGATGGATATCAAGGAAGAGAAGGTTCAGTAGATGCCGAAGTGGTGTACAATCTGTAAGCGAACCTTCTGTATCTAGGGTAATCAACGACTAACAAGTTACAAGATCAAATCTTCTCCTCGGACAGGCGCCCAACCAGAAAATAAATCAGTCGCGTCTCGAAACGTATCTTTCTTCCTCAAGTCTCGATCTCGATCTTTCCAACCTCTCAAGAACCATCTCAAACAGTCGGAGACCGCATATGAGCGGCACGGATACACCCAAAGACCTCTCCTCAAGAATAAAAATTCTTGAGCTGTTCACTCTACACGTTCTACCACGCAACGAAGAATGGGAATATGCGAAGACATTCATATCCAACAGCGATATACTAGATGAGGAAAGAAAGGAAGCGTTTCTGCAGACGTTACAAGAAATCGAGGAAGGTAACGACCAGGATTCGGAACCATACGCTGACGTAGAGGACGATTACCGCAATGCTGAAGAAAGTCAAGAAAACAACGAAACGGATGCAGCAATGACGGCTGATCGCGGCATACCACCACCATTATTACAAAGGGAATCTTCCTCACATCGCAGGACTAGTAGCGAGGTAGACTATGGTATCGATCAAGCAAGACCAAATGGATCCCCCATGAACCCCACCAGCAACGGTACAGCAACTACATCGAAACCACCCCCCGCTCAATCCACGTCTGCACCGTCACATCCTCCCATCGGATCATCCTTAATTCCAACACCACTTCCTCCACAATCATCCCCATCTCAACAGCCGCGTCCAACATCATCCAAATCATCCAAAATCCCCTCAAAGACCTCAAAACCAAAGCCCAAGCCTACCTCAAAACCAAGTTCAAATATCCTCCTTCGCCGAGCCCAACAAATACTCCTCATCCTTCGAACCATGTCCGCGAACGTATCTAACGCCCTAACCAAATCTCCTGCAGCCATCTTGAGAACGTTGATGTTCGTCATCGGTATGCTAGTCATGTTATCGCGAAAAGATCTAAGGGAGAGACTAAGTCAGATCGTTGGTTTGGGATGGGGTAAAGTCCGGGGAACCGTAGGTATGGGCACGAAGGTTAGCTATATCTAGATCGACCAAAAGTCAGAAAAGAATCGACAAATAATGCAAATTCGTATCATTGGGACATATAGATTAGGCATGAATGCTTATCATTTAATACGATTATATTCGGTATATCATGTGTATAGCATATGTCGTATTTCCGGTATTCACAGGAGTCCGGTCTAGAATCAAACCCAGACGAGACTGTAATTAGAGTAAAGTATTTTAGGCTTGGTTTCGACAGCACATAGATATAGATATTTCATATATAACTCTTCATTGATTCTCATTCTAGAACATACATACATATCTCATCTACCTAAAGACCATTTTTCTGTAAATACCAACACTTGCTACATGAATATTTATGAAGTGGGGAAGAAGAACATGAAGATAAAAAAGAAATTGAAAGGAAACCTGATTGGAATGAATACTCTTGCTCACCAACCTCAATGATTCCTTCACTTGCCTGTCCATCATGAGGATATGTCCTGATTCTTTGCTGTCTAATATAGCACAGCACAGCATCGATATTGGGGAAGAAATAAATCTTTATGCGAAATTAGTATGATGCTGATCCAGTAGAAAGTACAGTATGAATGTCCCGACATGAGAGCATCAATCTGTGATAAAGAATTTCTCTGCAAGACCGTTCTCTGATCCTCTGTCTATCTACTTCACCTTCTTGATCCATCGCCTTGATAACGCAATTTTCATTCCTGAATAAACGCTAACGAGGGATCTTTTGGGTTTCACTCCTTCACCTCTCTTTATTTCCTTGGAAGTCGCAATTTCAAATCGAGAAAGGGCTGGCTAAGTAACTGACTGCATCCCAAGCTCCATACGGTCGATACTCCTACTTGCTTCCTGTGTCGCCCAACTGCTTCACTGAAAACTTCACACCAGCCTTCTCAAGACCTTGGACGTACTTGTCTCCCAGGCAGGATGGTGTCAAGAATCCGGCGCCGTACTTCTTTTGTAAACCATCTAGGCCACCGAGGAGAGCGACAGCTCCTTCGGCGAGGGTCACGGCGGTCAAAGTATACATGTTGCCGTCGTAGCGGAATGAAGCCATTGCTTTTCTCTGCTTCTGATTCAATTGCTCGGCGACAGCGACGGCACGGATTTCGAAGTAGTCATTCTTGCCGGATTCTTTGCTTGGGCCGGAACCGGCTTTTGTGACGAGAGCTTTGGCGATCATGCGGAAGGGAGGGAAGAGCATGATGAATGTGAAGATTGAGAGGATGGCGTGGATAAGATAGCCGATTATTGGGGTGGAAACGCGCATGTACTCTTCATAGGTGAAGTTGAAGCCGTAGAAGAGTGGGTTGATTCCTGCGCTGCGGTGGACAACGGCCATGTTGGGTGAGGCGGTGATACTTGTCGTCAATGTGCCGAGGAAGGGATACTCCCAGACACCGAAGAATTTCTGGCTTGCTGTGCGGCTGTAGGAGGTTGGTTCGGGGAACTTGGTGTGTCTATGGTCACGGCTCATGACGGGGGAGAGAACAAATGGGTTGTTGAATGCTTCTCGGACGGCACCGATTGAGTAGTGGTCTAGGAGACCGAGACCGGTGGCGAGAGTACCGCCCGATGCACCTGAGGTCTTGAACTCGTGGATGGAGGCGACAATGTCCATGACACCGCAGTCCCAAACGTCACGGACGAGTTTGGTAGCGACGTAGGCAAGCATATCACTTGGAGCAGACTCGACTCCGATCTCTGGGATGATGATTGCGCCTGACTTCTTGGCGACTGGTTCGAACTTTTGGATGATCTCACGAACCCATGGTGTCTCGCCAGTTACATCGAGGTAATGAGTACCATTCTCCGCACATGCTTGAACAACAGGTGTTGAGTAGAGGAAGTAAGGTCCAATGGTGTTGAGGATGACCTTTGTTTTCTTGGCGAGTGTGGTCAATTCCTGAAGATTGAGATTGACTGGTAGAATGTCAGGGGTCTTACGTGTCGAGTTGAGAGACTTCAACTCAGACATCAATGTCTTCAGCTTGGACTCTGATCGACCAGCGACAGCCCACTTTAGGTTGGTGGGTAGTGACTCGGTAATGTATTCTGCTGTCAGTTTACCAGTGTAGCCTGTTGCGCCCAGAAGGACAATATCGTACTGGCGTGAGGAAGCCATCTGGATCAGGGGTGAAGGCGGTGAGTAAGTGAATGAGTATACAATCAGCCAGGCAAAGAACTTTCTCTTGATTTGAAAGAGAGACCGATGACGAGCAGACGAAAATGACGATACCAGATAGCGATGCCAACGATGCTGACCTTGATCAAAAAGGCCAGATGTGTGGTGTTTTGATTTCCTGGGTTGGGATGGTTTTAATAATAGTAGTGGTGTAAATGAACGTCCGCCGCCAACTAAATGTGGAGTCCGTCTTGTCCGATAATGCGTACACGATTCCACGTGCTAGTAAACTTAAGGGGTTAGATTTGACTGTCATGCTCACACTCTCCTTCCCGCCCTGCGCATCGTGTTATTCGCGAGGATGGAAACGAGAATCTAGCATTGCATTAGTATTACAATTCAGGATTTTGGTTCAGCAATTCAAGTGCCCTCCAGCAAATTTGGAAGGGTTGTAACGAGACTACCAGGAGATTTTGACAACGCAATTTACGAATGAATATTGATTCAGGGATGGTATCTCGGGTTGGATCGCGAATAGTCTCATGCATTCCTTAGTTAATACGAGTAAGCTGCATAACAGTGCTCCGCGCATTAGTAGTACTAGTAGTACACATTGACGAATACGACTATGACGAGGCTGTGATGAGGCTACGCCAAGACTGCGGGCTTGGCTAGTCTGAAATTACTGCACATTCGGATTTTCTAAGTCTCTTCTAGGATCGAAACATCAACCAATTTCGATCGCATCCAACTTCTACATCTTCAACAACACCAGTCAAGATGACCAAGCGAACCAAGAAGGTCGGAGTTACCGGAAAGTTTGGTACCGTGCGTCTCAACATCTCAATTAGCGAAGGAAAACAATTCTAACAATTCTCAGAGATATGGTGCCTCACTCCGTAAGCAAGTGAAGAAGATGGAAATTACCCAGCACGCCCGATACATCTGCACATTCTGTGGAAAGAACACTGTTAAGCGACACTCAGTCGGTATCTGGAACTGCAAGGGATGCAACAAGACAGTTGCTGGTGGAGCATACACAGTTTCGTAAGTCTAAAGAGATGGAGGTCATATACTGGCTACAATCTTGCGTGACGAGAGCGCATCACACGAATTTTTCTAACTCGTCCTCTTCGTTAGAACCCCCGCCGCTGCCGCCACACGATCAACCATCCGACGTCTGAGAGAAATTGCGGAGGTTTAGATGATTCAAGCATGGATTTACGGAGTTTTCACAAAAATCATGATTCTCATATAGCAGAGATGCTATCTCGCCCAGCGATGTCTGAACGCTTACGAGGATATTCGAGAGCAGAGCATTTGCTGATCGTCGAGACGAAACGATAGAAACCCAATACGAGATACCTAGATCGAAAACGATCATGATCCGAGCGGATTTACTTTTCTTCTTTCCATGCCTATATTTCCTCCTGTTTGTCGAGCCTATAATGACTCCGATTTCCCTTCCGATCCATTGCAGAGTATGTTGGTAAATACGACGCTTCCAACAGTGTGCTTGGGAGGGGAAAGGACGAATAGCGAAATTCAATTGTCATATTTCCCGTAAATCACCTCGAACAACTGATAATCAGCAGCTGTTCACATGGCTTTATATCTGCCAAATAGACTGCATTCACGACGGACGCTAACGGTATACATCTCACCGCCTTTTTAGGGACCAATCCCCGAGATCAGGCGACTGTTTAGGTCACAACGAAGAATCGAGGCTACGAAGCCTCGTGATAACACAAGGTCAGTAACTTCTTCACATTCTTCGAGTCATTTATTGCATGTTGTCACGGTTGCCTGCAAACGAACTTCACGCTCTCATCAACTTGATTGGAGCGAGCTTTTGATGCCTTATGTGTGTCGCACCGCCATTGGTTCACCAAGCAGCTCATCGTCGGTCCTCAATTTGAATCCCGTGATTCATCTTGGCTCTCGACACACCTTCCTCTTATCGCAATCGCTCACTGACTCCAAAACTCCACATCCTCGACTTCCTTCCCTCTTTCCACCACCCATCGCCATGACATCCGCACCCACGACCTTCACGCTGTACGCCACCACCATTGTTCTCATCACCACCTAATTTACAATTTAGCATCCCTGTATGTCAGACACTTGTATTGTCTGTCTAGGAGACTTGAGCACCGGTATTGATGGAGTTGCAGCGCAGTCCACTACCCTTGCCAAGTCTCCTCTGCAAGACGAATCAGATGCTCTTGAAGGTGCATCTGATGCTATATCGAACTTAGAAGTTACCACGAGCAAGGTAGCGACACCCGAACTTATCGCACATATACTACCATGCGGCCACGATCTTCACAATGACTGTCTTACACCTTGGGTCGAACGGGCCAACAGTTGTCCAATATGTCGCGCAACATTTCACGAGGTTGAACTTATGGATTATGTAGGAGGTGAGTCATGCATGTCACTAAACTTCTGGACCTCAAACTAACTGTTGCTGCAGGCAATGTTCTGTCGTCATATACTGTCCAAGATCGTACCCAAATTGCCGAACTCGATCCATCTATGTTCCTTGAAGTACCCGATGAAGAAGATGAAGACCAACCATGTCAAGCATGTGGTGAGCATGACAACGAGGATGTGTTAATGTATTGTGATGGCTGCGACAAGCTTTGGCACACATACTGCGTGGACCTGCAGGAGGTACCTCGGGGTGCTTGGTTTTGCGGCCAATGTAGAGCACGTCGTGAACATCGCCCTCAAGGTCGAAGAGCAGGTGCTCCAGCACGTAGACGCACACGTGGTCAACAACGCAGACACCGTGGTCAGCATGTCACCAACGAATCGGAATGGAACGATGTCTGGCAAACTGTATTTAGTCGCCTTGGTATGGACCTCGATTTTCCTCATGACGAAGATGGAGCTCCTGCTGCCGCTATGCGTCGTCACCGTCAACGAGTCGAAGCAAGTCGTCAAGCACAGCGTGCCTGGCTGAGTCGAGTGCGTGTAGCTGAACTTGCTGGTGCTGGGAATCGCTTCAGGGAGAATGAAGATGCAATTCTCAATGGGGCTACATCTCGTCGACCACGAGCTTCACCGTCACCTTACGTAGAGACACCAGATGAGGCCGAAGCATGGAATGCTTTCGATCAGGCACGAGCTCCTTCAGTAGAGCGAGCACCATCACGAAAGCGAAAGCGAACATCCATGTCAAAGTCACAAACATCATCGCCCGTCGAACCCAAAGATCCTAGTCCAGTTACAATCAAGCGAAGGAGAGTCAGCAGTGCAAGAGACACTAGAAGCAGCGATAGAGCCATTCGCTCCTCACCACACGCTGAACCTCAGCAACCACAATCGCTTACAACTTCAGTCCGTCCCACTGCCAGTGAAGCGGCTCCTCCCAGCTTCTTACAATCATTGTTACAAGAGGTAGAAGATTCAACCCGTTCTATTAGCCATCCACCTCTACATCGTCCTTCTCCACGGCATGCAGCCAGTCCTCCTGCCGAGCAACATTCTCCACGTCCTTCATCACCTGCATTATCCCCTCCTCCGTCAAATCACCCTTCACCCAGAGCAATGTCCGCAACACCACCACCAATAGGCTCTGGCATACGACCGAGCTCACCAATGGGTCTCTCATCAAGTATTCAGCCTATCTTCCCCTCTACAGAGTACTCACCACTACGTACGAACTCACCCGAACCTACTGAGAAAGCAGTAGAATCCTCACCATCTCGTGCGAACGGGAACAGAGTGTCTGCAACCAACGGCCTGGCACAGCCGAAACCGAAGGGTCGTAAACCTCGTATCTTAGAGCAATTATCACCGCCCGCGAATCCAGTTCGCTCCAAGCCTGACGACTCGTCACCGACACGTGCCACTATGTCACTTATGGCTAAATCAGATGTACAAAAACTTGTATCTGCTGCTCTGAAGCCCCATTATACCGATCAAAAGATATCGAAAGACGAATATACTATTATTAATCGAGATATATCTCGAATGTTGTATGACAAAATTGGAGATCTCGAGCGTCTGGACGTAGACGGTAAGGCCAAATGGGAAAAAGTTGCTGGTGAGGAGGTCAACAAAGCTGTTGGAGCATTAAGAGCTCAAGGTTAACATATCGGCGCAAACCGCATAATTTTGCTTCATTTCTTCGGGTCAAAATTAGGGGCATTACAGATGATTCAAGAGCATAGCATAGTGAATATTTCTTCTAATGACTTGACGATAGCGATGGCGTTTGATGAATCAATGTTCAATGATCATTTTGCGCAAAGGGGTGCTACAGCACTGGATATGGTAATGACACAAGCGATTCTGTCAAGGTCGGGGTTTATAACGGGAAGAAACATGAGTATGATTGAGCATGTTAATGCGAATCAAAGGGTAGGGGATCAATGATGGGTATAGCCGCGGAGTTCACAGAGGACAGGTAGAGCCTCTCAAGCGTTCAGTGTATATTCTATATTTCGGTGTATGAGAAATTGCCTCACGACTCTGAAACGTTTCCTACTTAAAAGCTCCCCCTTTGTACTTGAGCCGACTGTTTCACAAGTCCAACATATATGCTCTCCAGTTCCTACTTGATATATCCTCCTCTTTCTTCCTCCTCACTGATACAGTCGAGGAAGATATGTTTCGTTCTCCTATCCCAATCTCTAATATCCGCCGATGACCCGATAGCAAAGTAAGACCTCTAGAAGAACTTACCCTTGACATCAACCACACTTCTCTCCACACCATCCGACCCCTCAACAGTAACATGCTCCCTACTATCGTTGTCATGATCACCAGGATAAAACGCCGCATCAGGAGCAGCAGGCTTATCGAACGCCGTGAATCTAGTTCTCCTCCTCTTAGCAATAAGCCACTGGACAGCGATTCTACCGCAGAAAGCCGCGAGAGCGAACAGCAATCCACCGACTGGAGCGGCGACAAAGGCTCCAAAGGCCGACCAGTCGGCTGCGTAGAGACCTTCCTTGACGATCAGGAGGGCTCCGGCTCGCGAGACGTCGCCGTCGTAGTAGACTAGGCCGAAGAGGAAGACGGAGAGGATTCCGCCTAGACCTCCTACGACGACTTCGAAGCCGCGCCACATGTAGGCTTTAGAACTGAGGCCTATGACTAGGACTGGGATTGAGGACGCGGATATCAGGTCTGTTATCAGGTAGATTTGGAGGACGGAGGGGGATTTCAGTGCCACGACGACGGTTGGCACGATTAGGACGACGACTATGGCTCGAATCACCCAGATGTTGAGTCTGTTGCGGAAGAGGTCGTTGGATCCATTGGAGACGATGGCCGATTGCAGGGAATCGAAGGCTGCGGTTGAGAGTGAGACGACCATGACGAGAATTATTCCCACAACCCAGCCTGGGAGCGTTTGTAGGAGGGTGAAGAACTCGACGCCAGTGGAGACGGGTGGGTTACCTAGGACGCCGGACCAACCTGCTAGAAGACCTGAGACACCCACGAGTGTCAGGACGCAGGTGACGACCACGACGGCGATGCTGACGCCGATCCAGAGATCTTTGTCTGTCTTTGCGGCGAATGTGCGCATCCAGAATCCTGAGAGGAAGAAGTCGTTGGTCAAGATTGCGACGGGGAGGATGTAAATTAGTTGCCAGCCCAAAAGGCTAGGCTCCAGGTATCCTGAGACCGGGATGAGGGATGTGTCAATGTGCGTTCTTACGCCGACGGTGATGACTCCAATGACGATCAAGAGGATTACCATTGTTCCTTGGATATTGTCGGTTATGAAGCTGACTCTGAATCCGCCGAGAGAGGTATAGATTGTTGTAACGGCGCATTCAACTATGACGGCTGGGAGACCATTAAGACCCGTGAGGAGGTTGACTACTTGTTGCAGGGCTGAGAGCTCTGCGACCATGTAAAGCCAAATCGTCACCAAACTGTAACGAGGTCAGATTTCGGACATACTGATAGGGTAAGTCCTGTCTCACCTAAGGAAGGATAGGTACAAGGATGTAATAACTCCATATCGTTGTCTTGTCCACTCGGTCAACACGAATCCTTCTGGACATTTACGTCGGATGATAGGACCGAGAGCCGCAAAGACGAGCAGTGGGAGTCCAGATGCCAAAGCATAGACTACGAGACCTTGCACACCAGCAATCGCCGCAATCTGAGGGTAGGTGAAAAGAATTCCTGAACCTAGAGCTGTTTCGTTGTAAGATTTCCACGTCAGTATCTCTGCTCAACGATGTGGGGATCAAAGGAGACAGAAGCGGCAGCACTTTTCCCACGCAAGCATTAACTTGATCGAGTCATAACGGTACAATCTCAGCGTCACGCAAGTATCGACGTTTTTGCACGAAAAGTCATCTCTCCTCAACGAATGAGGAGTTGGATGATTTCGTCTGACGCTCCAATGAAGGTGCAGTCGAACTTGCAATCAGCGCCCGTAGTGCTGCACATTGCGCTTCTGGCATCCGAGCCAGCTACAGTCCTTGCATTCCAAACTTTTCGTAAGGGGGGTTTCGGTCCCAATTTGTAGACGAGCAGGCTCGAACCAACCAGAAGACACAATGGTCGGTAGAGCAAGCGTACGAACCTCGACTAGCCATGTTATAGTCATCATTATGATTGTCCTCTCTTGCAGATCTCATGCTTGATCTCTTTTTCGAGTTTGATTGAAGATTCCAGCTTATTCGCTGACTTGTGATTGCCGCTTCATGTCGTAAGTCCGACTCGCTGGACGCACTCACCCGATGCGATAAAGTTCAGTGCGAGCGGTACACCTGAGTATGCGTTAGTGGTTGATTCTATATTTGCGGCGCAAGTGTGCATTGTCTCTGCGCGAAACTGTACCCTTCTGTGTCCCGTTCGCGGACAGCCATTCTCCTTTGGACTGATGGCGAAGTCGCCACGCGATATAAAGTCCAGTGACGCTGTTGTATAATATTAGTTTTTTGCGCGTCGTATCAATTAGGTCTGACGGTCATACAGGAAAGCTGCATATGTGCAGTAGATCAAAGCGTTAGACGCTGGAGCAGATGGTTGACCCATTTTGTTTGCGATACAGATTCCAGCCGAGCAAGCAACTATGCTCAGGATACTATAAGTTGAAGGATAAATGAAGGAAGTTCTGTTCTGAACCTTGATCATGAATTTCTTTCTGCGTCTATTTCAAAAGGTGGGGCATCGTTCGTCAAGCTTAAGGTTGGCTTGTATGCGAGATTGTTAGCGAGCTCCCACACTGCATCCGTGGTGCGTATATGCAATGTCAGTCTTCATGTCACGCAGCTGTCATCAGAGATTCGAGCGAATCGTGATGCATTAGTGAAGGCCTTTGAGAAAGCGAAAACTTTGGACGGAAGACAACAACAACATTCAGAGCATTGCTCTCATATCTTATTGCTATCTCGATCAATAAGATAACATGATCTCTTCAACAACACTCGTGTCTGGTGTTAATTTCGAACCGCTAACAAACTTTGGAACAGAGACTGGACCATAGTTCACGTGCGAATTTCCTGTCCGCTATAGATATCATACCGACTCTCCTTTAGTCAAAGTGAATACCAGTAGCCTTCTCGCATGGATCGGTGACGAATTGAAGGTTAGAATACTCCCACTCTGGATCTCTAAGCAAGCTGCCTCTGAAAGCTACAGCATCGGCGATGTTAGTGAATCGAAATGTGATGGTTCGGACCTAGAAAATGTTAGTAAGTACAAACTTTGCAAAATCAATGACTTCAGATAGAGGAGCATTTGAACTTACCTCGTCACGAAAGCTATCAATAATCGACTCGACCTTGCGTCGCCCATTCTTGCCTTCTGCAATCTTACTCAATGCTCGCATGCTCCAATCTTCGTCGGCATCACTGGCTTGAACCACTCTGGTAGCTCCTGCACCAAGATAACCCTCAAGCATTCCGCTGATGACGTCGACGTCTCTACCTTTGTCGACAAAGACAAGATGAGCTTTACCCTTGAGTTTGAATTGGAGTCCTTTAGGATATTTGTCGAAGTATCTGTCACAGGCATCTGCTGTTGTGAGACGAACTTGCGCAGTGGTACCAGTTGAACTGAGTACCATGTCTTCGATAGCCCCTCCATGGATTAGAGACTGGACCAAGGTAAAATCCGCTTTTGGTGGAAGTTGAGACAGAACAATCTTACGAACTTGAGAGGCTGCCTTGTCCCGCTTCATAGGTGTGCCCCAAGACTTGAATACAGCAGCATGCTTGCGATCCTCTACATCAGTCTGATCACCTGCTTGCAATTTCTCATGAGTGTTGTCGTTTGCTTCTATATCGATGGTCATCTTAGCGACTCTGCTTGAGACTTCACCAATGTCCTGCGCCACATCGTTTGAGTCAGCTGTCTGCGGTCCCACTGAAGTTGAATCGTCGGGTTCTTGCTTGATGACTGCAACATCCTCGGGAATTGAGCAGGAAGACTCGGCCATCTCTACTGGTGCAGTCAGTGGCGAAGTAGCAGGAGAAATGATAAGCTCCGGAGAGGAGGCCACATCTCTGTCGGGATAAGTCAGAAAGATGTCTGAAGTCGTGTTCTCTTGGAACGACAAAGATGACTCGTTGATGGGTTGATCTTGATGAGATGATACATCTTCCTTTTCCTTGACTGGTCATGGTAAGTTAGCTTAACACTGAAAGCGGGTTACTTTATTACATGCCTTCAACTTGAGTCTCCTCTGAGATCTCTTCTGGGATATCGTGATCCTTCTCTGCCGCTGAAGACTTTTGTGCCACCTCGAGGCGTCCAGCAACTTCGGCAGCTGCCTTAAATCTGGCAACAACGTCCTTCTGGTAGTTGCTGTGGCCTGCAGATGATTTTCCAAGCTTCTCTAGAAGTTCAACCTGAACGCTGGTCATACGCTGAGGCATCTCGGTGTAATCAAGCTTGTTGGGAGAATAGAGATAGTTTGCGCGATCGTCTTCTCCAATCCAGGCGGGCTTCGAACTCGCCCCCTTCGAGCCAAGCTTCTTGTCACCTTGAGTTGAAGCTTGGTTCTTGTTGGCAGAAGGAGGATTCACAATATTCTTGACTGATACGGCGGCAGGGGTTGCAGGGATGATTGAAGGAATTGTGGCACCATGCGCTGGAGTGACAATCTGTTTCATAGTGTCATCAACTGCGGGCTCTTTGTCATTCACAGAAACAGCGTGCTCTTGCGCATACGCGGTGCTGCCATTATCCTGTACAGTTAGCTTCAAGTCATCAATTATTAACGTGAGTCGTTACCTGAAGGCCGACACCTCCATCGAACTTCTCCTGAGATTCACGCGGCTCTTTACTGATTACAATAGGCTTCTTGAAGGCAGCAAAGAAAGCGTCGATCGCATGAGGATCATCGAGTCGATGAGACATTGTCGGAAAGGATTGCGAGATAAAACTCCGATAATGATAGAAATGACAGCACTGACGCTGATATGAAGATATCTCTCAACAGAAGAGGGATTGATCAAGATGTGAAAGAAGTTAGGGGTCAGATGAGGGAAGGCGGTTACGTAGCTGTCAGAGATAACTCAATGAGAGAATGTACAACAGGCACGAAGTGAGTGAGGTGAGTGAGGTGAGTGAGGTGAGCGAAGTGAACGAAGTGAACGAAGTGTTGTCATCCAAAGTGATTGAGAAGTGTTGTGCAGGTAACAAGTAAAACTGCTCTAGTCGAGCTTGAGCACGAGCACGAGCATGAAGGAAATTCTCTCTTGCTCTATTCCTCCGGTCATGCTCCTGATACTATCACTATCACAAATAACCCAGGATCTGGCCTCAAGTATCATTTCTCCATTCACTGATACCCGACTTAGTGCTTTGTGAATTGCAGAATTCGGTTACCAACCCCACATCGGAGCTGGAAACGTCTTCGAAGTAAAGCAATATTATTGTGGTATCTAAGAGGGCACCGGCAGAAACTCCCAATTCTTACCTCCTTTAGTAATGTCTTTCTTCAAAACTTGCAACGCACGCCGACCACAGAATCCACTGTGAGTGGCCCATCTCTTGATCATCTCAAATGAGCCACCGTTCGCTAATGCTGGATCAGCTACCCATACTCGTTCTTCTACCTCTTCGTATGGCTTCTCAGCTCTCCTAGGGTTGTACCATGGCATTCCAACCAATTTAGTTATCACCCAGTGAATCGGTGATAACAATCGCTCAAACCGTCTTGTGAAACCAAGCCATGATAAAGTATTCCAATCGTAGCTTACTCTTACATATGGATTTAGAAAGATTCCTGAGTATTCTGGATCTGTGTCCTGGATATCTGCGTGTATCAGGCAGCATTCTGATGCATCCCAATACAAATCATCCTCAGCGCGAAATCGGTACGGAGCCGTGATATTGCTGGGACTCTCGCTCGCAGCAGTGAATGGAATATTAGTTGGGTTGGACTGCGGTTGGAAGTACCGCGCGTCGAAAGCTACCATTCCACCCCAGCAGCTTCTCACTCTCACAGCATCGCTGCCGGAAAGTACATCTTTACGACTTATTCCAGCTCCAGCAGTTGTGAAGAATGGATAGAACGGCAATCCTATTCCATATCCCTCAAAGTCTCTTGTTGCGAACGTATCATAGTATTTGATTGGGTTGATGAAATCTGCAGCGCAGGCAGCTCGATATTCTGCGTGTCCATTGGCATCTGCATGGGTCGAAAACAATAGCTGTAAAGCGTCCACTGGGTCGAACACAACATCATTGAGGTACAGTAACTTGTCATAACGGACAAAGGCATTATCGAGAGGTTGTAGAGCGCGATTGCGCACTTCCGCAAGGTAGTCTAAACGCTTGACTCGGTCAGAACCATCGGGCAGGGTAACATGTTTGATTTCGTCGAGACTGAGGTGGTCGTCGAAGCGGAGAGTATGTTCGCACTCAACCTTTTTCTGTAATTCTTCCAGTGCGACCTTCGCCGTTGGACCTGCGTCGTTCTCGTATACACTCAAATATACGTTTTCAGGTCCCAACAAGTGTATCAGCTTGATTACGTTCTCTCCCCAGTGACCACCCGCTAAATCACCGCTCTTGTCAAATATGCTTGCCGCGATAAACACCTTCTGGTCAGAAATGTTCCCTGCCCCTGGTCGGTTTGTATTCTTCACTCGACGTCGCAACTCGGAATAGCGTGGCGGCGGGTTCGTATAGGATGGGAAAAAGACCGCAGTGATGAAGGTAAATGCTGTGAGCGATATCAAGACTATCCATGACAACTTGCGTATAGCAGAGGGCTTTAAGCAGGTTCGATGCCTCCTGCTCCGTGTATCACGCTTTTGTGCCTGCCGAGAGGCTCCGAGTGAGGTCAAGTATCTCAAACATTTTCGTAACGAAGAGGGCTGGACAGGATATGCGGTCTGGTCTTGTGAGAGTAGATGCGCTCGTGCAGTATCGTCTTCGAATGACGATGATGAATGTCGAAACTCATCGTTAGCATAGATGCCCTGGTCTAGCTCGTACGATTCCTCATCCTGTGTTGGTTTGATAACCATAGTCGTCTTCTCACGTGTCCACTGGGTAAATTTCTGACGACGACTTCAGCATCGCGGCTAGTCGACACGTATAGTCATCAGTAGCGTTGAGGAGAAGTGATACCATATCGGTGCCTGATTCACTGTTGTGAATGAACATTTTGGCGCTGGCCTGTCGGCCAAATTTCCTGTTTCGCTCCTCACATATTCCACACCACGCGAGGTAATACTGCCGTTGTCCGACATTAGGTATTCGAGTATGAACATCGTTACTAAACCGCTTATGATTGTGCATTCCGCAGCGGACAGAGGTACATCTAGGCAAGTCATTTGACTATAAAATCAGCATTGGAACCTCCTGATCGTTGCTTGTTCCCCTGATCAGCTTCATTTCATACCAGTCTATCTAATACGTGCATTCGATTGAACATCTGGCAGTATGGCTATCAATTCAGTAAACTACGAACATCCCCTACCAGATATATCACAACCGTTTCAGATCATCTGCGATCCAGACACTGACTTGTGGGAAAAGCCACCGAACGTTCATTCATTCAATGCCCCCATCATCTACCAGACTCTCACGATTGCAAGCTTCAAATCTGCCCGCATCACTGTCTCCGCGGATTGGAAGCACAAATACGACCAAGGTGGTCTGTGCATTATTATCGCGCCCAGAGAGGGACCAAGACGCTGGGTCAAAACAGGCATTGAGTGCCTGAATGACGAGTATCATGTCAGCACGGTCGCTACGGATAATTGGTCGGACTGGAGTCTAAGACCAACGGCCGAGAAGGGATCGAAGACAGCTACCATTGAACTGGAGGAGATCAATGATGGTGCTTTGTGGGTGCATGTTGTCGCTGAGGATGGTTCCAAGCTTCCATGTCGAGAGATTGCGTGGTGGGCGGATCTTCCCAAGGATACCGAATGTTGGATAGGACCTTATGCTGCAAAGCCGGCGAAGGAGGACGAACAGTTGGTTGTGAGCTTCAAGGATTTTGCCATCAGTACAAAGTGATGTACGAGAAATTGCATATAGAACACAATGTATCAGATCATGGAACTTAATACTACCCTGAGCATTCTTAACGAAACTAGGATGAATGAGAAGTTGAACCAAAGCGAAGACAGTGTTCAGACGAATTGATATGTAGTAGTATTGCAGTGATACACGAGAGCCCTGTGGCAGAATCTGATAATGGGTGGCACATGAAGATTGTGGGTAGTTTGTTTCTGTACTCGACCTCTTATTCCTGCTGCAAAGCTAAAAAGAGCTTGCATGGTCGAGGTGTCACCAATTCAGTACTGTAGCACAATGAAGAAGAAGAAGCAGGAGTAAATCACAGAGTCGGGTAAAGGGCAATAGGCGTCCCCCGCCCACCTTTTTTTCTAGCGTTGTCGCGTTACACTTAACGCGTAGACGTCAGTACTTCCCACACGCGACTTTCTAATAAGACTTACCCCAGTTTCGAACGCGACCTCCGTGATATGCTCTTCCATCTGTATTCTTCTCAAGCATCTTGAGGGGTTACTGTCCCCATCAACATAATGCCAGGCCGACTCAGGCAATCCGCCGGTCAGTCTGAACTTGCGCAACAGACACGAGCATACAATGTTCCAGGATTAGATTTCAACGAACCATTGACATGGCGAGCTGGAAAGGCAATACCGGTTGCGGACCTATTGACGAGACTTCAAAAGCTTGGGGCTGAATTACGGAACCTCGAGCAGGGAGAAATAGCGGCGGCAGAGCTCACCAAGCTTGCGCAGGATCTTGCGCACTCGAATCTTCTGGGTCACAAGGATAAGGGTATCAGAGCGTGGGTACTGTGCTGTATCGTGGACATTCTAAATATATGCGCACCGGACGCACCATTCAATCCAGGTCAACTGAAGGTTAGTGGGCTTGGGAATATGGCGTGTGGGTAGTCACTGACATGAGCAGGATATCTTTACAGTTGTCGTCAACACCATACTTCCAGCTCTGGCTGATCCTTCAAATGCATACAACACTCAACATGTCTATATTCTCAACTCTTTGACAGACACGAAGTCGATCGTCCTCATTACTGATCTTGAGAATGCCGATAATCTGATTATACCGTTGTTCACAATATGCTTCGACATAGTATCAGGAGCAAGTCAGAATGCTGGCGCAATGGAACTTGCAAAGAGCGTGGAATTCCAGTTGAGAAGCATGCTAGTCACAATCATCGATGAGACAACTCTACCGCAGGAGGCTACGGACATCATTTTATCACAATTCCTACGAGTCGATCCACGTTCCTCACAGAGTCAGCCAGCGAAGGGCAAAAAACAGACCGAAGGAAAAGACAAAAAGCAAGATACGCTTCATCTGAAAGATTATCCTCCCGCATACAATATGGCGAAGTCGATTTGTACCACATGTCCTGAGAAGATGACTGTACACGTTACGCAGTACTTTGGCAACCTCATCATGAATGCATCCGCTGCAATGGAGGACCTTGTAGATACCAAACAACCCGGTCGCAAGGTATCTGAGGACGAATCAGACGATGAGAATGAGAGTCTTGCAGATTTGCGAAAGGCACATCGTCTTGTAAGAGAATTATGGAGAGCCTGTCCAGATGTACTGCAGAACGTCATCCCTCAAATCGAAACAGAGCTGGCAGCAGATTCGATCGCATTGCGACAGCTTGCCACTGAGACCTTGGGAGATGTAATTGCTGGCATTGGCATCTCCGGTCCACCGCCGACGTCCATTCTTGACCCAGCCGCGTTCCCTCTACCATCGATCGAGGATCCAGAGCCTGTGTTGACGACCACTAATCCGTTATTGATACCTGCTTCACCCAAACCGTTCAATAGTGTGCACTCGTCGGCGTTTCAAGCATTCATGGGTCGTCGAATAGATAAATCAGCGGCCGTACGTGGTGCGTGGGCTATCTCTGTCAGTCGAATACTTCTCACCGATGCTGGAGGAATAGGCATCGGAACAGAAGACAGACAAAACATATTGGCAGGCTACGCGCAGATGATGCGTGACATTGATGAGAAAGTACGATATACCGCTGTACAGACCATTGCGCATTTCAATTACCACGGTATAGCCAATACCTTAGGTTCTGATGGAGGCTTGTCCAAACCAGACACTGTTATCTCTACCCTTGCGGATCGTGTCACTGACCGCAAACCCAACGTGAGAGAAGAGGCTATGCTCACCTTAGGTCGCATTTGGGGGACCGCGTCTCGTGACATTGAGAGCGGAAACGAGAGGATTATATCAATCCTCGGAGGAGTTCCCACACGACTCTTAAATGCCATCTACACCAACGACATGCATACGCATACCTTACTCTACAAGGTCCTCTATGAGAGTCTGATACCATTGGCTTTCCCACCAATCAAAGTGAGCAAACCGGATAGCCAGAAACAGCGCGCAAAAGCTTCTACTCAATCTCAAGATGTATCATCTGAAGACCCTGATTATATCCGTGTTGTACGCATCCTCACCATGGTGCGAGGCTTGGATGAAAAGGCTAAGCCAATCTTTTCCGGTATACAGAAGCGACAAGTTGATATGGGAAAGGCAATAACAGTCTTTCTTAAAGCATGTGAAGACTACAATGGAGGCATTGTTGACGTTGATGGAGACGAGGAAGCACTTACGGAAGCACTGACAAAGTACATTACACAGCTTTCCAAGCAGTTTTCCGAGCCGTCGAAAGCCTCTTCTGATTTATGGAAATTTGCAAAAGCGCATGACCGGAGAAGCTATCAATTGATCAGATTTGCTATTGGACCCGAGAACGACTATCGGACCATGACTAAAGCTATCAAAGAATTGTTGAAACGTATCCGAGAAGGGACTTCCCCGACGATCATTGAGACTTTGCAGCCACTCCTGTACAGAAGCGCTCTAGTTGTATACAATCGAAGTCATGTGCCAGCTATAATGGAAATCTCACGGACTGATGAAGCCGGTCTTGCTGATACAGCGCATGACATGCTTAAAGAAATCTCTGCCAGGAATCCCGAGGTTTTGAAGTCGCATATTCAAGCGCTGTGTAAGGAACTCGAAGACACTGCACCTTCAGCTTCAAATGCAGAAGGACTCTCAGCTGCTGATACGTTAAAGGCATGTGCAGGCTTTGCACGTAAATATCCTGGTGATGTACCAAAGGATCGAAAATTTCTAACCTCAATGACCCATTATGCCCTTTTCTCACATTCACCACGAGCAGCCAAGCATGCAGTCACCATCTTGTTGACAGTATCAGACAAAAAGGAGCTTCATGCCAAAGAACTTATGACGAAAGCTCTCAAGGAATGTAAATCAACCATGCCGCAATATCTTGCTCGACTTGCAACTATCTCACAGGTCTCTTTGCTAGCTCCAGCAGCTGCTAGCAGTGAAGAAGAGGCAATCATGAAAGTCGCAGTATCAGAATGCTTGCACACGAACCATTCTCCTGACACAGTCTGGGTGAGCAATGCTTGGGATGCTGTTCCATCTGTCGAGGCAATCGCTAAAGAAATCGCGTTGAAGATTATGGTTAATCGATGCAGATCGACGGACGAAAGAGAAGATCAGGCTAGCTTTGATGCTATTGCGAAACCTGTGGTCACTCTGCTGATGCAGGTTATCGAACAAGTAGGCGAACTTGCGCCAAGTCATGATACTCCATCAGCACAAAGAAGTCGACTCAGATTAGCAGCAGTGCATTACATGCTGAAGTTATGCGCTCAGAAAAGGAGATGCGAAGAGCTGGTCACTGCAGCTATGTTTGATACCTTAGCACTTGTCATCATCAATCCTCCTAACGCTGTTCGTTCTGGTTTTGTCCAGAAACTGCAAAAATACCTGGGTCGTACTGGCCTACATCCAAGATGGTATACAATCCTCTTCCTGATTGCATTCGAGCCTGATACCAAGCTCAAGAATGACACAATTGCGTGGCTCAAGTCAAGAGTGTTGTTCTTTGCAAGACAGCAAAAACAAGTTGCATCAATGAACGTCAAGACAGTAAATGTCATGGAAACTTTATTGGCAAGACTTCTTAGCTTTCTCGCACATCACCCCGACTATCCTAATAAAGAAACAGCTGAGTATGATGGTGACCTGCTGGATTTTGCCAAGTATATCATTCTGTATCTGCAAGCCGTGGCCAATGAAGAAAATATATCTCTCATCTTCCATATTGCGCAACGAGTCAAACAGACGAGGGATAATGTCACTGGGGAAGGAGCTGCTTCTGAGCATCTTTATGTGCTAAGCGATCTTGCTCAAGCAGTGATACGAAACTACGCAGATCTCATGCCAGCTCATGCTAAAGGTGTCAACTTACTACAAACCTGGCCAGGAAGAGTCACATTACCTATCCAACTGTTTGCAGCTTTGCCAAATCATGTCACTGCTCACGAGATTGCATCCAAGAACTATTTGCCTGAGGAGGTGGCTTTGGGCTTGGAGAGACTCGTTAGAGCAACAGTCAGAGGTGGTAAGGGCGGTAGTGGTCACGCACGTCGTACAGTCCCGGAGCGAAAACGCAAAAGTAGTGAATCCGTTGATCTAGACGATGATGATATTGATGAGAGACGGCGATCAGTAAAGAAGTCTAGGAATACATCTTTGCCTATAAGGAGGACGCCCAAAGCCAAGAAGAGGAAGGAGGTTGATGGCTCTCTTAGTACAGAACAGCCATCAAGGAAGAGCGCTCGAGTGTCAAACATCTCTGCTGTGAATTATGTTGAGAGTGATGATGAGGACGAGATGATGGAAGATGCTCCTGCTCCTAGCAGTCCTATAGCACGGATGAAATCATCAGCAAGAGAAAAAAGGAAAGAAAAGCAGCCATCTCCTGAACCCATCGAAGAAGAAGACGAACAGGAGGACGCGGAGATAGACCAAGAGCAAATCAGCGATGTTGATTTGCCAGAACCAGTCAACGGTTCAAATGGAGACAACGAAAAGGAAAACGAGGAGATGGAAGATATACAATTAGAAGACGGAGACGAGGCCGCCGATGAGTTAGAGAACGAAGAAGCGGAAGAGGAAGAGGAAGAAGAAGCCGCAGCTACCTCTGACCGAGAACCATCTCCATCTCCTCTAAAGGAAACCAAGAACGTCAAAACCGCCAAGGCGAAGACCAAGAGCAAAGGTAAAGGCAAGGAAAAAGCAGCGACAAAGACCACTAAGGCGGTCAATGCGAAGAAGCCTGTCGAAAAGAAGGCAAAGGGTGGTGAGAAGAAGACGAGTGATGCAGTTGTTGTCAGTTCGCCCGCTGCTACGAGGAGGTCAACGAGAAGTGCTAAAGCATGATGTCGATGATACGCATGTATGTATGTATGCACGTACTGTATGGAAGGATACTGTAGAAGATCGAATGACTATAAGAGAATGACTTCAGAACCAGCACAAGGGCATCAAATATCGATATGATGGACTTGCTGTATTTTCATTCCGTGATCGATCCTTCTTGTACTTGTTAGATACGTAGGTTTATATAAGTGAATGAATGTATGTTCATCAATTCACTTATCTGCCACACTACACTACACATAGCATAGCATAGCATGGCACAACTACATTCACCAAGCTTATGTATGTCCTTCCAACGGACCCAATCCCAATCCCGATTTCAAACACAATCCCAATAATGCCATCTCACAACTTCGCTCCTCCCTTTCCTCCTCTTCCCTCCTTCCCCTTACCAACAGCCATCTCCACAATACCCATAGCCGTAATCAAACCCTCATCCTCCCCCTTAGGAACAACAACCTGCACACAAAGCGAACTCCCCAAATAAACCCTTCGATCCATCTTCTCCTCGTCCCAAAGCTCTCTATTCTTCTCGTCCCAAGAACTGATACCCTTGTCGTCGCCGGGTAGTTTCTGTCCAAGGCATAGATCTGCCTCCGTGACGGAACGAACGGGTACGCAGGCGGCCGGGTTGTCGAAGAGGACCCAGGACGACGTATAGCCCACGGCGTTATAGCGTTCTATTTGGGGGACGGGGTGAGGGGCCAGAGGACATATTATGGCGTCTAGACGACGGGTTCGTTTGCTGGGGATTTTGGGGTCGGTTTGGGTCCAGAGTTGGGTTAGCATTTCGCGTTCGAGGACTGAGCGTTGGGCTTGTAGGTTTGCGACTTCGGGTATGGATTTTGGGGGTCCGGTTCGGAATCTTGTTGACATCCAGGGGACTAGGGGCTCTGACGTTTGTTGGAGGAGAGTGGACATGTATTTCCCGCCTTCGACGGACATTATCTTGGACATTAGGGATTGGGATTTTGTCCAGGCTTTTGGTGTGCTTAGGGGGATTACTTTGATTCTTGGGTGGAGGGTGCTGAGACTTTGGTGGAGTTCGGTCATTAGGTTCTGGATTGGGGGAAGGGGAGTGCAGTTTTGGTCTGAGATTAAAATTCCGATTGTGTATTCTTTGTTTGGGCCGCTTCCGTTTAGGTTTGAGAGTGTGAGTGGGGAGGGAGGGGACCAGGTTGCGTGGACACAGTCTTCGCTGTAGTTTTTGGATATGGGCACTATTTCTTTCATTACGGTGTTGATGTCTTCTATGCTGCGGGCTAGAGGACCGGCTGTGGCCTGGACGCTTGTTCGAGATATGCCGTCTGCTGTTGTGCCTTGTTGACCTTCGTAGGGAACTCGGCCTACGCTTGGTTTGAAGCCGTAGATTCCGTTGCACATTGCTGGGATGCGAATGCTGCCTCCTATATCTGTTCCGAATCCGATCATGCTTCCTTTCATGGCAACTAGGACTCCTTCGCCTCCGCTGCTGCCGCCTGCTGTTAATTGACGGTTGAGTGGGTTCATCGTTCGGCCAAAGACATTGTTGATACTGTCGAGACTTGCCAGTGTCTGGGGAACATTGGTTTTTGCTACGATGACACATCCGAGGGATAGTAGTAGATTTACTAAAGGAGCATTTGAAGTCGCAGGTTTGAAGCACAACGATGCGATACCGATGGTACTGTCCACTCCGGCAATATTGAAGCCATCTTTGATACTGACTGGAAGACCGTGTAGAGGTCCTATTGGTCCATGCTGCTTGAAATAGTTGTCAAGATACTCGGCTCTCTCGATAGCAGATTTGAACAATGGCTCGGTAATACAATTGGTGAGTTGGTGAGCAATAGCTGCACGGTGACAGAACGCCTTCGTCACTTCAGTGGCGGTGAGCTTCTTGCCTGATATGGCAGATAAGAGACTTTGAACAGTGTAGGACTCTGTGATTCTGATCTCAGAACTAGTAAGAAATTTGTTCGGGATCGAGAGAACATTTTGAGGACCTCCTGATGTTGATTTAGGTGGATCTTGAGGAATTATATCGCTGGGTATGATCCAGTCTATTGGGATTTGAGATAGACGGTAAGCTTGCTTGCGTGCTGATATTTCTTTCCATGGAGCATTGTCATTCTGAGACGCCATCTTGTCGTATTGAGTAACTGTGGTTGGGTGGAGCAAGACTGGAGGTAAAGTTTGTCGATCACGGCTATACTTGACGTACTCCTGGTCTTCTTATTCTGAAACAGCAGGACGGTACTGTTCTGAAGATAGAGCAGGAAGAATCTTTCAAATTGTCAAAGCATTTCATACGTACAGTATCATAAAGTGCTCCAAGCGAAAGATCGGCCCAAGACGACTCCGCATCAATACTGAACCTCGGTTGCTTCCGTAAATGACTACTACCCAGTCCCAAGATAATGCTGAGAGTTTACGATGGACCAGACATGTTTAGACGTCAAGAATCATCCGTTCTACGTGTCAGGTGTCTTTGTTGCAATGTTAGCTCTCCATCACTACCAGACGCCTACAGCGGCACCATTAGAGGAGTCAACTCGAAAATGACCAATCACGCCATTGATATCTATTTATTTTGTACATACTACCACTGCTTCGGTGTTTTGAAGATAGGTGCCTTGCTGAAATCATGTTTATCCCATTTGATATGATTCCTCCTATCAAGTTCTGCGCCTTCGTCTGTCGATGTCAGACCAGCAGCCTTGTTCTTCTCGATCTCCCATTTTGAAATATCATTGGGATCCTTGACCAGCCAAATCTTTGGAGCTTTTGATGTCAACGCTGGATGCAAATATGCGTTATTCATGTCCTCCTCACTGTACTCGGGTATCTGGTCATCGTTACCCCGGTCATCGGTCAACCACGGTACTAGTGACTCATGTGAAGCAAACAAGCTCGGCTCCAATACTGAAGCAAGAGGGTCGAATAGAATCGGAGGTAAACGTCCGCCAGCAAGTGAGTCGAGTAACTTCATAGGCTTTGAGGTCTGTGTGTTCTCGTCACTTCGTCCTTCCTCGGCTGACAGCAATGGCTGTTCTTCGTTCTGTTCGTTTAGTACATCCACCGGCATATATTTCTCCAAGGGTGTTAAGTATTTGTTGACTGTAATATGATAGAGTATAGTAAGTAGAAAAAGGACCAAAACCAGTACCGATGGTCCTGTAGCTTCTCGAGCGCCAAGGAGACCAAACAAGCAAAGTTCCAACAAGTAGACTCCGACTAATAGATGTTGAAGTGCTCGTCCATAAGCATGTCCTTTCGTTTCTATCTTGACTTGCTTGGTGTAGAAGAGATTATATCGATAGCTGAGATAATACAAGTAGAATCCAATGGTAGCAAATCCGAGCATCAGCGGAGCGATGCAAGAGTATGCGATTGCTATATCATGTTAGCGATGCTCCGCATAAATGAAGAGTGTACTTACCAATAACGGTCAAATTGGCAAATTTTGGGTAAACAGATCCCCATGAAACACCTCTCATAAATGCCAGTCGGTCATACTTCTGTCGAGGAGTCTTGTCCATTACCTTGTCATAAAAGATGTATTCATATACGTCCGAGTAATTGATGATATTTTGGGCGGCACTTGCAGTACCCTGAATGATAAAGTATGACAGATAGAAGTTCGAGGCCTTGGGAAGATTGTCTGCAAGCAATTGTGGAATGATTTTAGGATTCTCGGCAATTTGTGTTGCAACTGCTGCTGCTCCAGATGAGAATGTTGTGATGAGGAAAATTTGTACCACTGAGAATGCGAAGTACCATTTTTGTGTCCTTTCCTCAGCATC
Source organism: Camptophora hylomeconis (assembly GCA_032357745.1). Taxonomy (NCBI): domain Eukaryota; kingdom Fungi; phylum Ascomycota; class Eurotiomycetes; order Chaetothyriales; family Chaetothyriaceae; genus Camptophora; species Camptophora hylomeconis. The sequence goes on from JAOTMB010000011.1 coordinate 735,662, forward strand.
GACAGTAGTGGCAGAGCCAGCTTTCTTCGATACCCCTGCCAATGTTAGTACAACATCAATACAGCAAACTTGCACTCACATCTGAAAAAGTATGGAACATACGATACCAGCGTGCTGAGAAGATATGGAGGGAGGAATCCTGTCACGAAACTGAGAATGGGGTCGGGCAACTTGTAGATGAAGTTCAACCAATGAACCTTATCAGTCAAGTATTGGATGTTGGAGATTGTTCCAATGAAACCGACAGGAATTGACCATAACAATATTGTGGCAACAAATACTGCAGTAGAGACATAGCCGTACAATATTAGTACAGACGAATCAAGTGCTAAGTTCTTCCATAGCACTTCTTTGGGCTGTACACCAATATGTCTTGGCTGAAGAGCAAGTGGAGAATGATGTCGAACCGACTGATAAGCCTCATAAGCAGCCGTTTGATCCTTGTATTCGACAAAGATCGCTCCATGCGTACGAGGTCCAGATTTGCTGTACGCTTCACGTTTAGACTCAATATCTTTGAGGATATCAGGCAGCTTGTGCAAATGCAGATCGATAGCATCGACTTGAGTTCCAACAAGAGGTATCTTTCTAGTTTTAGGCCTGACACTTGGGTTTGGAGCTCCTTCCGGTTCTCCATCTTCGTTTGATGCAGTCGTCACATCATGACCTTTTTGACTCTGACTGTTGACATTCTTGGCCAGCTCAATCTCAGCAGCTTCAAGAGCATACACCTCCTCGTCCCTCTTGTCGATCAGGGCTTCGAGCTCAGATAGCTTGGGAACTACCCATGACTTTTGCGCACTAGACCCGAAGTAGTGTTGCAGATTCTCTTTCTTCAAAGCAAGCACTGGTACAGCTAGAAATAGAACCGTTCTGGATGACAAACGAAAAGCGTTTCGCTTTGAGACCATGTAAGCCTGTCTCAAGCCGATCAAGAACATTCTCTCTCGAGTCACCACAAGACAAACGAAAACTGACTCATTAGCACTTGCGTGAGTCGCCTCGCAAGACTTCACTCACCAACGAACAACCATGCCACTATAGCATGAGCGTAAAATCTGTTCTTGCCCGTAGCATTGCTAAAACTGATTCGATCGAGTTGCTTAGCATGACCTCCTCCAGTTGCGTTGACCGGAAACAAAATCGGCCACGTCAAGCAGCATCCAATAAAGCAAACCAGGATGATGACACGAAAGAATCGAAGAAACAGATATCCTTCTAAGGAGTGATGTCGCAGGAGAAACTTGTCGTCAAGCCAAAAGAAGTCATAGTACCATTTTCGAGAATCTGCTCGAGTAGATGGTGTTCGATCTCTGTGGACGTGTCAGTTTGAATACTCATGTGAGGCTAGCTGTCTCACTTTTCTGGAATGGTCTTGAAATATGTCCGAGGAGTGTAGATATTGGGATAACGCGATCTCAGTACCAGGAACAGAATGATGTAAGCAGCGGCGGTCAAGACTGTTGGTACAAGTGTTGCACCGATAGCTGCAAATGATGTCGAATCCGAGTTTCGGTGACCACCTGCTCCCGGCGTCTTCGCATGCGATCGGTTAGTCTTTGACCATCGGACATTCGTTGCTGGAACCAACCGTGTGTTCCTGGGAAGAATTACTTCCACTGATCCAAGCCAACGGCTCCATCTTTGCGATGAAATGTTGTCAAATCCTATCAGAGAGGCAGTGATACAAGGAAGATATCCGCGATCAGATTCCCTTCCATATCCCAATGATATAAATGTACGGACGGACACAAACTCTAATCTGCAATGTTATGTTGGACAGACATGCAACAAAATGCAGACAGTGATTGAATAGGCAACACACTAAACAAAAGTCGCGTGGAGGTTTTGAAGACTTGGTTTCTTGACGTCATCGGGCAAGCTTTCTATTTTGGCAAGCGCGACCCAAGTACATGCAACTAGTACTACTGCATCATGATTGACACTACAAAAGTTCTTGCTCAAGTTCCTTCACGATACCTCTTGATATCCATTCCGCGATTCCCATCGTGGTGACCATCGGGTTGACACCACTGGCACTGGGAAATGTACTTGCATCCGCCACATACACTCCTTCATGCTCCCATACCTTCCCGCTGCTATCAATCACACCTTCATCTTTGTTTGCGCTCATGCGACATGTTCCCATTTGATGCGCACTGCCCATCTTGACATGTTCTGGGAAGTCATTCCAAGCCTGACGAACATCTTGGAGCCACAACGCGAAAGCTTCATCATTGGTGCTCGTGCTTGCGGCTTGTGATCGCACGAAAGGGGGAATCTTTGATACTGCTGGTCGCACCTCTTTTGCTCCCATTACGTAGGCCATTCGCGCAGCCAGTATGACGCCCTCGAGAATTCCAGCACGATCACGTTGGGAGGCATTGTACTTGAAGCGGACTTGCCTTCTTGACGGATCTTTGGGGTCGAGATACACTCGACCTGTGTCGCGATCTCGCTGAATCGATATCATGCCTGTGGAATAGCCAAACTTGGCAGCTTGGACTTTGTAATCGAGTAGACTAGAAAACACATCTTCGTCCTTTGTGGCGGACTGAGACGACTTCAGCGCAGTCAGTGTCACATCTGGGTTCCATGGCTGCCACGGAAGCATCCATTTGACGGTGCCTGCAATAATCTCCACCTTTGGACCATGGCCTTCATGATCGAAGTTCTCATGTGAAGTTACGGCCGCGGTAAGAATTGGGCCTTCCCATGGGTTAGCTCGCTTTGACCAGATGGCACCGACTGCCATCGTCGGGTGTAGATGAAGGTTCGCTCCAACATGTCGATTGGTGATCCCTGATCGGATCAACAGAGCAGGTGACTGTAATGTACCAGCACTAACAATTATGCGTTTCGCCTTGATGCGTAGGGTGCGCTTAGACTTGCGGTCCCGTGACGTCCATTCGGCCTTCAACCCAGCCGCTCTTCGTGGTCTATTGCTAGAGGTGTTGGGGTCCCACATGATCTCTTCAACAAAGCATCCTTCAATAAATTCAGTACCATACTTGGCTGCATCAGGTAGCCAACAGTTAGTTGGACCTTGCTTCGTAGCACTTGCACAACCTTCACTACAATGTGAACATTGATGTGCTTTCCCAGCTGAGTTTTGAGGCACAACCTCAGCAGCCAATCCCAGTCGACGAGCTCCTTCTAACAACGTTTCGTTTGCGAAATTATGTGGTATTTGAGCCTTGCCTGCTTCATCCGTCATCTTGCATACACCCATACGCTCACAAACTGTGTCCAAGCAGTCCTGGAATTCTGGTGTGGAAAACATATTCAGGCCATCCTTGTTTGTCCATTCATCTCTCACGAAAGATTGAGGTTGTAACGATGCCGACCAATTTATCAAGCCTCCACCGCCCCAAACGGAGCCTGCTATGAGGGCGATGCTTCCGTCATCGGCTTGAAGGCCTCCACCCGCCTCCATAAGGTTGCTGTTAGACGCCGAAGTATTCATTGGAAAGTGTGTCGCTGGATAATGATAGCTCTTCTCTAGCACGGCGATCTTCGGTCTCTTACCTTCTGGCATCTTTGCAGCTGCTCGAGCGAGATGGGATGCAGCCACTCCGGCACCACAGCCAGATCCTACAATTACAACATCAAAATCCAAATCGACTGTGGTATTCTCTGGCGTATCTTCGAAATTCTTAAACTCGAATTTGAACCCTTCGCTTCTTTCAGCGTGTGGAGGAACTTCTGGGAATCCTGTGACCTCCAGCAAATGCTTCGAAGATTGTACCCATGACATTTTAGCCAGTACTTCCATGCCACTGAATACAGCTCGAAGTGGCTTTAAATAGCTTGCAGACCAGTTGCAAACAACTTTTGTCCTAGCCTCGATGCTCAAGTTCTGCAAAGGAGCGATCGAGCCAGTCATTAAGTATGACCCAAGCCGGGTGTTGAGTGCTGAAAATACCAGCACGAGCTCGTCGATCTGAGATTGAGGAACATAGTTAACGAGCCGATATCGTAACGCTTCCTTGAGGGCAACTTGATCGAATCCAGTTGACAGATACTGGTCGACAGATTCTGGACTGGCTTCCTCCGCTAGATATTGGAGTATTTCAGCTTTAGCTGCACTATATCTTGAGTTGTGGTTTTGCTTATTGGTGATGTTCGAAGGCAGATTTGGAAAGAAGACTTCGAAGATTGAGAGCAAAGTAGCCCATTGGTCTGATGTAAAAACATCGCCTTCTTTTCCTGTAGGTAAAGCAGTGGCGATGTGCTCGAGCACCCCAGGCAGAGCTGTTTCCTCTAGCATGTTGATTATCAAGCCCACAGCTTCCTCAGTATGGTCTGCTCTCAATAATGATGTGACGGTTTCGTAAGTCCGATGTTCTACACAAGCAATAGAATGGTGATACGTCGATTTCCTGACCTGTACTTCTTGTAGTAACTGTGATTCAGGGTGATGGAGAGAAGCGACTATAAGCTTTAGGTGTTGCTGTGCTCCAAGCGGCGCCTACCGCGGCTTTGGTCACAGTGCATTAGGTTCGATGCTTGAGGCGAACCTTTGTCTTGTTCCAGGGACATGAATACCGCGTACGAGAGATATGCCATGGTGCTTGGAGGGGAAATCCACGAGATTGATTGGTCGTGTACCTGGAGGGGATGACTTTTAGTTCCAAATACTAAAGTCAATGAAGCAATTCGAATTCCGTGCCGAGGCTTTACATCAACTTTTTTGTACTGCAGTTTTGATAGCACACCAATTGAAGGTCTAAGACTCTGCATACACCACAGCAGCAGGGCAGGTGGAATGTCTCTGTACCATGATGCAGCCTCGATCCTCTCATCCCCAGATCTGAGTGGATCCCTCAAGTCGCGCATCTATGCCAAAGATTCCAAACTGAAGTCGAAGCCACCACTGTTGTATGCATTGATTTCGGAAACTGCCAAATACGATAACTTCCTCAAAGAAGTAATTGACAATGCCGATATACTGTCGTTGGAGCAAAAGGTAGGTCTCACACTCGCTATCAATCCTTATGTCATTACTGACTGACTGAGTGGGCTTCCACATCCTGAATAGTTGAATCCTTCACTTGCAATACTTCTTGTCCACGATCACTTCTTCGCGAAGCGTGGGATTGCCTCTCCAGTAAATCATCCTCTCAGACAGACTATCGACCGTCACAAAGCGAGATTGCAGTCAGAGTTCACAAAGGCCAGATTACGGAGAAGAGTTGCTACTGTCGAACAACTGAAAACACATTTGCTGGTTGAGAAAGGTCATGTTGGTCGCGTACAACCACGATGGGCACGAGTCAACACGGTCAAGTCTAGTACATCCGACATCATCGACAAGTACTTTTCTCAATACGAAAGAGCCTCTACACTGAAAGAGGTGATAAGTGCGCCCAGAACGACCAAGATAATTCACGAGGACAAGCATGTTCCCAATCTACTGGCCTTCTCGCCCGAGGAAGATTTGACAAGAATACAAGCATATCTCAACGGAGACCTGATTCTTCAAGATAAAGCATCATGTTTCCCGGCACACTTACTGGTAGGAGGTCTATCGAAGGACGAGGTTGGCGATGCCATTGATGGCTGTGCAGCACCAGGCAACAAAACTACACATCTGGCTGCCATCATGTCAGAAATAGGATGTGGAGGGAGGATCCTTGCTTGTGAACGAGATCCAGTAAGAAGTATCACTCTTCAGAAGATGATTCAGAAAGCAGGCGCAGACAAGATCGTGGACGTACTGCAAAGACAAGATTTCCTAGCTCTTGACCCCTTTGACGACCGATTTGCAAATGTCACACACCTCCTACTCGATCCAAGTTGTTCAGGTAGTGGAATCATGCGAAGAGAAGACATACCGAAACTTGCACTTCCCAAAGATCCTCGCGCAAAAATTCCAGCCGGCACAGCTCAACCCTCAGTCCACAACTCCAAGAAACGTAAGCGCGGACCACCACAGACACGTACGACCGAAATCTCAGAACCAATCGAGACCGACGCAGAAAGTGAAGCACAACCAATCGCCATCGACCAGAACCGTCTCCAAAAACTGTCGAATCTGCAATCGCTCATTGTCGAGCACGCACTATCCTTTCCAGCCGCGAGAAGGATCACCTATTCCACATGTTCAATCCACATTGAAGAAAACGAAGCAGTCGTAGAACGAATCCTGAAGTCCAAAGCCGCAACGAGCAGGGGATGGCGTGTCCTGAAAAGGTCAGAGCAAGTTGAGGGTATGAAGGAGTGGAAGCATAGAGGTATTAAGGAGCATCCCGACAAAGACGTCTCTGATCGGGTTGGACATTCTTTAAGTGACGAGGAGGTAGAGGCTTGTATTCGATGCAGTCCGGATGATGGAGAGGGGACCATGGGTTTCTTCGTTTGTGCTTTTGTTCGAGACCCTGACGAAAATATGGCCATTGTAGAAGAGAACATGAACGAGAAGAATGGTTCTGTTGAAGCAGCTAAAGAGGAGGAATGGGACGGTTTCAGCGACGCCTGAGACGCAATAGGTACTCGTGTATTCACATCTGCTAGAATGCTGTGTCTAACCGGGTATCATCATGATGCATCTATCAATTCATTAATCCCAAACATCAACCTCAAATCATTCATTATTTATTATATTCACTTCTTCTTGTCCTTCTTCTTCTTTCCCCCTGCAGAACTACTTTCACCCGCACCCGCACCTCCTCCACCACCACCTCCCATCAACCCTTGCAATCCACCCATCCCACCCATACTACTCATCATCTGCTGCAAACCAGCCATACCACCATCAGCACCCGCAGCACCACCAGCACCGCCTTGACCCTGAGCCTGCGCCAATTCCGCCATAGCCTCCTTGAAGAAATCATCCTTAACACCACCTCCACTGACCGCCGGACTGTGAAGCGGCAGAATCTCATTCATAGTGCCCCAACCCCTCGGTCTCGGCGCCTTGAGATCCTCAACCTTGTCCGGCAGCGGTAAACCCTGTATCTTCAACTCCAGCGCATCCGATTCTTTCGTCGGGTGTTCCTTTAGATATCTCGCTACTTCCTGGTACAAGAACTCCTTGTTATGCACGGTGGGGTGTTTAGGTGAATGGGTCTCTTTGTCGTAGAGCTCGACGCGCACTCGACCTGGATTCGACCAGTCTTTGGGATGTGTCTTGTCTGGCTCGAAGGCGATGTGGATTCTGTTTCGGTCTGGTTGGATTATGTGCTGGACTGCGTGGAGGACGTTGAAGGCTAGGGGATTGGGGACTGAGAGGTTTTTGGATACGCGGCGTCCTTGAGACCGGGTGCGTGAGGACGAGAAGTAGCATGGGTATAAAGTGCAGTAGTGTTTTATTGCTTCGCGGGATTTTTGAATGTTGGCTGGAGAGGGGACGGGGGGAGGACCGCGAGCGAGAGTTGGATTAGAGGCCATGGAAGCATTTTGAGCTGCGGCTTTGGTATCGGCGTCTTCTTTTTGTTGTTGTCTTTGTGAGAGGGGTGCGACTTGTCTTATTATGGCGTTATCGGATTGTGGGAGGTATTCGGATGGGTCGTCTATTTCTGGGTCGGAGTCTGAGACTTCTTCTATACGTGCGTGTGACATTTTGGATAATGTGCTGGAAGGGAATGAGAGAGATGACTGGGAGCTGAGCAGAGCGTGTATTTGCGAATAGATTGGTCCGTTGCGATAGAAGTTCATGAATATGGACAGACGTCTTCGCGGGGAAGAATTATGCCAAGATTTCTGGTGTGCAGCTTGAGATGGAGCCAGTAGACGTGAAGCTCTTGTTTGACATTATTCGAAGTATTTGGACCTGAGGAGACGCCCTGGAGATGGGCAGCGAGGCTGTACCTATCAACAAGCCACCAGGTCTGGTTCCAAGTCTAGTCAATCAAAGATGCTACATTGTAAGCGGCTGTCTTGCAGGGGCTTGTACACTGCCCATTGAGATCTTCTATCAAAGACCAGCATCATTAACACATTTCCTTCGCACGTTTGGTCCAGTACCTATCTATCGTGCCGGCTTTCGATTCTGGACTTTTACCCATGTCAAACATCAACTCACTACTTCGTCTGTTTCATTTCCAGCGTGGGCGGTTGGAGCTTTAGGAGGAGCAGCAGGTGGTCTCGTAGAGGTGAGCGCTCAGGCCGCGTTACAGCGCCGTATACCTCAACCACTTGCATTGGCCACTCAATCTCTCAGGCTTTTCTTCTGCTTTGGAACATATGCATTTCTCAGTACGAATTTGTCTAAAGAACTGCCACCCAAACCTTTCTGGTATTGTTGGACATTGGGTGTGATAGCCGGGGGAGTAGGCAGTGGTATCGCCGCGAGAGCTCTCGAAGGTGTTAGGGGTAAAGTCCTTTGGACAAGCAGTATTCCGAGAGGCGCTATAACAATTGGAACTATCATATCAGTGCATGTAACATCTTGTGATGCGCTTCTCGAACAGATCGAGGAGGAATGATATTCATTGACAAATCAGCAACTCGGTCAGATATTGAAACCGCACCCATCAACGAAGCTTACAAAGCAGCCGAAGACTTGCTGAATGACTTCTTCTGTTCAAATATCATCATGGAGCTAGTAAGCATCACTATTCACCCAACTACCATCGTCTCCAGGCGCAATAGCAGGATCATTCAACTTATTACCAAAACCAGATTGTGTCGCAAAAAAAGCTCTCATCTGCTTCTGTAATCCAATATCCCGAAGCAGTCCAACCGCCAACGACCTCGCGAACTTCTGACAGTTGTTCTTGTATTCGTCGTAGAAAAACTCAAAATCCGATCCTCCAAGCATTGGACGCCGCATGCTCACCGCAATAGACATAGCCAGAACCTGGATCTGAGCGTCCGTCATATCAGCTACGATTCCCGTCGACGCTCTCCCGACTCCATCTCCTCTCCATCGATCAACAGATGCAGCAGAAGCAAGGAGGTCGCCGACCTCTGCTTTCTCGGGATCAAGTCTGAGTTCCCATACATATCCATCATCTTCTTGACCGAGCGTCGTGATCTCTAGACCCCAATGCGCGAATCTCTGGAACGTAGGTAGACTTCTCGCACCAAGCGACCTTCTCGAAGATGCTGTCTTGCGCCATACAAGAGTGATCATCCGATCTTTTGATGTCGGATTATATTCCGTAGTCATAGAGTGGAGAAGCGCCCGGTCCGAGAAATGAGAAGTAGTTGTACTAATGTGTACTCCTGCAAACATGACTCGTGATATGGCGGTCAAGCTGTAGATGGAGAACAAGCAGAGATGATCCTTTGGAGAGCTCAATACTATTGGAACTTGGCGAAGCCACATAGTCAACTACTTTTACTGCTTCATAAGCCTTTATGATCGCCACATAGTTCATCGGGTCCTAAAAGACAAGTGTCGATTCTATGACTCAAATCGACATGCGTGCAAGACGTTTCGAAGTCTCCAAGTCTAGATTCAAGGAAGAAGACGGAACACCTGCTACGAGGGGAGAAGATATTGTGGACCCGTACCGGATTCAATCTAGGTTGTAGCATAATGATGGGTTATCGCTCTTGCGGTCAAGTCTGTGGTGGAATATGCAGTAACAACGAGACCGATGATGAAGACACATGGAAAGTGGACTTACGTCTTCGAATCAGGTACGGATCTAATGCTATCTGTTTTAAGATTAGATTTGCTACTGTATATCTCATAATCTATAAAAGGTTGTTGCCTGCTAAAAGCATATTTATTCATTGACTCATCACAAAAATTATTTTCAAAATGTGCATGACTTTGCCTCGAATATCCTTCGATGAGAAATCTTCATATCGTCGAAGTGTTCGTGTTCCATTCCCGTAAATCGTAAGTCGTGGCGTCCACAATGTGTTTCTGGCTGTCGTTGTCGTGCGAACTCGCCGATCCCTGTGTACTACTACCGCGGGAGACTTCTTTGGCTGAGTTTGTAGGCGTGCTGTACCAGCCCAGTATGCGGCGTCCGAGGCTGATCATGGCGGGTACGCTTATACTGATCAGAGTGACTGGACCGTCGGCGTAGTACCAGTATAGATTTGGAACGATTGTCCCTGCGTGTATGTTAGTATACGGCAGCAACATTGGAAGGCCACGGAAACATGATCGATTCGTGATTGGATGTGTTTGAAGTGTGAGAAGAATTGAATCGAGTACATGTATCTGATGGTGTTCGAGGAGGGATAACTCACATAGAGGATCTGTATCAAAGTCTTTTTCGCGAAACGTGCTGATGATCCGGCCGATAGAGACGATAATGGTACTAGTTTAATGTCAGGATCAATCTCACTGCATAATAGTTCCAACTTACGAATACGCCAACAGGAAGATAATAAAAACTCCCGTTTTCTGCTTTCGTGACGGCTGCATCTGGTAGATCATCGGCATAGGGAACAGGAGGACTATCGTGTCCAAGATCATGCCACTCAAGGCCTTTGGGATCAGCATTTGTTTTCTTGAAAGACATCGACCCGGCAATAGAGGATTCCAGAATTTCTGGATCGGTATGCATATACAGGATATTATGACGAAGAAAGACACGACCCAGGCGATGTTGAGGGCATGCATGAGGTTGAGGCCGATCGTGAGTCGTTTTGAAGAAGAACCTCTGTTGAAGATACGCGTAAGGAAGAACATGGCAGATTCTCTGGCAAGGAACGTTCCGGTAACACCTATGTAGTATTGGACGAGAAAGATTATTCCCAATGGTTTGGCATCCTTGAGCTTGAACTGCGATATGTGCTTGCCCAATCCCATCTGACAGTCAGGTATGACCATAATCAGAAGCGCGATAACCAGCGGCTGTACAAGTCTTGTCGTTAGTATTGTTCCAAATTTATGGATATGAAGCTTGCAGTACAGATCGAAGTCTCGGGCTGGTGTCAGGACGAGAACTTACAGTAGCAGCAAGGGCTAGCCAATCATCCCACCAAAATCGAGAGGTAAATGCATTTGAGGGAGGAGTTATCGCTCTTGATAGAAATCGAAGTCCAATAGCTGTGATTGCCAAACCCATCAATACCATGTTAGATATCACAAGCCCCGTCCCACGATCTTGCGTGGCATATTCTGCAGCTGATACCATGATCGACTTGACTGACCGGTCTATTGTGATATATGGATTATAGCAGCACGCAAGGAATAATCAAAGTTGAGTTTTGCGCTGGTGTTAAAGCTTACCAGCAAGGTGGCTAGACAAAAGGATGTCCTCAGGTTCATATTCTGTCTTTATGAAGGAGTATCTGGTCCGTGCATGAAAGCTTACTATTGAGACTACCATGTCTCCACCGTAGAGGTCTCGATGCCCTGAAGCCAAGTTATCTGTGAGGATTGTGTAGCAGGTAGTGACACTATTGTTCCTCTCCAACATTGCACAATATATATTGAGGCAGCTCTAATGCTGAGCGTTGGCCTGATAGAATCATTTGTTGAGACTGACGAGACATGGTTTCGCAGCTTACTTTTCAACCTGCAGACGCTCGGATCAGAACATCCCCTGACCGGATCTCGGCTGTCCGTGACTAGCGTCAAGATCGAAACTCAATGTGCCACAGCATTTTTTTGACGCACAGTCTCATATAGAACGATGCGGATTGGCTGTGACGCATGAGACCGATCTGTAGTGAGGTTTTTAGAAGAACATCTAACAAGTGGTAAATGGCAGGTGCACGACAGGTCAACAAGTCAGAACATGACACCAGAAAACGCTACCAGCACGCCAATTGGATGCCGATAATGGTTTGCGATACTGCCAGATCTTCGGGATCGGGAGAATTAATGTGCTGTATAATTGTTGCCGGTAGCCGTCTGACACAAGTACGTTCGAACATCCACTCTCAATCCCATAAGTACGACCGGTGCGAGTATGTACTCCATACAGCGGTCAAAGAACCCAGACATCAACTGTCGGCAATAGTCCCATAGTTCAAGTTGTCGAAAGGACATTGACAAAGTGACAGGTGTCACATCGGCTGTACTCTCTGCCAAACACTCCTTCGCCACGTTGCGTCTTGACCCAAAGATGATCATGACAGACGGCATGATATTCAACATGTAGCGACTATGTTCGATCGCGATTAGTAGAACTTAAGAAAATCGGAAGAACAATTCCTCATAAGAAAAAAGAACTTTGTCATTGGTATGGACATAATAGACTTTGATGTAGCATGAATTCAATGATGCAGCCCTGTACCCTGATAGTCTGACGCAGTCGTCCTTGTGAATCTCAATTTGGTCGCCATCTCCATGGTTGTCAATGCCTCTGTCGGCTGGTACAGACTTTATGATACTATCAGTAAGCGATGATTGCTAAACCCGATAACATGGACATGATTATCAGTTCTCTCTGAATCTAGGGGAGTCGCTGGTTTGACAGTGGCTGAGATTCGTTTGATCAAACAGAGACAATCGATGACATCCCAGTAGTTTGAGCCTGGTATGTTGACCACTGACAAGGTGTTCGGCGATGAGTATTGTGTGAGACTGAAAGGTATTTTCGTAGTTTCTAGCAACCTCCGTTATTTTCAGCCGACAGTTAGGCGATGCCAGAATATTGATAAGGAATCTGGTCTTGTCAAATTCAGTCTGCCTCTGTGGGCTGCTTGACCGGCCTTGCCGTATTGCAGACCTCTGGAGTCCTTCATCGCACCCACATAGATAGTCTTACAACAGCCATTCCTGAACGTCAGCTCTGACGGAGGAATTGCAAAGCATTACAGCTCCCTGATATGCCATCCTTCGACAGGGTAAATCGTGTGGTCCAGGCAATCGACACTGACGTGTATTACTGAACAGTCTGTCAAGTCGCACTCACCATCCTTCCTCGCAGAAACATCCACTTATCTCATGATGTATGAGGCACAAACTCGAATCAAACGCCAAAAGCTTTGACTATGGTGGACGTTGCTGTTCAGATCATCCTCGGCCGTCTTCCCAACGCAAGAAATTGTTGCATCCGTCGCATCTGTAATAGGCTCTTCCTCCATTTCCATTAGGATTATTGGCCTTTGCAACATATCGCTTGATGTTGACGTGACCTGATCTGCAATTCTGCACATTGTTGTCGACGTATTGAGAGTTGTTCTGCCAATTAGTGGTTCGAGACGGCGTGTCTTGAGTAACATGGGTGTGGAAGAAGCTATTGTCTGATCGCTGTGGGGCTGAGATACCCTCCTGCGAGCACACCATCAGCCCCGAATCAGAGTACAATGTTGATGACTGTGAGGATGGAAGGCTGAGCGGAGACGCTCTCTGCTGGTAATACTGGCCCTGGGAAGGGTTCGTCATGGACGGTTGTGCAGCTGTGGACCAGTTGTTCTGTACGAACACTGTCGTCTGCGGATGCTGTGCTGACTCGTTCTTGGCGGACTTCTTGCGACTGAACAACCCCATTTTATACACTATATTGTAAGATCCGCAACAGTATTGTGTTGACAGATAATGCGGTCTCGGAAAGTGGATGTATATGTGATAGGATCTGAGAATCTAAGACGCCTCTCTGTTAAGTACGTAGGTATCAAGAGTCTCAAAGCCTACCGAGGAACAAGCGAGTACTTGTACAACGCACACTTTCGGCGTACGGATTTAGAGCTGAGCAGCCAGTGAGGCAATGCAAGCAAGCATTCTCACAACTCTTGGAGTGGGCTATGATTGTTTCACGGATGTGCACCACGAAGCGAGGCCGAGCAGGTGAATTGGCTGGAAAGAGATCCTCGCGAAGGATTTCCTGCACGTTGGCCGAAGCTGTCACTTGATCTGAGCATACTATTCGCTGCATGCACGAAACCCGCAGGTGTGATACACATTCTCAAGGTCTGCATACATGGTACTAAGCACGAGCAGCTTAACAAGTACATAGCCTCGCGGGCTAAGCTCTGGACAGTCAACGGGCCGGCGCCATTGCAAGCTGTTCGTGGAATCTTTCCTGGTTGCTTGTAGCACATGATGAACTGTTGGACGAATGGAGATTGGATGAAAACGCCACAAAATTGATTCGAAACAGATACTTCGGCACGAATTGCTGTTTCTCAGTCTATATCGACATGTCTCTCTGCCTCGTCATTGAACCAATTTTATCTGGCCTTACGATAGAATAATCGCTACATTGATGATCCAGGTTGAAACACTAGCGTAGATGGATGTAATGCTCTCGAACGGTTTTGGCTGCACGTTGTTGTTGTGAGACAAGTGATCTGTAATTTGCTTTGTCTTGTTGTAACATGGACGAACAATCATTGTAAACATTATTTTCTATGCGGTTGAAATGCAATATTTACGTATAATGACGGCGTCCCCGACACGAGGCTTCAAACCGAAGTATGAATATATTCTTAAATCAATCGGTCACAACAACGATTGTTGTGAGTTTCAAGGTGGTGGTGGAGCGGTACCACCAGTGGCCGGACAACCTATAGCTGGGGTTCCAAAATCCGGGAAACATTTTCCTACCACAACTTGACGAACGCTCGCACCTGAGCCTCTGGCAGTCCTCTGTTTGCTTTCAATAATCTGGGAGGCCTGGCACTGCCCACCTCCGATGCAATCGCCGCCAACATTGGGGCACGATCCCAAGCAAGCGGATCTCGATCCACCACCTGGACAAGCGATTGTATTACAACCCCCTGGACAGGCATCTGAGCATGGTTCAATGGAACCACTCGAACGTCTTGTCGAAGTATCAGGCAAGCCTCCATTAGGAGTGACTTTGATATTCGACGAGACGGCCGAAGCGTGCTTGCCGGTTGCAATGTTGGATGCGACAGGTGGACTTTTGGCGATCGTCGAGTTACCAGTGCTTGCATAGCCTATCGATCCCTCTACACAGAGAGATGGGTTGTCCCATGTTGCACTAGCAGCATCACGCCACAAACGCGACATGTTATATGCATTAGATAATGTCCAATAGATACGACAATTCGCGGCCTCATATTTGAACTGTAAGGGCTCAGTATCATTTGGTCGTACCTCGTCCCGTAAGTTGAAGCCAAAGTAGGTCGTATAGATGTTAGGATCCCGCACCTGAGGTAGCAAATTGGCAGCCGTATCATTGATAGATGACGCAAAGACAAAGTTGGCGTCCAGCACACCAGAATCGTAGCTAGCTGCGCCACGACTTCCACCGACAGCTTGCATTGGGCCATTGGTTGGTCTGCCACCGACAGTGACTGTACGAACACCTGCTTGGTAGGTCATCATTTCGACGAAGAGGGCACATGTTGAAGAACAGACACCATCAGTAAGAATGACAATATCCTTAGCTGCGAACGGAGTTGGGTCTTGTACTATTACCCCGTCTTGGTAACCTGTCGGTATCCAACCATCAAACGCTGCTGCATCAAATACCGGATTGGATAAATCATATCGTTGCTAGAGTTTCGGTCAGAAATTGAATGCATTGGATCAGCTTGGTCAAAACTTACTACCAAAGAGAAGTAGTCACCATGAATGGACAGCGGTCCATAGAATTCTGGCCACGAAGTGAAATTTTTGCCCGTGGCAGCATTCAGTCGATCCGTTACAACCCACTCATTGGCAGCAAGCGGGTATTTGTAGTATTCATAGAGTTCATTGTCTGCAGTGAGATTGGTCCACCAAGGAGTCATCGCGCCTCCAAGGACGTTGGCGAGATTATGACTGCGCATCCTGCTTCCAGCGTATTGAGTAATGCTGGGGAAGAATTGGCGGAATGTGTCTATTGCAAGAATTGAGGTACCACCAAAGTTCTGTTGCACATCGATCACAATTCGGCTGATGTTAAGTTTCTTAGCTCTTGTAATGAAGTCTGCAACGGTTGACGAAAAGGTGCCAACAGCATCACCATATTGATCAAAACTTGGGATACTTATCACGCCTGTAGACGTATCGTTAAGGAAGTATGCGGTTATGAATCCACCTCCTGTCACCGAAAGATCTTGTTGCACAATATCTGGATTGTTGGGGTACGCGGCCGTCACGTTGCTCCAGCCGATTCGAGAATAATCTGTTGATGAGGTGTCATTGACGTAGGTCACATCTGCTGTTCGGTTGGGATTGTAGGATGCAGGCAAGAGTCCTAGAACAAAATAGTTGTAGTAGTCACCTCCAGTTGTAAGTGGACCGGTCTCGTAGGGATTTGCATACAAAGCTACAAATTCACTTTCCAAGACTGTCTGGTTGGCGAATGTGTAGTTGAGCTCGTCTCCCGGATAGAAGGTCGCCTGCCAGCCGAATGTGTTGTAAACTCCCTGGATATCTTGGGTAGGACTGTACATGAGTTGATTCCAGTCTGCATTCGGGTCCAACATACCAACAGAATTCAAGGCAGCAAACTCTGTCAGATACTGGACCACATCTCGACCGTTCATCTGCACAACAGGCGAGGGCGTGTACAGTTTGCCTCCCAAACTATCGACTATGTCGTCTCTCAGGTATATCTGAGGAGGTTGTTTGCCATCCACAGAGACTGACATGATGTCGTAAGCCCCACCAAAGGAGAAAGAGGCTAAAATTCCTGCGGTGAGGTCCACGTGCGCATCATGCATTCGATACACCAGACTTTGGACGGTTGCCTCGAATTCATACTGGTTGTGGTAATAGCCCGCCGTGATGTTCTTCTTGATCTGTTCCAACTCAGCCAAGACATTGACCGCGGGCTGTTGATAGGATTTAGGAGGGTCTCGCAGATAGGCCAGCGAGCTTTGAAACTGGATAGTAGTGTTGAAGTAGTCAATGAACCGTAGTGCCACTGCGTCAATGAATGGTACAGTTGCAAAGCATTCGTATGCTTCAACCGCAGGAACAATATAATAGCCTATCGATCTGATTAGAATGTGTCATGTCACTGCACTGACAGAATCTTACCTTGATTGATGTCGTTCATCAGGACTCCACATGCTGTTGACTCTGGGACCGGAGCATCGGCAGTCGCTGTCTGCCATTGAGCCTCTTGTGCAACTGGGCTCGCGAGTATCAACGATGGTAATAAGCCTAGGAGAGGCAGCAAACTAAAGAACGACATGGCGACGTTGTCGACGGCAGCGACAGCAGTCCGACTTCGACAGAACCCGCGGTGAATCCGGCTGGGCCATGACTTATGAGGAATTTTGGTTTGGGCTCTGGCTTTGGTGTCGGGTCTTTCTGTGAGTCGGTCGCTCACAAGCTTTGTGGACTCTCCGAATGGTCAAACTCAAGACTCCTATGAACTCGAAGGGTGATTGTTTGATTGGGTGCTCTAGCAGCCACAACAGCCCCGTGGGGTCGTGGAAACAAATTTCTCACCGATTTCAGAGCCGCTATTCTGGTCCGCGAGACTCTTGGCGTAAGCAGCACTGCAAGCAATTTACTTTGTAGCTATTCTCGGCAGTCACCCTCCTACTTGATTCGCTCCTGCCACGTAAGGCTGATCCCGAAAAACTAAGATTGCTATCGAGGAAGGGGCGGGGCACCACCCGTGTTCCTGCCGTTTCGTCTGACAGAGTCCTGACTAAATTATTCCCAGGATCCCGGAACCAGTGGGTGGTGTGGGCAGCAGGAGATCTGTGGTAGATATGTATGCGTGCGACGGTCATTCGGTATCATCTCGGAGCCCAATCGACAAGCGCTCAGACAATGACTGAAGACAGCATCAGGGTGCCAGCTGGACAGGCTCAATCCTCGTCATTCACCGAATCACACCGGGTCGCTTCAGATATTGATGAGACTATTTTCTCGTGGTTCTTTGAGGGCCAGGCGTTTCAGCACTGGTATAACAATCGCCCGTCGTGGCAACTACGATGCATCGGAGGTCCTGGATCCGGCAAGGTATCAAGTCACACACTAGCCCGGATCAGACTCAAAACTGACAATGACTATAGACGACTCTGTCTGCCTTGGTTGTCCAGAAGTTGAGGCGTGGTTTCTCAAGGCATGAGGCTGGCATCGCATCAATCTTCTTCAGACGTGCGCCTGAAGGTGATGAGGTTGGAGTCGTGAGAAGCCTCCTCCAGAGTGTACTTCTCCAGATCTCTGTTGACCCGTCGACAATCACCAGTTCCGACTTGTACAGTGATGACCTCAAAGTCTTGCGTGCGGCCTTACGCCGTCAAATTGACCCATCGCGACGGTTGTTCCTTGTGGTCGACGATCTCGACTTATGCAGTCTCAAGGTCACCGCCATGATCGAAGACGAGCTTGCCAAACTCCAACGGGACCTTAACTTCGGTGTGATGGTTACCTCAAGACTACCGCATAGATATGATAACCTTGAGAACAGGTGCGACATTATGCCCGATGATGAGTGGCATAGTAATGAAATCATTCCAATATACTGGCGGTGCTCGACGTGCGAAAAATCTACAATTGAGCCATTGGTCATCTGTCAATCCTGTGCAAACGAATACACGTGTGAGACATGGTGAGTCATTGCTACCAATATTCAAATCCGAGAGGCTCTGACATGTAAATAGTGGATCGGACACCAAATTATACGAACCCTACGGGTTTGTGGACATACTTATGTCTACTTCTGAAGAAACCATGAGTCAATTTATTGCTGCAGAGCTCGAGCGTACCCATGGCGATATTGGTCTGGGCAGTACCTGCAAACACAAGCCAGATCGATCCAAGCTTGGTAGAGCTCTCATCGAAGGCAAAACAACAGATAGCTCTCGAGAACTTCTCGAGTTTATTGTGAAAAGTGCGGGTGGCAATATCGCATTGGCGAAGCTTAGGCTAGAGACGATTGACGCATCTCAAAGCGTCGACAGTACCTTGCGTATCGGAGATCGACTACCTGACAACATTCAAGCTATCTTCGATGCAGGCATCGATCGTATCAACAAGAAGTCGCAAGCAGAGGCAGCTCTCGGTCTCAAAGCTATTCTTGGTGTAGCTACCAGGTACAGTGGTGAGCCATTCGAGGAATTGCAGAGGTGGTTACAGCGACAGGCAGCCTTCACGTCCCCCGCAAACACCACATCATCGCTCGATAAAAAGGAAGTGCTACACGCTGCTGCTGGGTTTCTCTCATGTGATACTTGGGATAAAGACAGCGTTGTTACGATGTATAATGAAGCATTTACCAGCTATGTGGCCCAGGACTACAATGAAAACTTCATTTGGGTTCGCTCGGAAATGCAGTTGGGTATTCGTCCGCGATCTAATAGCATGACGATGGGCTCAGGGCAGGTGTCCGATGTCTCAGGGCATCCAAGACCTAAACTCGGGCCACGTGCCGAGCCGCTGACGAGGACTTTGGACTCACTTCTGGACCACAGAACTGAGATGGCGAATAGTCAGCCCGCACCAAAGCGACAAATAAGTGAGCCGGGTACTTTGAAAGCAGTTAAAAAGGACTTTTCAACCTTCAGCCTGTCACGACGGTCTACAAATTGGCTATAATCGGTACGTTTCAACCTAAATAAGCGAGATATTCTGCGGTCCATATTTATCATCAACATCTTCTGAGATATCATCGACATCTTTGACAAGTGTAAGAGTGTTCGTCCTTGCCTCTGTGAAATCGTGGAATCGGAAGCATCCGGTTCTTGAGTAACATCGATTGCCTTCGTCTCTCAGTATAAGCCCGATTCCGGAATATGTCGATATTATCACTCTTCGTGGCTGCCGCAATATTCCGTCTTCAGAAAATACAGGTTGTATCGAAATTTTCTTGTGTTCGCTGAAGGCCAGCACCATGAAGAAGCAGCTCAAATCAGCCCTATTGGGCTCTTCGTCAGGGAATACCTCCAAGGTTCCAACATCGAAGACATTTGGAGGCAAATCTTCTTCGTCGTGTTCGACACTCAACGTCCATTTCCCAACTTCATTGTTGAGCTGCAGGCTGCCAATTCTGATGCAGCCTCTAATCTCGATAACTGGAGTTTCTAGCTCCGGATGCTCATCATCGCTTTGCTGCCGGGGTTTTGGAGAATTAACGCCATCTTGTGGAGGCTGAAAGGGTTCGATCTCGCTATTCTGGCTCAATCCACTATTTACTCGGGAGATATTTGGTGTCGGTTGAGGACTTTTCTTTTCCCAAAGTCGCATTCCTTCTTCCAAGGTGAGCTCCTGTTCTGGACTATTCAGTCTCGGCGACTTCTTCCCTCTAATATCCTGCTTCACACGAAACTCAATATCTTGTCCGAGATGGTTTGAGACTGTATAGTCTCGATCTGTTAGACGGTCTTGGAGCTCCACAACTCCTTTCATGGACGCCCAGCTCCAGGACGGGATATCTGGATTTCCTGGTCTGACGGAAGGACTTCCATCTTCTTGTCGACAATCGACAACTCGCCATGCCAGCTGCTCTTCAAGTCTCTGGACCCATAGTCCGGCAGCGTATTCCTCTTCGAGGATATCGCGTAGTAATTTGGCAACACCCCAAATTGCTGACAGCTTGTCGGTGTAGTTCGTCAATGCGCAACTTGTATAATTACGCACAGCCACTTTCCAGAAGTCTTCAATGGACAGATCCGCAGTCCCGCCCAGCGGACGGTGTTTGAGTGCCAGACCGTCTTGAAGCCGCTCGCGCCAGTGACGGTCTGAAGCAGCCAGTGTATCCAGAGGGCGTGGTAATCCAGTGGGAAGGACCTCACATGCACTCACTGTTGAACAATCCCAGAAGATCTGATCTGAACCAAAGTGTACGATTCGAGGAGCTAGCATGCGCTCTATACAAACGTGGTCAGTGCTTCAGTTCATCACTTGAAGTCATTTCCTCACCTTGAAATACCCACGCTCGTTTGTAGAGAGATCCATTCAGCAACTGTGAATCCCAAATATCATTGGGTATGACGCGCCATACATCATCGCCAAACATTCTGTTGTCTGTTATTGATTGGAATGATGCCGGTACGATGCTTTTTTGTTGGCTTCCTCCTTTGGGCTGTCTCGAACGGAACAGGCCACTCGTGTCGTCGAAGGCATCTGCTGCAGCAATATTGCAAAAAGATTGTCGGTAGACTTGGTGCATCTTATCCTTTTCGGTCAAGAAGTCGCCACCTTGACCTTGAATGATGCAGAGAGAATCAATCCATATGTGTCGGATACGTAATCGTCGTGCAGTTATGATGGCTTCCCTGAAATTATTGGTGAGGTCTCCCCATAGAATCCCCTTGGTCATCAAATCCCTTCGGTTCTTTACTGTCAGCGTGATGAAGTGAGGATCGGGTCCCCATGTATGACTTAAGGTGGCGTAACGCCTGTTCATATCGCCCGGTCCGGTCTCGATCACGAAGATATTGCCGTATATATTCTGCTGCGGTTTCACAGCACCAATGTCCAGGAGTCTCGTCGGCACAAATCTCTGAACTGTGCGGCGTCGACATCGAGGGTGTTTCGGTCCCGTACATTCTGTCATCCATGCTGCGATACGATTCCACGACTCCTCGGAATCAGTTCGCAGGCCTATGGTTTTTGAGTTGGGAACATGACCAAGATCTTGCATTTGGTTAGTCTCGCTCTCGGTCCTATCTCGACATGATTGTATGCTTCGACTCACCCTTTTCCCGATAGAAGTGAAATGTCCTTTCAGGAAGTCGTAACAAGTCAACACTTCTCGTCTTCTGTTCCATTCCTTTGGCATCCTCATCACTCCTTTTTTCGTCGGATTCAGAGCTCGGTGCCAAAGCCCTGAAGACGACCGCAACCATACTCGGAGATTCTCTTATGCTCGCTGCTCTGCGTAGGTTCCATCTGTACAAGGGCCATCTCTCTCCTGCTGTGTTGGAGACATGTTTCTCGACGTCACGCTGTAGAGTTGAGCAGAAGACGCATTGCTCTTTTGTTGCCGATGAGATGAGATCCGTGAGTGATGGATGGTGTGTTCCGGATATGTCGTCTCCTGAGCAGATTGTTGTAGTACAGTATTCACATATACGGAATGTCATCTTGAAGTTCACTCGATGGTAAATGCTTTTTGATTAGATTTCTTCGTGCCTTCAGAGTCAGATTAAGAGTTTGAGCTTGATAGGGCAGACTTCATTTCATACGTTATTGCTCTCCCCATCTGGGTGTATCCGTAACTCAACCTTTACGTGGTATAACAAGGACGGGATAGGATTGGAGATGAACGTCAGGCTGATTCCTCAAGTGGGACACCATGGTTAAAATTAGCATCGTGTTGCCTGTGATCTTTACGTCCACTGTGGGCTTGGTGGCTGGAATATGTTGGGGTCCAAAAATGTACACAGTAGATCAGATTGCTCCGGCACTCGCTAATCGGTGAGGACTTCCATCAGTATTGTTGGTTAACGCGACTGTCAATGAGCACGTAGCAGTAGTGTAGGAATTTGTCAAAGCTGAAGGCTCAGCATCTGTGCCAGGCCAAAGGGACGATGGCAAGATGACGAGGAAGGGTATAACGAGAAACTCCCCAGTTTCTTGTATCGAGCGGTTCGGGATCACGAAGGAAACTCAAGGTATACTTCCAATACGGTCACAATTATCCGATTTCTTGTATCATTCAGCTATGTTTATTAGCTCGATCTACCTTATACAAATTGATCATGTTTGAAATTTCAGCGCGCTGGTCGATAATATATCGAGGGGTACATCCGGGCCTCACAGGGGCTAATGGCTCCTGCCTCCTGAAACTCTCCCGCATCTGCCAAGCGTAACTTTTTCTGACGTGGAGAAGCCACCGTTGTATCATGAGAACATGTTCGTACAAATGCTTTGATGCCACCACTTCTACCCACACACATTCTCAGCACCCACCACCATCTTTCCTTCAAGAATTCGGGCAACAGCTCGATTTTACTATTAATATAGACTTCTTGCGCGGTGCCCTGGCGGCGAGCGCATTCATCGTCCATCCGAAATGGCGTCCTCCGATTATAATTACGATGACACCAACTCACATTTTCCATTCTTCATGCTGACCATGGTGGGATTGGTGGTTGTGCCGCTTACATATAACGTCCTCAAACCTGGCACGGATCTCGAAAACACCGCGACGAGGATACAGTCAGATTACAAGCCCAAAGATGAGGAGATAATACAAGCGCAGAGGCGTACGCAGAAGAAGAAGGAGCGTAAGACGAAACGCATTGCGGCGGTGGTGTTTGGTTATCTGTTCATGGCATACATGATCTATTTGATTGTGACAACTCAGAGAATTACACCACGAATATGGGATCCGTATGACATCCTAGGAGTCTCAAGAAGTGCCAGTGACAAAGATATCAACCGTTTCTACAAGAGATTGTCACTCAAATACCACCCGGACAAGGCGAAGCCCGACGCTGCGAAGAACGAAACTCTCGAATCGATCAATGACCGATGGGTGGAGATGACAAAAGCATACAAGGCACTGACAGATGAGGAGATCAAGAACAATTATTTACTTTATGGAAATCCAGATGGCAAGCAGTCGACCAGCATCGGTATCGCTATTCCAAAATGGCTTGTCGAGGAGAACGCCCGTCCATTTGTGATCCTATTCTACGCAGGTCTTCTGGGAGTATTTCTCCCCTACGCAGTTGGCAAATGGTGGTACGGCACTCAGGCACTTACCAAAGATAGAGTCTTGCATGCCACTGCTGGCAATTTGTTCAAGGAATGGAAAGAAGACATGTCAGAGGGTGGAGTACTGGCTGCGCTGAGCAATGGAGATGAGTTCAAAGAACTGCTGAAGGGCACGCGAGGAGACAGCGGCGCAGCAAAATTGGAAAGCAAAGTTCTCAACAGCGGTGTATTACCACAGGAGGACCAGGAGAGATTGAAATCTATTGCAGATCCGTTGCAGCGGAAAGTGCTAGCACTCCTATGGGCATACGTGGGCAGAATCGATTTGGGTGATGAGGAATTAGAGCGACAGAAGTACGAAGTGGCGCCAGTTGCACGATTGCTCAACCAGTCTCTATCGTCAATTACGCTGCCATTCCTGATCGTCAAGCCTTTACTGAGCTCATACCACACCTCGCAAAACCTCATTCAAGCGATCCCATCGAATGCTGCGCCGGTGCTGCAACTACCGCATTTCACCTCGCAGATTGCCAGACAAATCTCCGGCTCCAAGTCCTCTTCTCCTCTTACAGTACAGAAGCTTATGTCTCTGCCACCTCAGGTTAGACGTACTCTCTGTTCCTCGCTCTCAGACTCCCAATACAATCAGGCAATGTCTGTGGCGTCACAGATCCCACATTTCCAAGTGGCAAAGGCGTTCTTCAAAGTTGTTGGTGAAAGGGTTGTTACGCCCGGCTCCCTAGTCCAGCTTGTTGTTAAAGGTCGCATAATCCCCCCTGGCACGCCAGCTTCTTCAATACCGCCAATTGCTTCCACGGATTTGCAAGACGTCGATCCCGAAGAAGGCGACATAGATGCTCTACATGGACGTAAGCGTCGCAAGACCATTGACGGATCCGGCAAACCATTGGAGGAGATAAAGGACAATTCCATCCAGCCACCTCTAGCATTTTCTCCGTACTATGCAGCCGATCATGCTCCACGTTGGCACATCTTCTTAACAGAAGAAAAAGTTGGGCGAATTGCTGTACCGCCCTTCACATTCACTGCTTTTGATCGACCAATCTTTACTAGTGATGGCAAGCCAACATTCAACATGCTTACACTGCGCTGTCAATTTCAGGCACCGCCACAGGTTCATGCATTCCCATTTACCATGCACATGGTCTGTGATTCATATGTTGGTTTCGACGAGAAGATCGAAGTGGTGCTTGACGTGCGGGATGTCAGCGAAGCTCAAGCAGAAGTAGAAGAGGACGAAATCAGTGAGCCAGACGAAGGTATGACTTATCATGAATCCTTGAAGAAAAGCGCTAACAAGACAACAGATTCATTAGCAGGTCAATTACAGGCGATGAAGACGGGAGTACCCCCACCAGCTAAGAAGTCAAGAAAATCAGCAGCGATAGAAGAGGAGAGCGATGACGAGAGCGATACAGAGGGTGAAGTCGATACAGACTCTGAAACCAACACCGATACAGACGAAGAATGATGTCTCGTACCCAGTATTCATTAGTAGATCACGACAAGTCGACGTTATTAGCGAAAATTGCATGAAGGCTCTCCAGTGTGTAACAACATAATCAGACAAAAACACTCGACATTTTGCTATCTGCGTGATTGCTCGTGAAGTTTCGGTCATTTCTACCAGCATTTTGGCCTCAAGAAGTTTTGGATGATATCCTGCTTTTTGCCTGGTCAGTCCGAGATCCTTGCTTTTGCTTTTAGCTCGACTAAATCGTTCTTCTGAGTGTCTACAATATAGACTATTGTAGCGACTCAGAGCAAAGTCCAAATTTAGCAGCAAGGTCGTACATTCTTGCAAAATCTTATTATGGATATGTATGCCAATGCTCTGTACAATTGAACAGCTGCGCACAATCAACCCGCAATGCAATGGATTCACAACCCCCGAAGTTTGAGTGAAACTGCGCAATCTACAAAGCTGTAAAGAGATGCATTCTAGAGTTTTCGCATCTGCAAGTTTATACTACGCAGATCAGGCGTTCTAAATATGGGCTGACTTGCAGACTCGTCAGCCAGTCAATCAACCAACCAACCAATCCATTTCAAGGTTCGCAGGCCTCGGTTGGAGGCGTGGGGCAATGGACAGAAAGACCCCAAAGGACAATCAACACAAAGGCACATTTCTCGAAATGCATAAGGTCAATCTCACTAGCCAGTGTGGGTAAGGTTCAGAATCTCAAACACATTGTGCATGAAGGATTTCGGGGCGAGACACGAGAGAGTAACCCATGTGGTTGACATGATCCACTCGCCACGTTTATCATTTTTCTTATGCATGTGGCCATCAGCATGTTCCTTGCAGTCACAACTCATGATAGTGGGATGTAATCATTGGGCCTTACATGCCATCGTCATCGCTACGATGGCAATGTAAGCACGGTACATCTGGAGACCGATTCTGGACGCCTAAGAATGAAAAGGCCATCATCTTCACGGCTACTCGCATTGAATATCATTCTGGTCCTACCTACCTGAGATACAATTTGGGTTATCACCTTGGCCTAGTCAAATATATGCTGTTCGACTCGAACCACCAAAGATGGCTCCTGGCTCGTCGAGTGCCCTTTTTTCACCTGAGTACATAGGATGGCGAGTGGTAATTTTCACAGCCATTTTTGTACCTATACAGATTCTCACCGTCGGACTTCGTTGCTTCGCTAAACGCCTAACTCGAGGACCGTGGGGTTGCGACGATATATTTGTGTTCGCGTCTCTTTTCTTCCAGCTGGTATTAGCAGGCATCTGCATCGGTGCGTGCCCTCTTCGCTTTTCTCGTCTTCATTCTCAAAACATACTAACAATGTCAATCAGCTTCGGTCAGACAAGGAACCGTAGGATATCATACCGGATACATCTTTGAACATTTCCCCGATTCCGTTCTTGACGACGGCAGGTACATGTTTGCTGCCTCGACGGTTTACGCATTCAGTGTCAGTATCCCAAAATTAGCCATCTTGGTACTCTATCGGCGTCTCTTCCCTGCAAAACGAGTTCGCGTCATTATATACATTCTGGCCTTCGTCCTTGTTGGAACCTCAACAGCCAATACAATTGCGGTCCTGGCAGCATGCCGACCGTTCTCGGCTAATTGGAATCTCAATATCGATGCTGTGTGTATTGACAAACATGCATTGTTCATGTGGGGATCTCTTCCCAATATGATCACGGATCTGGTTATGCTTGTGCTCCCATTGCCAATTATCTGGCGTCTT
This sequence comes from Camptophora hylomeconis, assembly GCA_032357745.1. Classification (NCBI taxonomy): domain Eukaryota; kingdom Fungi; phylum Ascomycota; class Eurotiomycetes; order Chaetothyriales; family Chaetothyriaceae; genus Camptophora; species Camptophora hylomeconis. The sequence continues at coordinate 762,287 of JAOTMB010000011.1, forward strand.
CAGATGGACAACAGTACAAAGGCTGGTTTGACCTTTACATTCATCGTTGGGTCACTCGGTCTGGTTACTAGTATAATACGCTTCAAGTTCTTCTTCGAAATCAATCCTTTCCTTACGGACGGCACGTTTGAGGGTGTCACACTTGTCTACTGTACTCAAGCGGAACCTGGCACTTATCTGATCTGTGCCTGTTTACTTACCTATCGGCCCCTACTGCAGAATATGGGATTGGGGAAACTTGGCAACATAGTCAAGCGCAAGAAGGTTGCGCAAATCGAAGGTCAGAACCACCGAATGAGTCGATTCGATGGTGAAGGAAGGAGGTTCACACGCGATGTCTTCGACGATGGAAAGAAAGCCAAGAGTTTGAGCATGGTTAGTGTGATGAGTGGGAATGTTGGGATATCGAGCGAGACCTCGTCGTCGCGGCATGATGGGTGTGATTTCAAGCATGATAATCGAATTATAGTAAGGACGGAGGTCAGAGTTGAGAGTGGTGTGGGCGATTATGAGGTTTGAATTGTCAAGATAGAGACCGTACCTGCAAAACGAATTGTTATTACAACATCATCTTTACGCTTTACCTGTCGTGATTTCGGGCATGTTGAACAGCGCTGGCCTCCTATATTGCCATTGTATTGATGTGCGAGCAGATAATATCGGTTCAGAGTGTTAACATGATGTCGAGCTTTATTCTCACGTAAGTGAACTGTCAATGCCCCAGATGGAATAGATTTCTATTTTTGGCCGGTAAAGCGCCTCGGTCTGTCAAGACATGAACTTGACCCCATTAGGAAATTCCTCGTGCTCTTGATGTTGCATTGCCAATTGGGCCACGAAAACTTGGAATATTATCCGCAAATCTTGAATTGAACTACACGACTGGAATCGTTCGACCATCATCTCGAGTCAGTGCTCAAAAGTTACAGAATCCCCAAGTACAATTGTGATACAGGACCAGACGCTGTGATAGAGAAGACAGCTTCAACGTCATCATCTCAAAAATGCCACTAACAGCGGGGACGTTCAACTGGCCGGTTGCGCGAAAAGGTCCAAATACTCCCATCAAAGCAGAAGCTTCGTCCAATCCGATACTACGAGGCTATGCTCTGGCCATTCTGACGATTCTGTGAGTTTTTCCGTTCACGTCTACTTCTCCAACCAGGCTAGAACAATATATAGTGTCAAGTATCTATCATGGCTCCAGGGTATATTGTGGAATCTTAACGGCTTCAATAAGCTCAAGCATCTTCCTGGCATGACAGAAACAGAACCTAGATATGATCCGACCGTCATTCCAGCGGAGAGAAGAGATGACAAATTGTCACCTTTATCTGGACTTGCAAAGCCTCCGAGTCGGAAGAGGGATACGTACCACTACACCATCAGCGACTATCACGATGCATTCGTTACCGGACGCTTGACGCCATCAGATGTTGTTGAGGCGCTCTTACCATTGATAGACGAGAGTATTTCGCCTTCATCAAAACATGCCGTGGCATTTCTCGAGGTTGATGCAAAAGCGATCAGAGCTGCGGCTCGTGCATCGACCGAACGCTATCAAAATAAGAAGCATCTCGGCGTTCTAGACGGTTGTCCTGTTGCTGTGAAGGATGAAATTGATGTGGCCGGCTACTCACGATGCCTAGGAAGTAATATCGACTTCACGAACCCTCTCGATCAGACGGGTTGGTGTGTTCAGAAATGGGTGGAATCTGGAGCAATCATCATAGGTAAGACTAACATGCACGAAGTCGGTATGGATACGACAGGTAACAATCCCAACATGGGCACTCCTCTCAACCCACACAACGAAGCATACTATTGCGGAGGAAGCTCTTCCGGCTCTGCCTTCGCCGTAAGCAGCGGTCTCTGTCCCATAGCACACGGCGCCGACGGAGGCGGCTCAATCCGTCTCCCAGCAAGTTTCTGTGGAATATACGGCCTGAAGCCCTCTCACGGTCGAGTCTCCGGCCGACCAACAAGCGACATCTGCTCAAGCGTCGGCGTCCACGGACCAATGGCCGCAGACATGGACTCTCTCCTCGTAGCCTACAGAATCATGGCCCAACCCGACCCAGAAAACAAATCAAGCCGCTCATTCCCCAACCCAATGCACCACAGCATAGTCAACACCTCCGATCGCTCCGAAGTAAAACGCATAGGTCTCTACCGCGACTGGATCGACCGCTCCGACCCGGAAGTCCAATCAATCTTCAACCACGCCGTAGAATTCTACTCGAACAAAAAAGGCTACGAAATAGTCGACATCACAATCCCCTATATATCCGAAGGTCAAAAAGCCCACGCATTGACCATACTAAGCGAAGCAAGATCAGGCCTCACGCCGTCCCAAGTAAACCAACTGACGTACCCGAACCAACTCCTCATGCACGTCATCGCCACACAGTCCACGTCTCAAGATCTGATCGCCGCGCAAAAGATACGTAATGTCATGATGGAGCATTTGGCTTGGTTGTGGAAACAGTATCCTGGCATGTTGATTATGAGTCCTACGACGCCGTGTGCGGGCTGGAAGATTAAGGATCCTAGTGATGTTACGAGTGGGTTCGGAGTTAGTGATGGAGACGGAAGTATTAGGAGTATGGAGTATGTTTATTTGGCTAATTGGGTTGGTTGTCCTGCTTTGTCGAGACCTATGGGGTATGTTAGTGAAGAGGGTGGAGATGTTCCCGTTGGTCTTATGGTATGTTCTTATTCTTTTCGTGTGATGTTAGCGATCGATGATTACCGTGTTTGCATTCTTTCTTGTAATGGTGTTTGTTTTCGTTTAATTGATTGACTGAATAACTGACTGGTGTGATCATATAGGCAATGGGCGAATGGGGCGATGAAGAGAAGTTGTTCGTCTGGGGACGTGAAGGTGAAGCTTTACTTGAAGATGATGTTGCGAGGAGACCGAAGCCCGTTGGAAATTGGGTTGATGTACTTGCCAGAGCTGAGAATGTTTGAATGTCTATCTCCACATACTACTAGCATGAACTGTTTGTTATTAATATTTTGAAGGTGGAGAATGGTATGAGCTATAGCTGTAAGCTGCGAATTTGGACAGATGGTTTGTATGTATGTATGTATGTATGTATGTATGTATGTAGATATGTGTATGTATGTACAATCTAACTCCATTATCGATTACTTTGCCCCCCATGATGGGAATGTATGCCTGTCTTGTGCAACTCCTCTCCAAACTTCTTCAAAAAATTCGAAGCAAGCTTAATTCATTGACTCCATTTCCTTTTGTACACACTGGAGCAATTCGCGTATAATAACATCATAAATACATAAGCGATCATCGTTTGCAATGATTCAGGCAATGTCGAGCTCGGCCACTTGCTTCTCCCTTGAACATGTCGTTGTCTTGGAGGCAAATGAATTCGACCGTAAAAGGTCAGATGGTAGGTCATTGCATATAAAGTCAACCTTCTCGACTGTTGATGAGTTGGAATCTGGTCTGTAGCAAGGATAATCACTTGTTACCTTTTTTCCATTAGAGTGTGAGAAGTGAGGGTTGGATGATCTGAGGAATTTTGATTCCGCTGATAGATCTTCACTGTCGTTACTATTGGCGCTGGAAGTGCTGCCTTGTGAAGAGTGAGATCTGCTGGGTACCCATGCTGGAAATAGACCTCTTGCAACAGGCATACAGCTACATACTTGTGCGATGCATGGCTCGACGAGTGACCAGACACTGGCATCGTATATCGAGTCTGTTGTAATAAAGTCAGTCTTGTGATATTCAACTAGGAGAAGTGATACGGACATGACATGTCAGAATGGTCTATCTTTAACACCATGTACAGACGTACGATGCTGGCGGCACAGACACTGCAGACACTATGTTAGTAGATACAAGAAGGAGGGTGGGAGCAACTTACAAAGCACCGACTAGGAAGACAGCCGAGATTGCTGCCCGGTCTTGCCATGGTCGTTGAATTTTCCAGCACATGCGAATTGGCAACACGAGAATGATAAAGTCAAAGGCAATGTTGACCGACTGGAATGAGATGATTTGTGGAATTGGTGCAGCACAAACCCCTGGAAATGAAGGGTCCCAAGCTTTGCGTAATGGACGACATGAAAAGCCTATAGCGAATACAAAATGACCGGTAAAGTAGACTATAATCACAGCCATGATTATGTAGGTAATGATACGGAACTTCCGTATATCAAAGAGTCGTTGGTAGAAGCTGAGTACAGACAATTTGATGATGGGTGTGATGATGATGTATGTAATCTGACTGGTATAGAAGATCTATGAGACATGGTGAGCTTGTTATCGGTTACTGATCATGTGAGACATACCTTGTAGAATTGTACCTTCTGCTCTGCAGTGACATGCCACCAGTGTTTACCAGCTCCACCTAGAACAACCCCTGTATCGATGTTAGTCATATGTCATCTGTTGTGTTCCCGCTGTCAAATGCAGCTTGCCGTATTGGCAGGCGTCAGATTCATGAAGACTTACATAATACTGATTGAATGAGCATTGCGAATAAGAGCACCTTCAGGAATTGTTAGACTCGACACGTGAATATTACACTCAACTCACCTGGCCAGCTAACGACAACCAGTCATCCTTCTTGTATGGCAGACGTCTCTTTTGTCGAGATGTGAAGCGCAACACAACTGCAGTGGCCGCCAATGATACCAACACGGTACTGGTCACTATCATGTTTGCTGCTCTTGCTGTCGACGCCATATTGTCTGTATGTGACTCTGGAGAAATGAATGTCGAATATGCAGTTCGTCAGAGTACAGCGGGGTGAACGCATATTATTGTTTTTCCAGTCCACACCAACGTGCCAAACTATGCAGGTTCGTACATGAAGACTAAGCTCGGCCACCACATCTTCACTGTGTACCTGGACCGTGAAGACCGGAGAAAAAGTCACTATCCTGTAGATCCCGAGTATTGGTAGTGTTTCAGATTTCTGTGAAGTATGGTATTCATAAACGAAGGAATAGACTGTCGCAGATCATTTTCGACCTATTCAAAGTGGCGATCCAGTACAATCATTAACCGCGGCGATTGAAAGGGTCCGAAAGAGAAACTTGGTGGTGTACTAGGATGTAAAATGGCCATGATTCTCATACAGAGAGATGGGGGCTGGTGTCTTGGTGTTCGCACACACATGGAAACAAAGTTTGTCACTAAGGCAGCCACGTTGCTTCCTTCTACCCATGAAGTCTATATACAGAAGTGAACCGGATCATCGACTTCCATGTGTTTCATTGGCGCTGTAGACGCAGATTTAGGTGGCCGAAAGGATACTTGCCACATTGTTCAGCCAACAACATGCAGTCGGAGCTTTTCCTTGACGGCCCAATCCTCCGATCGACATCAAGCTGAACTCGAGGATTCTTGCTCCCTCAACAAGCAAAAAGATGCACGGGCGAACAGACAAATTCAGGACTTACCAATCGTTCGAGTTCGAATAAGAACATGTACAGAAGCTGCAAAGACTTGTTCGCCCTTGGGTAGACAGAGAAAGAATTATCGAAAAGGTTTGCTGCGCCACGAAAGATCACTGTCGATTCGACATCGATTTGACTTGCCCTAACCGCCCTACAGAGTGCATCGTGCATGCCTAGTCTCTGAGAGTACATGAGGCCAAGGATTCGCTTTTCTCGAGTCCCGAATTCATTCGTGAGTCAAGTGTAGCAATAAAGCTAACAGTACATACTGTATTGTATCTGCCGATAAGCCTCACATATTGACAAACCCAGACTCATCAGACTCATTGTCTTTGATGCATCCCACTTATGATGTGAGTTTCTATTTTGAGAATCAGAGCACTTGACACACTACTCGACGGGGACCAGTCTAGACCGACAACCTACACAACGTAATACGTCAATACTATGCCTGCTCATCTTTCTCAGGCCATCATACTGCTACAGCAGCTACCTTACAGACCAGCTTTTACATCCAGATTGATCATCACTCCTCATTTTTGCCGCATAGACAAAGATTTTCATCGAATCACCGATCTTTTGTATCAAGGCATTGGTACTGTAAGTGCCATGAAAGGTGCATACTGTTGACTTCCATGCGAATCAGTCTCCCAGAACCCACCACTCACCCTATATCTTTTGATGGTAGCTTTAAAGGCGAAAGCTTGATCCCACCACAAACACGCTACAACATCACATTCTTGGATGTTGTACAATCTAGCTACCGTCTCTTGGTTCAATATGTTGGTCTTCTTTACCATCTTGCAGGTCTCTGCATCTGCGAACATTATGTCAAATGTGAGTTCGTATGGACCTGCATTCTTACTACGTATCACTTTAGCGAGATCTGCCAGGAAGACATGGCCTGGTGGAGGTATCTTGCCGAGGAGAGAAGAAGTTTCAGAGACATCAAGTGAACGCCTGATGCCTGTACTGCCGTTCGTCGTACCGGTTTGTTTCTTTCTATCGGGTTGAACCTCAGCACTGCTGAGTCTTGGTACAAAAGAAGTGGTGTTCGTCCCTTCGATCGTTTGGACGTGTATTGGAAAATGTGCTGTAGGATCTCTGACCGTCATGAGATGATACACGCAAAAGTCAGACGTCATACCCATCGGTATGCTATAAGGCTCAAACGCCATTGCAAAGTTACCAGCTGTGGCTCTTTGATTTGGATATGATCCATGCATGAGGCAGACTCTCGCAGCACCGATTATGTTTGTTGCATCATCTTGGGTACTTGCCCTGGCATGCGCCACAATACATATCTCTTGAGGTACGAAGTTTCTGTTTGGTTCAAGAGCTGCCATTACGGCATCTCTCCCGTATACGCGGAACTCGAGATCGAAAGGATCGGACATGCAAACTTGCTCTCGAACAGTTTCTTTGGCACGTTCGAGAAATTCATCGATCTGTGGAATGAGAATGGGATCTCGAATTCCACCAAAGCACATACTGTGATATCCTGCGACACGTGCTGCTTCCAACTTGATTGTGTATTTGTCACCAGCTTCAGGTACAAATCTTGCGCCCCTGACTCGGACTGTACGCTGATCTGGTAGCTCCTCGTATGTGGCGGTGTCGAGGTGAAGTCCGCCACCTGGTCCAATAAGGATATCAGGTCTAGACTTTTCATATAGAGCATGTGCTGCCACCGAGACGACTGTGCACCTAGACTTGGGGTCTAATGGCTCGATGTCGAAGTTGTCGTTGCGAACAATGGCCAATGCTTCCCTACTTTTTGGCACCGAGCACATGGCACCGCACTCCATCAATTTTCCCATGTGATATGCAATTCCCATATCTGTGATCCCATTGACAACACAGAAGGCAGCATACGGACTTGGATCGTAGGATCTACCTCCGACTATAATGTCAAAATCGGGAGTTTCGTTCATAGCTTTCAGCCAGGGTTCGATACCCATCTGCGCGACAATTTTTGATGCATCATCAATATCCGTCATCTGAAGGTTTGGCACAGATTCGGAACATGGTAAGACTCCTCCTTTAACATGCTCAGCTCGCACAATCTCCTTGTCTATCTCGGCATAAATATGCAGAACCTTCATCGGACGAAGACCCTTCTCCGAGATAATGTTTCTGATGATATCTAGCAAAAGATCAACTCCACTGTTCGATCCATCTCCACCTGCTGAGCCTGAGCATTACATCAGTACATAACTTCAATTCGTTCTTCCATTTCACAGCAAACTGACCGATCAGAAGTGGCTTCTTATACAAATGACATCCCATCACCAATAACTCAAGATCCCTCTCATATCCCTTCCGTGAAACAGTTGGCTTTCCAAGCGCCAACTTGGACGGTCCACTGTCCGTCGATCCGCTATCCAGAATAACAGCATCGACACCTCGTTCCATCGTCTCCCAGTATATCTTCTCGCTGAAGCCATAGCCAAGCATTCCGACTGGTGTGAAGATCCGGAGACCATCTTCTCCTTTGCTCTTTTCTTCCGTGTGAGGAGTGGCAGCGGATGGGGTCATTATGGAAAGTTTGAGTTATGTATGTTGCTTATGAATCTAGAGTCTAAATTCTCGCACTTTTCGTATCTATATACTGTATTTTGCTTTCAATGTTCAATGAAAGTGGACTTTGGTTTTGTGAAGACACGATTGAAACCTAGATGACTTCGTGCTCACACGGTATATGCTGAAGGAGGCCGTGATTTGCAGATCGCTAGCCGACTGATGCCGCTTAGCGACCGGGGTAGCTTCCGTCACTGCGTATACACGACCAGGATGCCATTTCTTGTGATTCACATATAGAAATTCTTCTCACAGTTATGTTGTTTGTCCAGACTTATGCGTTATCCGCGGCACGATATACATTTATGAATTATCATATACACATACATACATGTAAATTACGTGCTCGTGTTTCTAAATTTAGCCGAATGTTTCATGTGGTGGACAGACACGTCCTCTTGTTTATTTGTCCGTTTTGGAAGATCTTGATGTTCTGCTTATACGCTTTACACCGTTGGTACCAATCTCGTCTTCAACATCCATGCTATGAACATCAATGATAAACAATTTAGATTGTGATTTTATGGTTACAAAGTTGGATCGGTTCGGCTGAAGTTGAATTCGTGCATGGTGTTTTAGGCTACGATATGTATGTATTCATGTGATCTTATTTATCTATGTGTTTATATTCGTGACACATGCATAGTACATACATGTATTCTGATGGAAATTTACACCTAAATCGTTAACGTCATGTCAATCGGCAATCAATTGTAAGTCGAACAAAGTCAGTTAGTGTTAGACTAAAGTCAGACAAAAGTCAGACAAAAGTCAGACGGTCATCAGATATGTATCTTACTAAAGTCCTACTTAGTATGACATTCGTCTGAGGATCGTATGATAGTCATCTGACACTATCCGACCTCTATTGATCAAAGTTATATGTTAGTCTGATTCTAAGTAGACTCGGACGGAAGAAAGTCAGATGGAAATCAGATACAAATTCAAAAACAGGTGTTAGCAGAATGGATACTAGTTAGTATATTATCTACTTCTCATCGATCACGTACAGACTACCGACTGTATAAATAATAGGTGAAATACTATACATGTAGGCTTCTGAATGGGCCCGGGTAAGGTTAAGGGTTTTCGGTTTGGGTTAGGGTTGGGTTGGGTTGGGTTGACTTTATTTCTGAACCCGACCCGAGCGGGTTGGGCTGACTATACCTCTAACCCAACCCAACCCATTCGGAAGCCTAACTTAGTCACGCAGATTGGCTGGTTCTGTATCACAAAGTCCTAAAGCTGAATCGGGCTACAAGAAGCTGAATGAGAGAAAAGATTGAACTCCAAGCTTGAGTCGACGAAAAAATGTGAGCTCTTCCCGCCTCTTTGCCCATTGGTGTCGAACCGCGGCATCGTCCATGGAATATCAGATAAGAGAGGAGTAAGGCACGAGTTGAGAAAACCGTCGTGGATATCCTCACATCGTGCGTATCTTTAGTACGAGGCTGAAGCAGGGTTCACAATCGTTCAGACGCTATTGATAGTGTTACTGGCGACTAATGGAGAGGAGAGCCGAGCGAAACTTTGGGATTTTATGCGTTTTGCGGATGATTTACAAGCGTGTAATCGTTGTTCACGATTGGGCCTCTGAGTTGGATGTATATGCTCTATCAGAAGACCATCACTAATCAAGTAGACTTTATGTATATATACGCAGCAAGATGCCTCCGTGAGAACTAATTGCTGGTGCATGCATGCTACGTAGGCCTTTCTTCATTCTGTCACAGCCACAAGAGCAAGAACAGAGGCAGAAGTAATGACAATCGCCTCCTGACACCAACAAATTCAATATCGACGAATTGTCAACAAGATCCGTCGAACTCGGCATACGAACACAGGACGTTCTTCTCACATCATATACTTCCTCTCAGCTTAATACATTCCCCATCCATCAACTCATCTCCCTATCCCTGATAAGGCCTAACACTGAACGTCGCCACCAAGTCAACAGTAACAGTACCTCTCCAGTGACCATTTCCCTCAGTATGAGAATCTTCATCAAGATACTTGATCGCCTCCTCGCCGGTGTGGAAGTACATCAGTCCCTTATCTCTCAACTTAGGTGATGCCGTCACATACTCAACGGAGACAGTATCGATGCGTTTGGCGATCTTGTCTTGAAGTTGAGCTTTGCACTCGGCTAGAACTTTGATGTGGGCGTCTCTCATTTTGGGGCCATTTCTGCTTGTGTGGGCTCCTCGCCAGGAATGATGGATCTTTTCGGTGGATGTCATGTTCGTTGCGTCTTTGCTGGTTGAGGATGTGTATTAGAGTGTAGTTCTTAGATGTGTGAATGTGTCGTCTGTATATTGGTGTTTGATACAACAAGCAAGAGAGAATTAACGATTTCAGGGGATCTGGTCGACGTTTTATAGTTTCGTAGCATGTTTGCATTCTCTTCCGTGACCTCACATGTTCAGTCAAATCCTCAGTCATTCTGTCGACTGAGACGCTCTAGACTCGACCTGTCAGCTTCTTCGATGGCATAGCCTAAACTGGTGTTGACCATTTAGGACGATGAATCCAATTCGTGTAGTTGTTTATTTCGTGATAGAGGATTTGATGGTGGTCAGCTCGAAGCAGGTGCTCGACCAACAAATTCCCATGACTTACAAGTACCGTAACTTGGCAATGTTTGTACATATCCCATTGGAGTGTCTGTCTGGAGCGAAGTCCCTGTGGGATGTTAATACGAACTTTCTTGACGCATCACCGCTGAATGTATACAGGATCTTGTAGAGTGATGTGTTGGTAATGTAGCACGAGCATCAATCCTAACTTTCAATATAAACTCCGTTCCGCATCCAGCAACAGCATAGCTGGGCATTCTCGTATCTCCGCAGTCCAAGACTCTATACGACCTCTGGACCGGATCTCTTGTCACTTGGCACCATCTCGTATTAATTGCAATAGATGCCAAGCTCAATTCAATACGAGTTGACAAGTCTGATTGGTTCCGATATCAATCTAGAATTCAAACTACCACTGTCTTCGAAGCTCGACCTCGTATGTTTCAATCGCGAATATAGTAGTCTTCACCCAGATTGACTAGCTGAGAGAACTTGTTGACATTCTATGTTGATCGTTTCATATGTTGAATCCAACGGCCGGACTCATCAGATGGTAATTGTCCACTGGGTTCGACGTCTGAACATTGGCGAGAACATGGGAAGACGAGCAGGCTTCATCCCATGCTATTCTCTATACTTGGTCAATATTCAACATGTCAGGCAGAGCCGATTGTGTAGTCAAAGTTTCCATCTCGCAATGCTGACCAACTGCTTGACGTTCACCAAACCTATCTCTTGTCCACCAGGTCTCACTTTATTCGTCTGCATCTGCATTCTCGTCGACTTTTGTTTCTTCGTTAATCAATCCTGTGGCTAATCTTCTGTAGTCGAGTAGATCATGTTCGAGAAGCACTTGCCCCTATAGCTGCCTTGTCTGGAGATCCTCCAGTCATGGAAAGAATCGATATGTAGATGGGAGCGAGAGCAAAATGACACTGGTCCGAGTGAAATGGTCGCGAACCGCCATGAACCAAATCTAGAAGACCATTCGACAGCCGTCAGTCAAGTACATAGGCACCTGTCCATGCGTTCATCGTATTTGTCGTATCTTCATCATCATTCGAATCATATCCACCACCACAGAAACAACGCAGTCATTCCCATAGTCTGAACAGTAGTAAGCCAAGCACCAATTGAAACTCCAGTGGAATGATCTCCCGTCTTCAGTGCATATATTCCGGCAATCAGACCACTCAGGAGCAACACAACAAACATGATTGCTGCGAAGAGCGGCCAATCCGGTCGCTCTTCAAGATGAATACCCCACCCATGCTCCATTGATTCCAGAGGAGGTCCAACTTTCCAAGGCAGACGCTCACCCCATAACAAGTCAGTGTGCTTCAATGCCTTTGATTCGGAGGCGTAGAAATAATGGAAGAATGTTCGACTATCGATTGGGGGCTCTTCGATTGGACAGGGGTTGTATCGATACTTTCCCGTTTGTACTTCTTCTTCTGGAGGGATCGACGGTTTCTCTATCGATCCAGCAATTGGCGAGACAAGTGGACGAATTCCAAGACGAAACTACGGTATGTGTTAGATCGTAGTGTACAAGTACCATTGTCAGTGGAGATGAAGATTTTTGACATACCTTTATAAATACGGCCTTCTCAGGTTTGCTGAATCGGAATCGCATGGGGAGGATTGAGTGGCGAGTGAGCTCATACTTATCCCTGATCTTTTTGAAGAGTATTCCATCGTTACAAGGTTGATCGTGATCAAGCTCGCGCAACTCTAAGGTGAATTTTCCCGTCTCAATGCAGAGCTGAAGGGCTTGTCCTTGTAGAGGATCAGGAGAAGGACTAGTATTGTTCGATGTTGAATTTGTGGTGTTACTGGACGAATTGGGTGCACCTCCTCCAGGCAGGTTCCAGCCCACAGCCGATGTACTACGTCTCGTTTGCGCCTTTGGTGGAGGTTGCAAATTTGTGGCAGATCCATGACTTGTTGTCCGCCCGGAGTGCTCGTTCAGCCGAGCTGCTAGCTGGTCTATAGAGCCTGATGTAGCTTCTTTGTAGTCCCCGTAGAGAAGATCTCCACATGTCTAGAGTATGTTAGCTTGGACAATACAACGGATTTTCAGTCGGTCCTCACGCATCTCCACTCCATTCTCTTGTAACCATGTCGTACTCGCGATCTCAAAAACTTCCGTCCGCTCTCCCAACCTAATCTCAGAAGGGCTTCAATACGATCCGATAAGGATACTGCTGTATACATGATCGATCCAACCAGTCCTGTTTGTCGGTTCTTTACATGCAGCGCCTCGACGTATTCCTCCCAGTGCCGAGTTTGATCTTCGAGTTGCCATTCTAGACGTTGTATTGTAGTATCAGTCAAACGCCTCGCTTCCTCGAACAATCTCCTCTGCCGAAGCATGTCAAGCTCATTGTAATGAAGATGCTCCTCAATTCTCGCCTCTATTCCAGCCATTCGTTTGGCCAGCAATGCATATTTCATATCAATCTCAGCTTGCGTTTCACTTCGTAGCCTCGTTGGGACTGCAGATATCTTATCTTCAAGCCTATTGGTTTCTCCAAAGATATGTCTTTCAAAATCAAAATCTGGTATGCCCGTTTTCAGACCTACCAATTCAGGCTGAGTATTCAAAATAGTTCTGTGCTTCTTATTGATAAGGACTTGCACAATTCTACGTGCATCCTCCTCGGTACCAGAGAATTGCTCCACTGTACTTCCCCTCTTAAACACGGAATCCCAGAATTCAGTACTTCGAGTCAACGTTTCTTCCAATTTCCATGTCTCACTTTCATGTTCCTCTGGCTCCCACCTGTTCACTACGAGAATCAAATTTTCGGGAAAATCTTGCCCCGCGAGCTTGTTCAATATGGCAAGATCCCAGAAATCTGGATGTGAAAATCGTGTCGCTCTGCTGTCGTGTACATATAAGATCCCAGCTATGAGCATTTTGTCAGCGTACGTAGTGACCAGCCATTCTGCAACCTCATTCAGAACGTCTGTGCTACGCCGCTGGATGACGTCGACCACAGGTGTGTCAATAAGAACGATTGTCTGGCCATCTAATTTGACATGATGGGGACTAACCTTCTGGGTGACTATGTTTGCTCGGTCAGCTGTTCTTGTGTGTCAATGGAACAATGGCACTCACCAGGTCCAAGCCTGTCCTCCACCACAATCGACGCATCCCCAGTTGCAGCTCGGACAAAGTACGACTTGCCTGACCCGATGTCACCCATGACAAGAATCAGAGCGTCTTCTGGGCTCGGTTGATACTTGTTCGTTCTCATGGTGTTTGACTGACGTTCAGGGCCGCCACCATCTTTGATAGAAGGACTGGCAACAGACTTTCTCTCATCGAGTATGAGGTCCCCTTCAGAACCAGAATCGTCTAGGTGCAGATGAGCTAGAAAACCGCTTAAACCTACCCCCCGACTAGCTACTTCTTCGGAAGATAGTGTTTTACCAACACTGTCGAGGCCTTGAGGGATGCCCGTATCCTCGTGCTCTGCTTCAACGCGTATGATGTTGTAACGTTCTAATAATTCTGCTACTTCCGTACTCCTTGTAGTAATGAGTATTGTGGTGCTCCTTCTACTCGGGTACTGTCGCAGCAGCGACGCGAGAAAACTCTTTGTACGCTTCAGTGTCACAGGGTCGTTGAGTTCAGTGAGAAACAGCATCCAACTCGACCTGGTAGTGCGCAACCACGTATTGATGAACGCGAATATGTTGTCTTTTGTATCTCTCTCACTTCTGGTCATGACAAGGTCTGCAATGTCACGGAAGCTCAGCGTGGATTGTGCCATGGTGGCACAATTGACCCAGAGAACCCATGTCTGTGGCGACCGCTCTCGCACACGGTAAGCATACTCGATCGCTATACGTGATACCCTTCCGATCTGTCAATTATTTACGCATTCCAGAAGTGTACAACTTACTCAGCACCTGGTGGCTCAACCAGCACCGTTCGCGAGCCGCCCACACATTTCCGCTCAAGTTCCTCAAATATATCGTCTCTCCCAACGAAACTTCTGTCGCGTTCGTGAGGCACGTTAGAAGACGGCTCAGGAGGAATCTCTGGCCGTTCTGAGGTGAGTTGATGTTAGTGGTCATCCGACAGCTCTTTCCGGTAAACCCACCTAGAGAAGTCGAGTGGGCCACGTTGTGGAGCGGCCCGCTGTCGACGTCGACACCAGCTCGAGAGTCCGCACTACCACCATTGTCCTTATCGTCGATGAAACCTAAAGAAGCCATGCTATCACAGCACAAGACTCTTGTTTACATCTACAGCAGCATAGAGTATCAAAAGAGGGGAACTGCAAGAATCAGGCTGAATGAAGTGCAATCAGCCCACGTCTTGTCATGTGATCGACGTCGCTGCTGAACAGGCAGTTCTCATTCAGCCTTGGACCGATCTTTACGAACCAAGCATATTCATGTGTGGGATTCAGAGCGATGGAGATACAATGGTGTAGGAATGACCTCAGTGTCAATGAACCAGAGGACAGCTGTAGATCATGGTTCATATTGAGATTTGAACTAATTAACAGAGCGACATCATTACTCAGTGACTGAATCACGCAACGACCTAGTACACACGTACACATAACAGATCTGATCCTCACAGCTCAAACCTCAACCCTCGATCCTCATCACACACACCACATCTATCCCTCCATCTGACTCCCCTCGTCATCTCTCATCCTCCTCAACTCCCCAACCTCCCCCTTCAACCTCTCAACCTCAACCTTCAACTTGTAAATCTCCATCTCCTTGGTCCAACTTTCATGTCGACTCAAATCCAGCTGCTGACTAGCATCAATCCAATCCTTTCTCACGATGGTAATTTGATCGCGCAGAACCTGGTTCTCAAGCCTGATATCGGCGAGTTGCGATTGGAGTTGGATTATGTGGTTGTTGAGTGTTAGACGGGTTGGCGGAAGGTTGATTTTTGGGAAGTTATAAGTATTATTAGAATTGGTATTGGAGGAAGACTGGTGTGCTGGTCTTAGAGTTGGGATCGGAGGGAGGTCTGGGAGGATCGGGGCGCCGGTGTAAGTGCGGGTGCAGTATGACGGTTGCGAAATATTGGTATTGTTTTCGTTGTTGTTAGGTACGATTCTGGCATTGATGACTTCTCCGGATCGCTCGTTTCCTGTATCAGTTGCGACTAGGGGTTCAAATTCTGGCTCGGATGAACGATTGAATCCAAGTTTGACAGTTGAACGCTTGTTACTGAGGATGCGTTTGAATGAGCCGAAGGGACTGGAAAGAGATGAGTTCTTGCGCTTTCGACTATTTGACGGTGTGACGCTGTCTGTAGTTGAAGACGGCGCCTGGAGATTCGACGTGACTATGCATATATTCAGTATGGTAAGCGCGTCTCTATTGATACGACTTACAATTTGTGAGGTTTGCTTCTGTTGGTGCCTTAGGCAATGCTGTCATGGTCTTCACTCTGGACAACAGTCGACGTCGCTTTGGCGGTGATTCATCATTCGGACGTGGTGAGACTGAGAATTGATCATTGGGTTCTCTGAGGAATTCGGTGAGCGTCAATTGCTCTGCATACGCAGGGAGGTCGTTCATATTCGCATCTTGTTGTCTAGTGTACGAAGTCGTTGAATATGCATCTGTTTCAGGTCCTGAAAGCAGTCTCATCATCTCCTCGTCACTTATCAGTTTCTGCCTGTCTGGTGAATCTGAATCTTCATGATCAAATGAGAGACTTAGGGTGGGAGATTTCTCTACACTGCTGGAATCTGATTGCGGAATCACCGACGGCGGTACTGCGATAGTCATATCTCTGGGTTTAGCAGCAGGTGTAAAACAAGAAAATCCTGCCGTCATGTCTCTTGACAACTTCAATGAGATGGAAGAAATTCCGAGATAGTAAGGGTAGAGAAGAAACGATAGATGGACAAACAGCAGTAATTCGTGGACGTTGTAGATTGATCTGGTGAAAGTAGATACTATGTTCTCATAAACTGGCCCAGCAACAGAACACAGATCGCGTACACAACACCTCTAGCCTTGTCTTCATCGACTAGTGGATTCTTGGTTTGTTCGCCTTCATTCTATTCATCGTAATCAGAACTTCACAAACTTGACCTGCTTCAGTAATGACTCTGGAAGATCAGATTCTTTTACAATGCCCATCTGCAAGCAGTCTCCCCAGAATAACATGGCTCGTTCATGAGCGTACGCCAAATAGTCGAAATCTTCCTCTTCCTCTTTGTCAGTACCTTCCGCATGAGCCTCCTCTTTCTCTCTAGTTTCAGGTCGATCGTGTTTCGAAGCCTCCTGTAATGCTTCTACATCAGCGTCTAAAGGATCTGATTGGGGATGGAAATGTCCTTTTATCTTGTCCAACAATGCTCCAGCCTTTGATCGCTTATGTGGCTCATCCAATTCTGGAACCTTAGCTTGCACGATACCCCATGCCACCCATTGTGCCGAATTAGCAATACGCCACAACTTGGTCTCATGAAGAAGGTACCCAATATCTGCTTCAACCTGCTCTTCACGAGCTTTCTCTTCGGCATCATAATCAGTTGGAGTACCTCCACCAGGAGTACGTGCATCAAGCATGAAATCTGGTATATTCGTCTTTTCTCTGACCTCCAGCTTTGGTGTGGCTGATGCAGCAGGCGCATATTGCGGTCGATGCATCACATACGCACGCACAAATCGATGCTGTTCGGCTGGTGTTGGGTAAAAGTTGGCGTTGCATGCGTACGACTTTTCTGGATGATGATAATTGTAACACCATTCATTGAAGTGGTTGGCAAATTCGTATCCAGGAGTATTCGCATTGGCATATTCAAAGTCAATAACCACCAACTGTCGATGTTGGTTGGCTGGTTGAACAAGGGGAGAGTTTCCAGGTGGATCAAGTCTCATGAGGTTACCATATTGTGTGTCATTGTGAGCAAATACGAGACGTTTACGTAGGGCACTTTCTCCGCCGTGCTCCTGAATGAGTCTCTTACGATATTTCTCAACAGCAGATCTGAAGACGGGCCATTCAACTCCACAAATCAGACCACGTCTTGTGTAGCGGGGTGAGGAGGGCTTCTGACCATTCCGCTCAAGTTTGACCTGTGAGTCAAGCCATGTGATGACTGTTTCACATCTATCAACCCATTTCTCCCAGTTTTTGAAAGTCATTGGCCCACCAGCACGCTCGGAAGGAAGTAATTCGATACCGTCATGCAACTCGCGCATACGTTTAGCAATCTGCTTCGAGGTGTCTGGGACACGCAGGTCTTCGAATTCCAATGTTTTCGCATGTAAGAACTCTTCAAATCTACCATTGGTAAAGTAGCCCAGGAGTCGTGGGCCAATTCTCTTTCTGGCTAGTCGTCTGAGAATCATCAACTCATCCTCTCTATCAATCAGATGCTCGACTTGAGGTCCGTATACACGAAGTAATAGCTCAAGAGGTCGGCTCTTCGAAGTGTATGGTTGTCCTTCTGTGCGAGGTTCAGCAGCTGGAAGTTCCTTTGGCGGTTTGACGACATAGACTGCATTGGTCAATGCGCCACTCAACCGCTCGACTGAGATAGCTGATGCTCCATCAATCGGTATTCGTCGCCATCCACGAATTTTCAGAGTATGTGTCATGCGTACGATATCCTCCTTGAACTGGTCCCAATGCTTTTGATCCTTCTGCTTGGTTGCGTCGGTTGCGTCATCTTCTGCTTCTCCACCCGAAAAAGCCATGGTCTTTGTGTTGTCTAGGAATGCCTCCACGTGCGGCACACTTATGTCTCCGTCGATCCACTCAGTGTCAGACGATTGACCGGGAGTAGACGAACGTGTAAACTTCTTCGCAATAGATCCTCTACGCAAGTTCAAGATTGAGTTTCTGCGTGATGTTCGACCATCTACTATCGTGGAGGGAGTATATCCTGCCAAGATACGTTCAAGCTTCTCGAGCGCAAAACTCGCCTCGGGTCCTGTGGTGTCAGTCTCTGATTCTGTGGCATTACCAGCCTGTCTGTGCTCTCTGATCTTAGTTTTCTCCTCTTTTAACCAAGAGGTGACTTGGGCCAGTAATGTCTGTGCATCTAGTGATTTGTGCGTATGTTGTATAGATTGAGGGTCAGGTGATGAGGTGCCATCTATTTTCAACTGAGAGAAAGGATGAGACAAATAGCTTGAAGAAGATGTATTGTGCGGCAGAGGAGGACGGCCCGTCATCTTCTTACCGCTCATACTTGCACGATAAAGCCGTGGGTTTTGAGATGTTGAGTCGTCCGTGTAGCTTGTTGGAGGTTCAATACGTTCTGGTTCATCGAATATGGTCACCGCTGGAATATCAAAAGGTCAGTATAAGACAGACCAAGCTTGTAGACGCATATTGGGGCGTCTGATAATGTGTAGGAGGAAGTAGAGCCGAAGAAGGTCCATAACATCCACAAGAGAGGCAAACGATGTTACGCCAACCATCTTATACTGTCTCGACAGTGGGTTTAGAGTAGTAGTGATATGTCAAGTCATAGGATGATGAATGGATGAATACGGACCCTTTGGTGTTGAGGTCAGTGGCTCGTTACTTGAAGTCTTTTGAGTAATGGGATGACCAGTAGCCAATGAGCTACGGTCGTTTGCTCTCGAAGAATCGTCCGACATACTGGATGACTGAACAAGACAAGTCCACGACGGCGATATCTGTCTTGGACGGTCGCTTGTTAGTATGGTCGGATTGTTTGTCAAGAGAGACGTGAATTCCATTGACCGATAAGAATGTTTGTTCAACAGCACTGGGCATTTGTGCATGTGTCCTGGAAAAAAGTGGGCAGGAGCTACAATGTAGGAAATAGCAGGCGCGACCGACCAATAGCTTCTGCCGGCTGACCTTTCGTACCCATGTGGTCTAATACAATAAATTCAACTCATGCCGAGTATTTCTTCTTTTCTCTATCACAATATCACATCCTTAGAGCCAGTCATCCGGCTATTTGACTCCTGTAAATGCTGGTCGTGTTTCCCGTGGCTATGCATAAAATTCGTTACAAGTACATTTCTTCAATCTCAGGGTCAAGACATTCCAATCCAATATCTATTAAATCCCTTATTACCGCCCAGCACTTTTGGGATTTGGACGCTCGTGTATCACTCTAACAGGACCATCCACTGCCCCTGGGGATATGACACCATCTGCCTCTTCTGGATCTTCTACCAGATCTGTAAGTCCAAATGCACTATGCTCGACATCGTAGTTGTGCATCAAACCGGCACTCTCCGTACCACCATGTCGAACACCACCCGGGCTGAATGTCAAGCTGCTACTTCTTCGATGAGGATCAAAACTCCTTCGTGCTTGCATACTTCGTCGGGATTGTAGACCTGAAACTGGATCGGTCGGAATGCCGTCATCTTCTAAGACCCTGCCATTCATCATCCCGAGACCGTCCGGATCGGCACGGGAGAGATTTAACAAATAGACACCAGTAAAGATGATGAGGAACCCACATAACAGAGATATCGTATTGACCGCATCGGTAGTGTTGAAGCCTTTGAACAGGATGAATGACGCACACAGAGTGGCAGTTGTAAATGTAACGTAATACAGAGGATTGACGATCGATGTAGAGAATTGACTGAGCGCTTTGTTGAAGTAATTCATCTGTGTGAGAATGCAAACCACACACACAATCAAGAATGCGTATGTCGAAGGGTGTGTGAACTGGTTGTTTCCTCCCAACGTCAATTTCAGCGCGATACCAAACGCCTTCACCGACATAACAGACACAGACCCGATAGTGGAACAAATCGAAATATATATCAATGGATTTTTCTTTCCATAAACCGGCGCCACCTTGTAAATCATAACTGCAGAGAAGACAACGGCCGTAAGACAATATAGAATAAATCCTGTTATTAAAAGTCAGTAAAACTGGATGTAAGAAAGCAGCTTCTCTACCTCTTACCTGGTTGAATCGCAAAATTCAATATCTGGTCCACCGTCTCAATAGGTTGATCCGGCGGCGCATGCAGCACAATGACCACACTACCAATCAAGCATATAGCACAACCTAGCTTCCCCAGCGTCCCAAGCTCTTCGTCTAAAAAGTATGCGCCCAACACCGCCCCAATCAACACACTCAGCGCACCCAACGGCGTCACCAGGATAGCAGGCGCAAAGGCGTAAGCAGCGAAATTTGCGATCTCTCCAATGACCAAGGAGCAGATACCGGCCCACCAAAGCGGCGTCTTGAGATATGCAAATCCATCACCCTCGAAACCGTGCTTTTTCGCCGCATCATTCAGACCCTTTTTCGTTATGACAAAGGATGTTCCGATAGCGAGTGTCGATGTAATAGCCAAGAAGAGGCCGACGTATTTGTCGTCGACCATTATTTGCTAGGGCGCGTAGCACACTCGAGGTCGATCTTTCAAGGTTGCACCGGTGCGTTGAGTTCGCGTGATGAACAGACTATGATGGTTGAGGTTATATCGAGTAAAGAGGAAAACTTTGAATCAGACAAGTCGTGCTTTTAATCGTGTCCTTTCGACGTAGTCTATCATGCGATGATTCTGAAACGACTGGGGTATTGATCAGGAGAGAGTTGCTCAAGGGAGATAGCGAGTGACTGCCAACGCTTGGCTGGATGTATAAGACGCCGTGAAATATATGAGAGAAAGTAAAAGAGTCGAAAGGTCGTGTGCGTGGAAGAAGACGTGTCGTTGATGTTGAATGTTAGAAAGGGGAATAAAAGCAGTGTACACGATTCAGTTGTGAGGCCACGCAAGGCACTTTTGAACAGACGGGGGTGTCAAGGCTTGAATTCGCACCAGGGGTCCCGCCGCTTCAAGCGATGAGCCGGCGCCGCAACTCGAGCACGAACTCTCACACGGCAAAACTTGCCAAGCCACGTGTCAACACCTTCTGTCCCAATGTTTGCGACAACTATAGTCGACATTTATCGATCTGATGTCTGTCTTCATTTTATTTCCGAAATATTACGCATAATCAATAACACAGCAGTCGAGTTTTAACAGAAGATAGCGGCACCCCTTAGTCGATCACATCAGCAGGAGCACACCCGATTTGCAATAACAGACATGAAAGCATTATGGTCACTTTTGTATATTCCTTCTTTTACTTGAATCGACATATATTTAAACAATGTCTAGCTGTGCAATCCTAAACAAACCATCCTGCAACGCCATAGTAGAAATGATATCGATGCTATTTGCCTCTTCCTGGCTGATCGAGTCTGACAGCAGCCAATGCAAACCCACCGGGTGAACGCCAGGGCAATCTTCATGCAACATGCCCATTCCGACTGTTCTGATGATTCCAAAAACAAAACCCATTCTATTGTGGTATCATTTGAGTCTTAGCCGCACCGCGGCCGTGTTCCCCGTCTTTTTGTATGCACTCGGTTGATGTCGCCGGTAAAGCTCGTGAGCTGATATCCATACCACCCTTCTAAGCAAGGTTGAACTTTTGCCATAATTTTATGTTGCATAATAGATGCAGTTCGGCCGTTCCAGATCATTATCGGTTTGTTGTTATATTCGAGAGTATGCTAGTACGGATGAGAAGTTTCTGAAAGTCGAGACCTGAAAGTCTAGACGGTGGACTATACTATCCCATCATAGTATCGCCAGACATTGCGCCCATGTTGAGATTTCCAAGTCCCATACCTTGCGAGGGCATCATGTTCTGTGTCGTGGCGGTTAGCGGTCGACCTTGGTTTTGTACCAGGTCAGGATTGCAAGGCGGCGAATGTGTCTTGTGATATTTCAGACCGTTCAAGTTCTTGTATCGCTTTTGACAGACGTCACACTTGTAGGGCTTCTCCTTTTCCATACCTTGTGTTCCTGGATACGGAGCCTGGGTGTCGGGATTGACTATGGAGAAAGTACCATCGCCATTCTCATGTAGTCGCTGATTGTTGTGTCCGTGCTAGATCCGGTCAGAAAACATCTCGAGTATACAGGGATTCACTTACCGCTTTGTGATATTTGAGACCATTTTGATTTTTGTAAGCCTTCTCGCAACCGATGACGGGACATCTGAACGGCTTTGGTTCTTCATGTGGCGCGATGTTAGTGGTGGTATCCGGTAGACCTGCAAGCATCTGCTGCTCGCGGATTCGCTTGGCAATCTCACTGTTAGCCCCGTATTGTCCACTTCCGAGTCTGCTATGGCCACCTTGTTGATTGTTTCCTTGATTTGGCTGGAAGAGTCTCTTGGCTGGTTCATCGATGCATAAATCGATCATATCGTTGTTCATACCAAATCCAAATCCACCAAAACCATTCGGATTGTTGAATAATGGGTTGTTGGCCATCGACATATCATCCATACCAGACATAAGGGATTCATCTAATTCACCTGGGGTGCCAGGAGCTGAGGAGTCAGGTGTGCTTCGGTACGGATTCTGCAGATCTTGAAACTGTTGCATTGGATTTGCCATGAGTGTCGAGGAAGCATTTTGAAAAGCAGCCGAATTTCTCGTTGACGCAATCGGTGTGGTTGGAGTGGAATTTCGGTACGCTTGATGACTTTGCATCATATTTGTATTCAGTTGTGGAACTTGGGGTTGAGCAGTCTGGAATTGTGACGGTGGAGACACTCTCCCCGTGGCCTGTATAAATTGGTTGGATGGAGGAGTTGATTCATTGGCCCCATCAATATCGTCCATGTCCATATCCATATCTTCTACGGTATCCATGTCTGGAATTGTTTGGAGAGCACTTGAGTATGCAGCAGGTCGTGTAATGTTACTCTGACTGCTGAAAGGCCGTACAGCTCCGCCATTTTGGAAATTCTGCTGTTCCTGCGACCGTTGCTGAGCTTCTTGCTGGATCTGTGCTGCCGTATTTGCAGCGATTGCGGCTCGACTGTCAGGAAGTGGTGGCTGTTGAGCACCATCGTTTGATACTGGTTCCTTTTGAGCATGTGCCTCCTCGTAATGTTGCAAGAGATCATGTAATGTGGGCAAGGTCAGTCCGCAGCATGAGAAATCTCGCATGAAATTGGCTTCAAGTTTGGGCAAATACGAGGATGAGTGGTAGCTTGGAGATTGGTGGAATGCGAATGGGGATGTACCAGACATCATCATGCTAGAAACAGTCAGTGCGTAATCTTTGTCTGATTTCGTGATACTCACTCGTCTCTGATCCAGCTTCCTACCGATATTCCACCCCAACTCATACCCATTCCTAGACTCTGAGCGATACTTTCTCTTCTCATGTTTCTGTTCTCGTTTGTTTTACCTTTCATAGATATGGGGCGCGTACCGGCATCGTCTCGTACTCCCTCAGAGTTGCCTACAGGAGTGGGCACCGGCTTCGGCGTGGCTGCAGCACTGCCGTTCATCATGTCACGCTCACCGCTTTCGCTACGCTTGAGCGCAGATGTCAGAGTCGAAGGCTGGTTTCCGCGCGGCGATGTCGATATTTGTCTAGCTTCGATAGCTATTCCCGCATCCGCCATTCCACGATTCGGTGGTGACGCACCGAACTGAGGAAAGGTGTGCTCGTCAAAGTCAGGCTGCAGTAGTGTGTTGTCTTCAGCGCTTGCAAGTGGTCTCGCTATGTCGACCGAGCGCTTGAACCAAGGAAATAAATGTTCCTTCTCCTTCTCTGACCTCTTTCCGGAAGCAAAGCCAACTACGACGGGTGTGGAGGGTGTGGTGTCTCGAGAAGGTAGTAATGACTGATCACTCGGGGAAGGGGAGTGATTCAGTGAGGGAGGACTATTTTCGAACTCGAACATTAACCTGTGAGGCGGTTATGTTGTAGATTCCAGACAGTTCCAGAGAATTTGGCGGGATGGCGTCGAGTCGTGCGTGTTGGCGTGTGTGGCGTACTATGATACGGAGGATGGTCGAGTCAAGCGTCAGACGTTTAGGAACGAAAGACGAGAGAGGATAACAGGATAGTGGTGAGTATTGAATATTTGGCAGGTATGCGCGGGTTGGTGACAAAAGAATGACGAGGGAGTAGATAAGTTAAGAGGTGGGTAACAAGACGTGTATGTATGGACAGTGATGGGATGGCGATGGCAACAGCGATGGCGATAATGTGACGAGTAATAGTCGCAGCCGTCTTTCAAGAGTGGAGAGAGGGATGGGATGGGATGGTTCACTCGTTGCCGTCACTGCGATGCACCGTACGGGATAGAAGAAGTGCTACAGGACCAGACGTTACTCGTAAGAACGTCTCAGTGCAGAGTGCAGCGGTCATATCCTCCCGGTGGTTGATATTATTGCATGCATCGCCATAATACTCTCTGTACTGCTACATGTGAAATGCCACCGGTGCTTCCCAGGGCTCGGTCCACTAAATCAAACCACCCTGGATCGAGTCATCCACCACTCAGGCTTCTCGAATACCTCCTTCTGCTCACTAACCGACGCCCAGACGCCAACTAAATGCTTAGAGCTTCAACCAGGCACATCTCCTTCGGCTTCACGCATAACTTGTGAGTCTACCACACCGCTAACCTGAGCCCGGCTTTCCTTCGCGGAACACCACCGTCAACCATCATATCCACCATCTCATCTCCACTGCCTTCCATCTTGAGCCTGCCACTGCACGTTCGGTACGCGGTCTCACCACCAATATATCAGACGACTGCCGAACAATAACAATCTAACGAGCATGCCATCCTGCTCCCGTACTTATGATCAGCATGAGTCACCACCGGAACAGGGTTCGCCTATTGCAAGAGGACGTCAGGGGCAACACGGACGGTACCTTCGATTGGTGCCAGCCCCGTGATCAGAATGTAAGGACAGATAACGTCGAAACAACCGACAGGCTACGCAGATCGTAGAACGACCAGCGTCAGCCTGCTACAACATGCTTTCTACAAGTTGGTTATTGTCTGCCCGACGTGTCCAAGCAGCCAGAAAAAAGTCAAGGCGCCGCTAACGGACAAGACTAGCCGTGCCATCTGCTAAACATGTCGAGGGCCTGCAGCAATTCGAGCCTCTAATGTAAGGTTAAGCCTAAAAAAGTCATGCCTTCCATCGACATCCCCCAGTCGGCGCGGGCTTGCCTTCTCGGAAGCAAAGTCCAATCCTCGATCAAGGACTTTTCTCAAGGTCCCTGCGCAATGCATGTGAGACGTCCTAGTTCATGGTATATCATATGCACAATGACTCTTTGCCATTTGACATAGCTCTTACCGAAATTCTAGCTGACCAACGATACGTGAGCTCCCTGCACCTGTCAATAGATAGTATTTGACGCGGTATGGCATCGGCACAGTCGTTCAGACTTGGGTCGTGTGGATCCTCCGCGTCACGAAGAACGGCGGAGCGCACTGTATGGAGCTTTGCCTCTGCTCTACCTGCAACACATCAACGTTGCACTATGTGATCCACCGGCATTCTTGGGTAAATAGCATATGAACAAGAGAGATGGCTCAAACTTTCAATTTCCAACATACGGGTACCAACATGTAATGTATCTTGCGCTACCTGTCGGGATACAAGAAGCGTACTACGACGGAAGGCTTACATACACCAAGTTTGTGAACGCCGAGCTTGGGTACTACTGCTATCAAAGTGTAGGCGTGGCACACGGTCCAAGAACACCCCGGATGCGATCAAAAGTGTACAAGTCACCGCCTACTGACCTAGGTTGTCATCATGTTATGGCAGCAATGTTTGGCCCGAGTAATCTCCTTGAACCGTTATGATCTCAAGTCCAGCGGATGATCATGACTACTTTGATCACTAGGCATTATGCTTGATCGGACGATCATGTAATCGTTAACGCCTTCCTCGATGCCGAGTTCACTATGTACGATCACTAGTCACTTGATTCACGGTGATAATATCCGACCAGCTGTAGGGAAATCGAGAGCTGGACTTCAGAAAGATACAACTCACGTGCCCATGTCAACAATTACACAGAGTTGTTCCTCATTTGCGCTTTGACAAGTCTGGACCATACGAGCACGCGATCAATATCAAATCTCGAGACAAAATGCTATTGCGCCGAGCTAATAAATCCGTGATTTACAATACTGTCTACATGAAACTGTGAAAGGGTCAGCAGGTCGTTCTACTTAGGTAATCGCAACCCAAAAATTGCTCACACCACACAACAAAAGCTTTGTTTTAACCAACTCACACTCCACTCAATTTGAGACAGGTTGTCAACAAATGAGATTTGCTTTCTCCCTTCGTCAATCTCGGAGTCTTGTTATATCCATTCCATGATTTGACTGCTCCATAAACAGGGATACTTCTGTTGTAACGTGGCTATTTAGCGTGTCCATACTGTTGGGACTGAGGAATTGTATCGACCACGGTGGGAATCTTTTGTGGAATTTGTCACTCAATCATATGCTCTCGGCTTTCTAGGCATTGAACCCTGCGTACGCAAGCTCTTCCTGTATAGTTCTGTCTTGAATTTAACACATGCTATGTCGAGAATAATTAAGCATTACGAGGTATAGTGGCGCCACTCTCTGCGTCCCTGATCGACTGCCAATTCAAAATATTAAATGCCAAGAGGTATAAGCATAGTGTCTTGTGTATCGATGGGATCTAAAAGAACACTAACTTACAATGCATCACGCTTCGAGAAACATCTGATAGAATGCCGAAGCATGTTTGATCATTTTCGGGGAAATATCAGAAGGCCATTCGAGGATTGTCTTAAAGTATCCAGACGAATAACGCATCGCGCTCAAGAGACGAGTGGAATAGTTCCGAGATATCCAATGTGTGGACCGTTATAACAGACCTGGAGGCCCAAAGCTGGAGTCTTCGTTTAATCTATCTTACTCGGAGTGGGAAGTTACAGACTACGATGCTTGAACCTTCTCTGTCACTAGTCTGTTGGTATCCAAAACAATTTCGACGTTCAATGTTCGAACTTACCTACACTCCAATCTCGACTGATCAAAACAAGCAATGCGTGTCGTTCTTCTACCCCTTTGTCCGTGCTCCCACGTCGGATACGATCTAGCTGGCTTCGCGAACACGAGTCGGATATTTTCAGCTGATGGCGAAACACCCATGGAAAACGATGTCGGAATGTGCATATTTGTTGTGTAGTCCTGCATCTACCAAATTTCCCAGCAAAAGCGTGAATGTCCTGAAACACTCTGGTGGAGCTTCCATGCAGCTACAAGAGATCAACAACTTACTACCTAATCATGATGCTCATATCGAAACATATCTTGCGGCAACGCCAGAAGCATGCAAAGAGAGGGTGTGTTCTCAAGTGCGATAGGTATACAACGGCTAATCCTTCAGAGGGTATGTTGGTCATTAGTCAGTCGTAACTGTCCTGCTAATTCTAGTGGGCTTGCGTTCGATCTCTGAGTCAGTAAGATCTCTGCTCTCGATGAGTCTGCCTTAATATTTTAAAAAGAGTGATTGCTGTACACTGTATCTGCACTGCAGATATGGAAGATGGTTATATAACTGGTACATCAATAACACAGCCTGGTGGCTTGGCATTGGAGGCCCTTGTACTACTGTTTAGACTCGACCATGCAGTTTCCGATCTCCGTGTCACTAGATTGCCTCTGGTTCTGAGAAGGAGTAACGACAAGAATTTCGCGATCATTGGTATGGCGTATGTAGACGGCTTTATGTATGGCGAAGCTCTGAAGGCCGATTTCTGAAAGGAGGAGAAATTCTTGATAGTTTGATCAAGGTAATGATGAACGTGCTCCTACCAGCAACTAGCTAGAAGGCGTGTAGCTGAAATCCAGCAAGGTATGGCAATTAAAACTAGCGTATTCCTGCTGCTGTACTAGCTCGATCTATATTTAGTAGGTGTACTAGATATTGAATGGTAAGATGTGACATGTTAGTGATATTGTTGTGTATTGCATGTTATTGAGATCATGATATCGTACGGATGATGCAACATGATATTGATGTTGTAGTATGACAGCGGTACCTCGAGATTTGTTCCATGTCTGGTAGAAATTACAGCGTACCTAAGCTGATCGTATCGTTAGGGGTACACCGGTTCTTATAGCCAGATCTTGTTCAACAGTCTTTGGGTTGTTCGTAGATGCCAAGCATTTCGTTCGCCACGGAAAGTTTTCAAGCTCAAGCAACCAATCAAGTTGTTACAATTTCTTCAATATGGAAATATTGGATGCAACCCATTCTCTACATTATCATCACATATCGGACAATCATTGACCGCGTGTACCTGCTTGTTGAGGCCTTTGCAGAACAAATCTCGTTACAACAACAGCGTTCCTTGTACGCTCAACCCAATACGCAGGTGAAGGCGATTCCTGCAAGAATTTCGCCACAAGGTATGGCAGATACAGAGCAAGTTCATACCAACGGACATGCTGAGCTCAAGCATGAACCTAGTAGTGCAATCTCAGTAGAGCACAATATCGAAGTCAATGAGTCACATGCATCAAAACGTGATGCTGACTCAGCTGGTCTCGAAAACGTTGATGATAGAGACAAACGTCGAAGAGGAACAGCACCTATCAAAGAGGAATATCTAATCAAACACGAGGCTGGTGATCCAATCGAACCCAAGCCAGCACGTGATGAGGCAGATGATGATGCCGCAGAAGGTTATCATCACAAAGATAGAAAGCCTTCGAGCAATAACAAGAAGTCAAAGCGACAAGAGAAAAACAAAGGTCAGAACAAAGGCAGAGATTTTGGAAGTTCTCGAGATGAGGTAGGCCTATGCTCGACAAGGACTTTGACCCCGGAGTTCTCTCCTGGAACCTGTCCGTATGGTGACAAGTGCCGATTCGAACATGACCTAAGAGCATACTTGAAGCTCAAGAGGGAAGACCTTTCAACTTTCAACAGTATATGTCCAGTCTACGAAGTAAAGGGAAAGTGTCCTGTTGGATGGAAATGTCGATTTGTTGGATCTCACTCCAAAGAAATCAAGCACGATGATGGGCGTTCAGAGCTTATACTTCTAGAGGATGCTGAGCGCATTGCGAAGTATCCTACCGTCGCCGATGATGAAGAATCTCAGCCAGGAGTTGTTAACATCATCAGTACGAAAGACAGAATACTCTTGACGAAAAAGAAATTCCCGACCCCTCAGGCCGACAAGTATCTCCCATGGTTGGAATCTCAGATGCAGAATCCAGGTGACCAAGGACGTCAAGACAGTCGGGCAAGTTTTGTTGACCCTCCTTTCCTCCCATCAGAGAAGCGTCGCATATACTTTGGAGCAGAAACACCTGTCCTCGCTCCTCTCACGACTCAGGGTAACCTACCATTCAGACGACTCTGCAGTTCTCTAGGAGCTTCTTTCACCTACTCCGAGATGGCTATGTCCCTACCAATCCTACAAGGTCAAAGATCAGAATGGGCTCTAGTCAAAGCCCATGAATCGGAAATCCAACCACCAACTTTCACGTCTGCCTCCACTCCCAACATAGTCTACGACTACAACCAATCCCAAGATCTCAGGTTCGGAGCTCAAATCGCCGCCAACAAACCATGGGTAGCAGTCAAAGCAACAGAAGTTCTCACAACGTTGATCCCACAGGGTCTCCGAGTAATAGATCTAAACTGTGGCTGCCCAATCGACCTCGTATATCGCGAAGGCGCCGGCTCAGCTCTAATGGATTCACCCGCCAAGCTCGAAAAGATACTCCGAGGAATGAACGCCGTCTCAGGTTCAACCCCAATCACAGTCAAAATCCGCACAGGAACCAAAGATAAAGTCCCCACGGCCCAAAAACTCGTCAACCGTCTCGTCCTCGGATCCGAACATAGCCCCGGTAACCCCTGCGGCGTAGCAGCCATAACCCTCCACGGCCGCAGCCGTCAACAAAGATACACCAAATCCGCAGATTGGGACTACATAACCTCAACCGCGGACCTAATCTCCAACCTCAATACCCGCGCCGCCTCTCTAATCGACACAACAAAATCCTCCGACGAACGCTACCAACCCAACACCACCTCTTCTGGCACAACATCCCCCTTACACAAAGTCTTCTTCCTAGGAAACGGCGACGTCTACTCCCACGAACACTACAACAAACACATAACCGAATCCAAAGTCGACAGCGTAATGCTCGCACGCGGCGCCCTGATCAAACCCTGGCTCTTCGAAGAAATAGCCACGAACCAATATCTCGACAAATCCGCCTCGGAACGCCTAGGATACATAGAGCAATTCTGTCGCTATGGACTCGAAGCCTGGGGCTCAGACGAAATAGGCGTTGGTCAAACGCGTCGTTTCCTACTTGAATGGATGAGTTTTGCCTGTCGATACGTCCCTGTTGGTCTTTTGGAGTATCTACCTCCCAGTCTCAACGATAGACCGCCGAGATATAAGGGACGAAATGAGCTTGAGACTTTGATGGCGAGTGATAATTATAGGGATTGGATTAAGATTAGGTATGTTTGTTTTGTTTTTGTCTTTGTCTTTTATTCCACTGCATTCATTCATCCATCCGTCCATCCTCAACATCCTTTTGCTCCTTCTACGTTCTCCGCATCTATTCTAACATCAAAACTCAACAGCGAAATGTTCCTCGGTCCCGCACATAAGGATTTCCGCTTCGAACCAAAGCACAAGAGCAACAGCTACGAAGATGCCGAAGGATAATCAATCGATCGATCAATCAATCAAAAAAACTTAAAACTCCTGTAACCGATCAACGAACCAAGTTATTCATCGATCATCAATCACCTTCAATTACCATCACTATCCGTTCGTTCGTACGTACGTACGTCCTAGCGATGTGTCAAGATGCTCGCTCCCGGTTACTTAGTAAGTACTAGTGGTAGATCCACATCATATACCACCGCTAGACGAAAAGGCAAAGACAAAGAGGACTAGTTTCCAGATTGTGCCGGATGGTAGGTTGTAGGTTGAGGGATTGAGTGAGGTATTGATGATTGATGACGACGGCGATGATGCAAGGTACCGATGATGGAAGGTTAACTGAGTTTATGGAAATATGGGTAGATGAGCATAAATGTGATGCTTGTGTCACAGCTGGGGACATCAATATGATGTTCTGCAAAATATCTGACGACGGAGCAAAGACAAAAGTAACATTAACACAAGAACTGAGAGAATACACTATTTCATATTGATTTGTTTCGCTCCAGTGCCCTATCCTATACTTTCTAAAGACACAATTGTACCGTATCTTCACCTTTGAACTCGTAATCCCTTCCCCTCGCGAGTACACGTTTTGTATGTGGTGAACACCAATCACTCAAACTCCCGTGATTATGCTTAGCAGGAGGATTTCATAACTGCTGCAGCGGGTATTGTCCTGTTTACAGCCATATGCCTCGACGTGGACATCGTATGCATATTGTAGCCATCGTTCCAAGTCGACTAAATGACTCGGCTTGACTTATCTCTGAATGTCCAGGGATTTCTTCATAGACCTTTCTTGTCTCCAGCGCCTGAACCAGGGTTCATGTTGTTGTACTTGACACTGAGTTCATCGTATTCCTTTCGTAGACCCTCAGATTGACTCTTGATGGCCTTGATCTCTTTGTCCTTCTTCTCAATTTCTCTCTTCAACTGACCAATCTGATCTGCGCGGTATTCGGATGAAAGCTTCTCTCCTTCCTTACCACCAGCAGTCTTGTCACCCTCATACATCTTGAGCTTCTCTTCGAGACGGAGGACATCGAGGATCATAATGTATGTACGATTCAGGATGAGTGAGAGGAATAAAGTGAAACCGGTAAGGTACATGTTGCGTTGGGAGTAGAATTTGCGAGCTTGAACTTCCATTCGTTCACTACCGATTGCAGCCCTGCCCCTGGTCGTGTTAGCTTGTTCTCCTGAATATAGGACCAGTTTAATAACTCACGCTGTGCCGTCTGAATTGGCAAATGCAGCCATCTCTACCTGAACACGGTAGACTCTGTTGACACTGTCAAGGAAGAGGATGAGAATGAAGATAAATGTTATCTAAACATAATCGGTCAATATGTTGGAATGTCTCGTGACCATCTCGATCTTGCTCACCTTCATTCCATATTGTAATTTAGCTACCAGTGGACTCTCGGAGATGAAGTTGAACATCTTTCGCTTCAAGGTGAATGGCATTGGAACGATGAGTCCCATGAAGAGTGCCATTTCTGACACCAACAGAACGAAGACCTAGGAATAGAATTAGCTGGAAGATTTCATGCTGATGATCAATGGTAGCTCAAGAGGCTCAATCGATGTGCCAGGTACAGCAGTGATCCGTCGAGCCATTCGGTATACCATTGATACAGTTTCGACATACCAAACTGTAGTAGAGAGTCATGTTTGCGGTATTGTTTCAAGATGTCCAGGAGGAACAAATGTGATTTGAATAGGGAGATGGAGGGGTCGGAACTGTTGC
The DNA here is from genome assembly GCA_032357745.1 of Camptophora hylomeconis. Classification (NCBI taxonomy): domain Eukaryota; kingdom Fungi; phylum Ascomycota; class Eurotiomycetes; order Chaetothyriales; family Chaetothyriaceae; genus Camptophora; species Camptophora hylomeconis. The sequence goes on from JAOTMB010000011.1 coordinate 795,167, forward strand.
AGATGAGAGACAAATAGTAGCACTGTTGTCAGGGGACGGAGGATAGAAGCAGAGAATCTTGGTAGTATCGTGAAGAAACACAAAGACGAATGAGCAAGTGAGGTGGCCTGTAGTACTTGTATGTACAGTAGTATTGAATCGAGAGTATCTTACGCAGGCTGGTCGAGATTGTGGGCACACAGCCGTCATCCGCGATTCTGCCACGTTCAACATTGCGTCACTGTTTCAATTTCCAGCAGCCAAGTCCAAGTTTCTCTGCAATTCACGGAAGCCACATACGAAGTTTATTAACATGTGGAATTGCAGTTCTAGTGGCTATGGATGATTTGATCGATGCAAATCCCTTGACTCAAGACACAACGAAGCATAGTCATGTACCGGGTGTCAAGCTCTGGCAACAGGAGCGGGTGCTCTCCCGGTTGTATGATCAGTTGGAACTGCGTCGATACGCCCTGCTAGACATCAAGTAACAAGAAGTAACATGATGGCCATGTTGTGACATGTTGGTAAAATTATGACACCATAGCAGTGTTGTAACAAGATGGCGAAGTCGACCACATTCTTCTATGTCATTTGATCTATAAGCAATGCTCAAGGCCTGGTAGAACACTCTTCGATGATACTAGCAGGGGAACGCCGCTTTTTACTGTCGAACTTTGAATACACAATCATCATCATTTCTCATGTCATCTTAAGCATCATTGAGACTGTCCAATACTATCTAAATACCATTCGACCTGTGCTGATAGAAGTCCCGACTTGAGTTTTAGAGCATCCCGGAGCATCAGCAAGGGCTGTCCCAGACAAGTAGTAGCGCCCTCACGCCCGTATGACTATCACTCCTTGCGAACAGCTCTTGGTCAATGAAAAGTGCCCAGTAAATGGAACCAGTCTCTCATGTCGTTGAATTGAGCTTCCTTTGCTGTATTAGCGCAGCACAGATATGCATGTCTAAGTCGAGCTTTTCGTAGGGGAACTTCAATCCTTGCAAGCTTTTTTTACCATTCAAACTCTCCTTGACCCTTGTGGAAAACATGCCTATTCTGATTAGCTCTGCTCGATCGATTATGACGATGCAACACTTACTCGCTACCCTCTACACGGAGTATGCCATCCTTCAAGGTGCACTTCCACTTGTTCTTGACTCGCTGGACTTTGTCATATGTACATAACATGACCTCCTGGACGGATTCCTCTTCTTGATTGGCATCATCAAGTTCATCAGGGTCGTCAAGATCTGAGTTGATGGCGTCTTCATCGGCGTCTTCATCATCGTCACCGGCAGCATCGCCCTGACCACGAAGCATAGCAGCTGTCCCGTGGTGAGGTAGCGATTGACGAGCTTTGTTGACGCGATTTGAAGGATGGTGTTGATCGAGTGGCATCAGAAGACCACCTCCTTCCAATTCCTGCTGAGTGGCACGGAAATGAGCCTGCATGAGCCTATCACCAGCGCCCTGATTGCGAGCTATAGCTGCACGTCGACTAGCAACCTCCGATAGATATTCATCTGTTGACCCATCTGTTTGACTCGATCTCACAGCGGCTGACTGATTCAGATCCGGCTTGTACTCCTGCATAGAACCGTTGTTGACAGTGCCATCTTCTTGTTTGATATATGGACCAGAAGGTTGTTGTCGCATGGCCTGTTGCATCGGGATCCTTGGTTGACCATTTTGCTGCTGTAATTGTGCAATCTGAGACCCGGCTCGATTACCATATGCTTGATGAAGATTCATAGCTGCTCTCTCTTGAGCTGTCGGTACACGACCAGATGGAAACTGTGGTGTGGGGTACTGCATTGAAGAATTGACTGGTTGCTGCTGTTGTGGCTGTTGAGGATGTGATGGCACATCTTGTTTGATTTGAGGACCAGGCGTTGAGTTGGACGATGGTGGACTGGCAGCGTGACCATTGCTTACCAAGGTTGGTGCTGCTCTGCTAGGTGCAGGCTGCGGAGGCTCAGGCTTAGGATCCCATGGCATTTGAGCCACCCTGAGCTGAGATATCTTTTTCTGCCATACCTACAGTAAGTAAAAAACGTTAGCATATTGATAACATATGACGGAGTATCACGGTCAGTAGTGTGTGGTTGGGTGCCACAAAACAAGTTTAGTGTGAAGCGGAGCCAAGGGGGAAAAGTGGCGCTGGCATGGCAGATTAGGCTCCAATTCTGGTATAAGAGGATGACTCAAAGGCAGTGCTACCCCATCTCTTCAAGAATCCCCGATTCCCGCGCCGCTGCTGTTCATCGTTGTCGCCCTCGCCCACACCCACAATCACCACCCTGCCATTGTATAATGGAAATCACATAATTCTCTCGACGACGTCTCTCGGTGATCAAATGCTACCGTGAGACTCCTTCCTCGAAGAGTGTCTTCTTGTAATGCATGTCAAGGGGAAAGGGTCAGATGATCGCACGTACCGATTTCAGCAGATCAAGTGAAGCAAGTTCGACACCTCCCTCTTCGAAATCGACTCGAGACGCTGCGCAAACTTCCTCGATGACTTTGGCATACACATCGCCCTGAGAAAGGATAGTCAGCAAAGGAATTCGTGACAAGATACGTGAGCTGTCCGATCATTGACAACATATCGTGAGGGAATGCAGGCTACAAGGTTGACATACCACTGATCCTTTAGACATTGCGACAACGACTGTTCTTGCGACGTAACTTCTGCGATGTCACGAGTGATGTTGATGCTCTGTAGACGTGACTGATTTCTGGAAGGGTCGGACGAAGGTGCACTGCGTAGATCGTGATAGAGCGAGTTGATTAGAGGAATCAAGTTGACTGCACGACCTGCGTTTGCTGACGCTTTTGAACCCACGGAATAGATTTCCGGTGATCTGTAACTTCGATGCAATATTCTACCGTGCTCTCGAGTCAATTGTAAGCATTATGCGAGGTTGTAGTGAGTGAGTAGTGCCAGGTAAAGCGTGCGATACTGAATTGAGTTGAGTGTGTATAAGTGAGAGATTGGTAGAAGCAGGAAGGCAATGACCCCCCAGGATACGCTACTTGGGCTTGGCTCTAGGCCCCTAAGTTGAACAGCTGCATTCCCCGGATCAGCAAGCCACCATGTTGGTTCTTTGTTCAATATCCTTCGGTGAGAAGCTATATCTAGGTGAGTGAGCACTTTGCGGGGATTCAATTGATTCTCTCGTTTAATTCTTATTACTACTTCGGTATATCTTGTCTGTACGCCTAAGGGTCAATCAGAATGTCTTCATCGTTCAAGCCTGCTTTGATCGTGGTCGACATGCAGAATGACTTCTGTCCACCGGTAGGTATATGTTCATAACGTCTTTCGTAGCTACTGACCCAGTCAGAACGGCTCTCTGGCGATAGCTAACGGCCGCGACATTGTACCCGATATCAATAAATTGCTCAACAAGCAATCTTTCGTCTACAAGGTACTGACAATGGACTATCATCCTCAAAATCATATTTCTTTCGCAAGCAACCATCCAGCTCCGAATAATCGACCATTCGAGTCGTTTATCGAGATGAAGAACATCGTTGCTGAACGACCAGATGAGACGATGCAACAACGGTTATGGCCAGATCACTGCGTGCAAGGAACTACCGGTGCTGAAATCGTTGACGAGCTTGATGCACAAAAGGCCGATCTAGTTGTACGTAAGGGAATGGATGAGCGGGTTGAGATGTATTCGGCATTCACAGACAACTTCGGCAATATGGTAGGGAAAGGTCACAGCTGCAGTCATGATCTTGCTGCGATACTGCATGAGAAAGGTGTTTCCGATGTCTATGTTGTTGGACTTGCTGGTAATTATTGTGTGAAAGATACTGCAATTGGAGCTGCTAGAGCTGGGTTCTCTAGCTATGTAATTGGAGAATGTCAGAAGTCCACCGATGATGCTGGATGGGAGGATTCAAAGGGACCTCTCGCAGCGGCCTCTGTCAAGATCATCAGTATGGATTCAGAAGAGGTACGACGGCTCGGCTGATCGAGTGTATATCTGAGAGGAGATCCTACACTCTAGCAGCTAGCCAGTGATTGAGGCCCGCAAAGTCTGGGAGCAAAAGCTCGACGTACCCCTGCTGGTATGGTCAGTCAGTACATACTACTGGTGTTCACTAAATATCAAGCAACAAGAAGTAACATGATGTCGATATTGTAGCATGATGGCTGTATCGTGTTATTTCTTCCGCCTAGGATTTGCCAGAAACTGATAACGTATCTTGGTTGATCATGGCGGCAGGAGCGCACCCGTTTTTGTTGCCAGACCTTGGCCTGCCAGAACACTCTGCATCCATTGTACATTCCGGAGAAACGTTGCTTAACCTGCATCCATTGCTTCCCATTCGTCCGCTTAATCGAGGCGAGACGACCTTCTATGTCCGGGTTTGGATGTACAAAAGAGTGACATCCACGTAGATGCGCATCCTGCTCTCATTGCAATGACATCCTATCAGTATACGATGACATGTCATCATGGTTGATCTAGTAACACCATCATGACAGGAATTGAGTACAAGTCTACAACTACACTTTTGCCAACACCACCTCGGTCAGATAGATCCCGTTCACCGGAGAATGATGTTGCATCAATCGATCAAGTTCAATGGTGGAACTCAAACCTTCCTGAGCACAGATGGACAGACGATTGTCCCGACTTTCTGCTCAGACAAAGTGCCAAAAACATCAGTATAATGTCAACACGAAACGAAGACTACAAGTTGACTGGATGGGACGAGGCCAGACGTTTGATAGGTACGCGCAAATTTCACCATCTGTGATAGGAGCTGCTGAAAAAGATTTCCCGAGGGGTTGTATCTTGCTGGAAACGGCATCTGACATTGAAGTATCTAGAAACTGGTCAAATCCATCGTTTTGGCCGCACACCTATAGAACTTAGACGTTACTCTAAGTATACCCACGAACTGCAGGCCAAATACGGATCGATCCTATACTATATTCAGCATGAACGACTCAAATGGCCAACCATCAAGCCATCAGGAGACGCTCCGTTTACTAATCCAGCAGACTACAAGATTCTGTATAATGACTGGCCATACGCATTGGACCCTAACATCAAACATCTTGTGGTCTGGACCAAGTTTGTGATTGAAGAAGTACCTGGAGCGGAACAACTCACGTCAGAGGCATACAATGCAGTGGAGAAGTTCGTAAGGAGAACATTCTGTAGTAGTGAAGGAAGTAACGAGGTGCCATTCAGCTCGAGGGGAATGAAGCGAGAGAATGTGATCTGGTTCAAGAACTGGGCAAGATTGAGAAGTGTGCACGCATTAGGTATGTTTGCAGTGATTCAAGTTGCCAATTCTGATGATTGATACTGATACGTACCAGAACATATACATGTAATGCTCTATAAGGCATCGTCGGAGCTGTTAGAGACCATCACTGAGGGAGATCATCCCGTGTCAGAAAGATTTATAGAATGATGGATTATTATCAAACTTCTCCTTGCAGTAATACGGTACCCGCTTGATCCGCATGATGTGTGTATATCATGCTGCGCATTGGAAGCATTCCAAGTACGTCTGTCGTGCCACACGCTCAGCTTACTCGGCTTGAATCGTCCGTATCATCAGTATGACTGTAAGGTAGTATCGAAGTGACAGTATTCATCCGAGATAAATATAGATGTCTGATTTGTATGAGCACGAGTAAGAGTACGTCAGATGTGATGGAAAAAGATTGACGTCACAAAATTCACAAGTCGGAGGATGATGAAGCCGAATCATTTTGACTCGTACTGTTTGTACCTGTTGGAAATCAAGGTCATTTCAGTCAACCTGCCGCCTAATCCGTAATCGATTCCCTCGACCGATATATTTCGACAACTTCAGCACGTGTATATCCCATCGTGTACCACTCCTTGTCAAGGTGTCACTCTCATTGCATTCGATCTTCAGCCTGACTTGGCTCACTACGTCAGTTTGTCTTGTCGCTTTTTTGGCACCCCGCTCCATCACTGTCACAAGACACTGAGCCGATAGTAAATACTACAATCGACTTCTAGGTTGTAGACTTGTTCCCGGGACGGTGAGAGTACTAGAAAAATCAAAATGAGGCATTCAATTGGCGGAATTGGTGGACACCTGCGGCACCGCAGTGAGTCAGTAAAAAGTACACCAGAATCAAGTCCACAGAATAGCGCGGGTCGCTCATGGTTTGGAATAGGTAATCGTTCTTCTACCGACGAAGCTATGGAACCAGCCGGTGATGATACAACCGTGGTAGAACCAGACCAGGGCAATGGTTAGTGTTAGAGACAGAGCATAGGTCGTACATGCTGATAAGGTAACAGTTCTTTCTCACATCATCTCACAACTCAGACCAGGTGCCGACCTGTCCAGAGTAACCCTACCTACCTTCATCTTGGAAGAACGATCGATGTTGGAGAGAATCACAAAGTAAGATAGCTGAACCATGAAATAAATAAGTTGGAGTTGACATGAGTCGTTCAGCTTCATGGCGCACCCAGAAAATGTTCTCGATATACCAAAAATTGATAGTCCACAACAGAGATTTGTGGAAGTAGTCAAATACTACTTGAGTGGCTGGCACATAAAACCTCCGTACGTACGAATGAAGTCATACTCGAAGAGCAACAGCTGACACGACAGCAGTGGTGTTAAAAAACCACTAAATCCAATTCTCGGAGAAGTCTTTACAGGTTACTGGGACTACCCTGACGGAACCAAGGGATACTACATCTCGGAACAAACCTCTCATCATCCTCCAAAGTCTTCTTACTTCTTCATGGCACCGGAACATCACGTCCGTATAGATGGTACTCTAAAACCTCGAAGCAAGTTTCTTGGTAATTCTGCAGCAAGTTTGATGGAAGGCATTTCTTATCTCAGGTTTACGAATCGAGGTACAAGTAAAGGTGGTGAGAAATAGTACGTAACTACAACCATTTCTGAAGTTGGAGAACTAACAAATTCACAGCATCCTAACACAACCCAACATGTACGCTCGTGGTATACTGTTTGGCAAGATGAAGTACGAACTCGGCGACCACTCCTACGTACGCTGTCCTGAGAATGGCTTCTCAGCAGATATCGAATTCAAGGTCAAAGGTTGGGTAGGAGGCACATACAATGCTATTGGTGGTATCATCAAGAATGACAAAACTGGTGAATCACTTTACGAGCTTTCCGGCATGTGGAATGGCGAAATGTTTATCAAGGATCTGAAGACTGGTCAGAAGAAACCACTATTCGATGCAACACACGCAAAACATTCTCCACCAAAAGCACGACCTGTTGAAGAACAAGGCGAGCGAGAATCACAACGACTATGGAGAGAAGTCTGCAAGGCTGTTCATGTAATGGATCACGAGAAAGCCACCGTGGAGAAGTCAAAGATTGAGGATCAACAAAGAGACGAAGCTAAGCACAGAGAAGAAGCAGGTGAAGAATGGATGCCGAAGCTGTTCCGACGCATAGATCCCTCTGCCGGTGAAGATGATCTGGAATGGATCATTGATGCAGATATGTAAGTTGTACTCTACGGTTGGAAGAAGCCTCACTAATGACATTACAGTGATCCGCATGGTGATCCAAAATCAATCACTCAGCAGATACTATCACTTGCACCCATCTTACCTGGACAAAAGCCGAATCAGCCAGTTCAACAAACAACATCAGCAACCGCTCCTACATCTACTCAAAATGAATTCCTCAGCAATAGTCAAGCGAATCCAAAAACAAGCAACAAATCTCTGGCGCCATCCGCCAATAGCACGCAATCAGATAACTTGATAGACCTGAATTCACGACCAGCTAGTACAGCACCACCTGAGACGTCTAGAGCTGCAGGGACGTCGGGACATCCAACAAGCAGTCTAATGGACGATCATGGTTTAGACAACAAGATGTCTAATCTGAACATGCAAGATCCCATGCAGCCAACACCCCGACCTATTGCACGTACAGATACCGACACGAAGGAAGTAGAGTTGTTTGTAGATGCTGAGGACCAATAGTCGATACCACATGGCGTATATCAATTGACAGGAAACTGGATCGGCATGCTCTTTTTACATGTGCATGCAGCTGCATACGGCTTATAGGTAGCTGGTTAGATACCCTAGCTATCATCATGTTAGACTTGTCACTCTTGATCTTCCAGCAGATGGTATGTTAGTAGTGTAGAGTGTTGCATTGCATGAAGCATGATACATATTGGGGCTTCCCACATGGATACTACCGAATTCATTTATTCATTTCCCTACCTACACCGTTCGAAGCCACATTGAATAGGCTATTGTGACTTTGATAGACAATATTCTGAGTATTTATGCTGGCTGATTTCTAGGGCGATTTCCAAACTTTCTTGGTCCCGTTATGTTTGTCGCTCGTCCGTGTGGCTTTCGAGAATCAATTAGAAGTTCTGGTGAGTGGAAGTTCTGGCAATGTCGAATGCACGACGAGCCGAACAGTGGCTTGAGTGCTGTCTGTTTTGACTGCTCCATCACTGTCGCGTGGGGTATACAATCAAAATGTTCAGCAAAAACACCTGGGGCACTCCCTACATGCATCATTCCTTAAGCGGGCCAGTCCTTCTTTGCCAGAGCTCTGAAGGTCTGGTCTTGTGTATTGACTTGTGACCAACAGTTGTGTTCTCATGTCGATTCTCAGTGCGGGATCGTGTCGACAGCAACAATATTCAATAACCCAAGGATATCAAACAGGCAACCAGATAGTCGAGGCTTGTTTTGTTCGAGTGGTCGTCGGTCGAGATGACGAGAAATGATCATGATACTCAAATCCTGGAATATTGAGCATTGCATAGCTTCAAGCTTCTCTGTGTCCTTCTCAACATACGTCAACACTATGATTTCAGCAACCTGTTCAGTTTTTGCAGAAAATCTCTCACAAAATTCACGAGATCCATGATTAGCTCATCTTCACCTATCGAGGTGGCTTGGTTCAAGCTCTGGTTTCAAGCACCTGTCATGTGTCACCCCAAACGTCAAAACATCAAATCAATTTCTTTCCGCCCGCCCTTTCATTCTACTTGATGTCTGAATCCCACACCTTCCCTTCGAGGCTGAATCATCGTATGACCACTCAAACTTCTTTTTGGTGCTTTACCAGACTGGGATTCGGTCTGGCAGTGTAGTAAGTTGTTCCAAGTCTAATGAACGACTAACATGATTTCACGAAGAAAGCAGCTAAGGATATCACTATACGATGCTGTTCTAACTCACTATGGCCCCAGCCGCGCGAATTTCATGCTGTCTGTAACTAGCACGGTACAGAAATGACTTTTACAAACGGCTGGGAAGAGGTAGGGTTGCAAGCCTCACTCCATCTGCTACAACTCGACTCAACTCATCCAGCCCTTTGTATTCTTTCGTTCGGAACCTTGTGATCTGCTTACAGTATAACAATGTCTTGATCCTCCTGTCTTCAGTGAATCTACATCTTCATCTAGAATTAACTCCTACGTCTATACATCAATCTTCTCATCACCACAAAGATAATCCTCCACCTCCAGATCTGATACACACATCACTCCAACCTTAACATCATCAACATCGACATGAAATCTATTTACACTCTCACCACACTTTCATTACTAGGCCTTACTACTGCACTACCACAATGGTTGCCCTGGTCATCTTCAGAAGATATCTGCATGTCACAATCCGTTGGCGGAGAAATAGTCTCTCAGTTCGGATCCCTATTGACTAATTTCGACGCCGACGTTGCGACCAATCTACTTGATCCAGATAATTTCATGGACATGAGTGATAGCATCAACTTTCGTAAGTTTGACTCTATTCTCCTTCTGGTGATTGAACGGTATACATGTGATCATCTTCACACCCAACCCCCTATCGCAAAACGTATCCATTCCATTCCCATGTTCGATCCAAACACTACAGCAACACAAGCACTAACCCTCTACAACAGTAATCTCCCTCCCACCCTCAACACCAACCTTCTCAACAGCCTCATCCTTCATCCAAGGCCAAGGCTCTCAACCACCAATCACACTCGACATCCTCGCCATAGACAGCATATCCTGCGACGGCGTAATCACATTCCGATGGTCAGCCGGCGTAGGAATGAACAAAACACCCGTCAGGGGAATCAACGTGCTTTACACGACTATGGAAGACGACGGCGATGACAGTGTAGTGGGAAGTGGCGGTTGGAGAGTCAGTACAGTTTTCAGTGAGTTCAATTCCGCGGCCTGGGGCGTCAACATTGGAGGCGAGATCGTGCTTCCTGGCTTTGGATCGGGAGCGGGAGCGGGAGCGAGGGCGGGCGGTGCTCAGCAGCAGCAGCAGACAAAGAAGGAAATAAGAAGCAGCACAAGGAGGACTAAGAGGTCGACAGCGCTGAAAAGGAAGCAGGAAGCTATAGCGGATTGGTGGCTGTGGGACGAGATGAAATATTGATTTGGAGGGATGACTTCCACACGTTATGATGATGATAATAACAACAATGTCTTTATGGGTCATGGGATGCATTGGAATGGAATGGATGAGATGCTATCCTGTAAGACGAGACACGGCATGGTATGGTACGGCACGGCATAGTATAATATAGTATAGCATAGCACAGCATAGCACAGCACGATAGATTGGCGTTCGGTGATAAAAATAGAAGTTACTTCCAAAAGCAATATATACATATATCATAATACGAAAATTTACATCAAAGCTCGTGCTTACTTATTGCTTACCATGCACCGACCCATCAATTCACATAGCACGTCCAGTATGATTGGCAAGAAGATAGTCCGTCAATATACTTCATACACACATACTAAACTATACTTATGTCTGAAATTCTGCTTTAATTGTTTTCTTGCATACTATCATTATTCCGGGTCTCTCTTAGTCTAGTTGTTCTATTTCTTTGAATATGAGAGCGATTGTTTGATTTGTCAATGGTATTTTTCAAGGTATGGTATGTATGTTGATATACAGCTTCAGGTCAGATTTAGTTCAGTATTGGATACGTTTCACAAAAGAAGAAACGAGGATTATGATAGTTCGAATGTATAGCAATATCCCGTTTGTATGCGCCTTATCTAGCTAGCGAGCAGGCACATAAAGTTTTCATGGCACTTCTGTTTTTGATGTTGTTGTTGCTAATGCTAATTCTTGTTCTGGCATCGATGTTGATGTTAATATCAACATCATCCGCTCATAATCCCATTCCGTGTCAAAGCACTATAACCGTGCTTGTTTGTATATGCGTGTACCTGCGAATCCCAGCCAAAAATTCCAAAATCGTATTCCCTTCTGATCGAAGACGAGTATCTCCTTGACTTGATCTCGCCCTTTTTAGTCAATGTCTCATACTTAATTGACATGTTTACTTCTTTTGATCATTGGCGAATCTCTCTCCGTGACGATCTCTGGCATCATGCATGTATGACAATGTCTTCTTGTATTGACGGTTTTGGGCGTTGAAACCCATCTGTGTGACTGCTACAGCGCCGACACCTAGGACGCCGAGGGAAGCGATGATTGTTCGAGTCTGCATTTTGAATGGAGTTTTGTGATCTTGTAGTAGTGTGGATGTTAAGAGCGCTGAAAAAGGATGCAAGAGGTCTTGTTTGTATTTATAGCGGTTGTGTATGTAATGTGCTGGGAGTGAAGAGTAGTTGGTTGCTGAGGGAGGGGAGTGAAGAGCCGACGGGTAGATAAGTTGTTATATTGGAGATGCGAGGTCAGGTGTTATAAAGTAGAGCGATCACACGTCAAGGACAAGTGACAGTAAGACCAGGAGAAAGTCGTTTGGAGTAGAGATTGAAACGTGATTTGGTATGTGTTATAACTTCTTCAATGAAGCAGCGAACAGACTGTCAGAGTGGCAAGAGATAGACTGAGCGGTGTAGAATGTTGTGACAGGAAAATCAAGCGAAAACTGTCAGAATCAGGGCCGGCAGTCCGAGGTTAAATACCTTTGAACGCTTCTGCTTCTGCTTATGTTTGTGTGCGTGTGATTCGGAATTGCGGCGGAAAGGGGACCCCTTGCAGTAGCAGTAGCAGTTTCAAAGCCAACCAAACAGGGCATGTGCGCCACTGATTTACTCGTCCTTCTGCTGCACAAATAACACCAAAAGAGGATGTTACCCCAGGATCCAATGATACCCCGGATTGGACCCTTTCCCCCGCACCAATTAGCTGGAAGAGTGGAGATTGATCCTCGCGGCCTTCTTCCGTGTTTTTTCGTACTCGTGCTTCTGCTTCCGATTGTACGCGTAGGAGGATGTGGCGAACATCAACTTCATACAGACGATGGGTAAGATACAGCAGTGAAGTAAGGTCCGATAACAAGGCTGGCGCGCCTATGGCAATTTGATCAGTTATAGTAAGTACGCTGGTAGTTTCGATTAGATCTATGAGTTGGATGATGTGACAAGGTTAGTACGGTATCGTGTCGACATCATGTTACAACATCAATATTATATTACAACATTAACACCATATTACAACATCAACACCATACTATCACATCGTCATCATGTTACTTCTTGCTATATGGTGCCTGATAGAATATCAGTGTACATCAAGTAATCCCACCCATGGAGTGCGTCAGTTGTAATTGTCAAAATTTGTTAACGACCAAACTGATTCGCAGCAACTCTCATGCATCCAAGTCTTACGTGGTCCTAGTTAATCGATGAACACTAGTCACAGCTACAATAAGTCTTTCTGTAGGTAAATTGATTTAGATCTTTCATTCGAGTGAAGTCTCTCAACGAAGCACTACCCCTATTTGATTTCGCATCTCATTTGGTTGGATCAGGAACACTCCAAGTGAGTCTGAAACGGATCTGTCCTCTTTCGTGAACAGACTGGCGATATGCACGCTATATCAAAAATGATACATATCTTGCTATCACGCACAATATTTGCAGGTGTCAGGTGAAAATTGTAGGCATGTCGTATGCGTCTCGCCGAGCTTAATGTGCATCCACTATCTACTCCTCTGATAGACATCTGTATCGATACTGTCGTGTTTGAACAATTCTCAAGTTCTGACACATACATGTATCTGCGTTATCCTGTGGAGGCGATAAGTGCAACGACGGGGTGGATTTCTTGGAGCACGATACTCATCTCAATGCCATGGCGCATTACTAATCACATCTGTGACCCCGAGGAAGTACAGTCTTTTTATGGTTCACCCACTGAGCAGTCTGCGATGCGTAAATTGGCGAATCAGAATGGTACAGCAATTATTGAGCTTTCTTGACCTCATCCTGGCGTGACGAGCCGAGCGCGAAAGTTTGGCATGGGATTGAAAGGACAATATTCATGAAGCGCATTCGTATCATTGAAGCTTCTGTGCCATATGTCACCTGGTCTGCGGTTGAATGTATCGTATCGTAATCCATTACCTGAGTGGGCACTTCGAGGATTGTAATATTGCTTTCAAGCTACTCCACACAACGACAAATCAGGATGAAGCTGCTGACATGTAGATATAATCGTTTGTGGGAATGTCATTTTAGGTTTTCGATAATAAGTGGCGGGTATCTATCGACGAAACATAATGGAAGGTCAGGGCGTGAAAGTCAATATGGTCGGAAGCAGGAAGGACTTTAGAAGCCGTAGAGGAAAATCAGCAAGTTGAACGCCAAGACCTAACGTCTCTTCTCTACATAGTACTAGTAATGCCAGTATCGTACGGTAGTAGTATGACGATTTAACAAATACATGTAACGTACCATTCCCTAGCATCTGACTAACCGTCAAACTTCTTTTTTCTTGACACCATATCGAGATATAGTTCGCCGGTTAGGTTCCGGCGCAATCATGTCTATCCGATATCAGATTGCTCTTGCAGGAGGACCAAACTCTTTCTACCACGTCAAAGCTATGCAAATTATGGTACATATCCTCTGAAGTCCTCTTGACAGTTGTAAGAGCCTAAATCAGATGCTGTACACGTCACGAGAACGATACATTTCCTGTCATGTAATTCTCAGTGCAAAGACGTAGCCTGTTTGGAAGATATCTCATACTCTATGACAGCAAGTACCATCGTTGACGAGGTGTGGCGGGTGAGAATTCATACACATCATGATCCGTCAATCACAATCTATCCAAATTGAGTTACAATGAGAGCTTCAATAAACGACAGAGGTTATCCTTGTCAATTGAGGATTCAGTGATTGATATACGTGATACTTACGATGCGGTACTGCACTATATAAGAAGGTAGAAACCAGGTATTTGCTGCTGTTTAGTATGCTGACATATTTTGAAATTTCAACATTCAGCAAAGATGTCTTATCATCAACATTTGCGTGTCACAAATGTAATCTTGATCTGTGGTTTGATCGCATTCAACTTCTTCCTGTGTGCTCTTGCTTATCCACACGATGGGCACCTCTCTTTCTCAAATGCAGCTACCAGTCTCGACTCGGCAGATTCGCCCGCTCCTCAAGACCATTTAAAAGCGCCACAGCTCTCGAGCCGTCGTACTTACCGACCTGGTGATGTTCTCAAAACTTTGTATGGTCCTGACTTCCGTATCTTGAAGGGCAAGAAGCTAGACGCAACTAGGATCTGCGCGAGCTACATAGTCAATCCTCTTTCGGTAGAGGGCTGGCATCATTCAGGTGCAGGCTCTTTCATACGCCAATGGGTTGAAGCCTCCAAGCGGACTCCAGGGTTTGAGGAGAATGCAAAACAGCGAGGATACGATTTTCGTTCGAAATTTCTCAACGACGTCGTCTCAGGCCACAGCACTCCCGAATGTCACATTCATGACCATTGCAATCGACTACTTTGCAAAGATATTGTGGATAGTTTGATCATCCCCGATCCTGCCATTGCAATGGCAGTGATGTACACAGACAAGCATATGACGGATTTTCTTACTGTCACACATGCTCAACTGGTAAGTATCGTCCCCATCTGCAGGCCACATGAGATCCTATTGACTTCCTCTTAGCAGCTTTTCGATCATGCTCAAACGGAAATGAGATTCTCTGCAAGCGAAATCGTAAAACGATTCACTTGGAGAGAAGACAAGGACATCGAAGCACATTGTCAACATCTAGCCGACGCATGGATGATAGCTATTACGACTATTGTCTCCACGATAGGTAGATCCGTTCTCTGACTCTTCTATTCGCCTACTAAGACAAGATAGGCTCACTGGCTGGTCCTGCTGGATCAATGGTTGCTCCAATGGCGCAAGCCGTTGGCACAGCTGCTAATGCTGCTAAAAATGCTAAACTTGGCACCTTCATCGCTCGAACAGTTGGTCCAATTATAAGAAGGAGCGATCATGCTCGACGTATGAGTGAATCACTCGTGGGCAGTGTGAATGCTATCGGTGAGAAGGTGGAAGTTATCGCGGGCGGTGTGAACAAGTTTGCGCTGAAGGAGAATTCAAAACAGCATGCATATGGTAAAGCTATTGCATGGGGAATCGCACCAAACACGGCCAACAACATTGGCAATTCAGGGGGTCGTCGAGGTGGATTTGCTGATGCGTTGTGCAAAAGGGTACCACGAGTTGGAGACGGAAGTGACGAAGCTCATCTGAACGAATTGTTCGAATCAATCAAGAAAGAGTTCTCAGAATACCGAAACAAAACTGAGTATGAAACTGTCCGAATAAAGGAAGATCGGCCAGGTGGAAGCAACAATTTCATAATGGTCGACTACCTAGAAGCGGGTTCTTTCTTCACGAACAGCGCTGCTGATGATTTTTACCTCGACAATCAGGAGGAGTCTAAAGTACGACTCACCGAATACTTGAAATCACTCTTTGTCATATCGACTCTAAAATCCGGTGGGGCAGGCGTACACTGTGTATGGCAGCGAGAAAACTATGACAATGACGTTGAATCGATCGAGCACGGCAAATATAAAGTTGAGAAGGATGTATTGTGTCAGATATTCAGCTGGCTACCATTCAAGGATAATCATTACAAGGTTCCTCACTGGGGTCATCGATACATAGATCATGAAGGAGGTAGCCAGATCTACGGATTCGACACCAAGAAGCTTGTGGAAAAGTCTTGGGCATACTACAAGCAGAAAGCATTCGAACCCGGATGGAAAGGTGATATCTTGAATGATGCTTATCAGTTGATGAGCGAAGATTTCGACAGAGACACACCAATCCATTTACCAGTTTGCTTTGACCCTGAGGGCTTCTGGCATCTAGGTGATCTTGGTCCGGATCCAATGGGACCTAAGAAGACAAAGAATGCTCCTGACAACAAGGATTTATCATCTCCCCCATGTTCATGTGGACTTTCTGGCAATGATACCGAGTCATTCCTGAGAGCCAGCGGCTTATATGTCGAACAGGTCTTGAACGTGATGAGCTCAAGCTGCCATGAGAAGACGCTAGATCGACGTTCACACGAGTTTCATCACCATTACTCACCGAAAGGGTCTGGGTTCTCGTGGGATCAATATAAGGACGCTGTGCATGGTCGAGTCAAGCAGCCAGATCCATGGCAGGCATATGATACATTTTGCACCATGTCACTAATTCTAGTAAGTCATTTTGTAATGCATAGTTCTTGACTGACAATCGAAGGACAACTACGCTGCAGAGCACAACACGCAAAGACACGAACTCATAGACGGACACGGGCGGGATCCACACTGCTCTGACAATCAACGTCTTCACGAGGAAATGAAGCGACGCCATGGCTACGACGAAATCGATACGGCATGCTTGATGTGTGATCAACCAGCATTCGTAGAATCAATCCGCCTTTGGGGCCCAGTCAAGCATAAAGATTTACATGTACTGTGCGATGAATGGGTGGAAAGAATATGCAAGAAGAAGCCTCATATCAACGCTCAAACAGTACCTTCCGCCTATCTCCCACCAGCGCTGAATGCAGAGACTCCAATACCTGCCGAAGAACTGGATCCGCCATTCACCATTCGAAACATTCCACCAACGTACTTCCTCTGTCCCCTCCCAAAGCCATGGCTAGACGAAACCATACCACCCATCTGCGTGAATCTGACCGCAATGTTCTACGAAGATACCCGTCTCCCCCAGGTGGCTCAATATGGGTTTCTAAAAAACACCACCCGATCTCAGCTGATGGTCACACTACCTGAACACGAGCAAAACGGTCCACCCGATGACATGAACGAAGAGCAAAAAAAAGCATACGACCTGGAAAAGATCAAATCCGACAAGAATCGCGTTCAGGCTCTAGCGGATATGTACAGTGGAGAATTGTTGGCCGCTGCAAAGCTACGTGTAGCCGAAAGCAACATCACCACATCAAGCAGAGGGGCAGTGAGAACATCGAAATAAGAGAGAGATACACGTGTCAAGATTGGAGATGGTCTGGTCCAGGAAAACGGCATCGCGAACGTCGTCAGAATTCTTCCATGCTGTATAAGCATGATAGTGCAGGAATGATTATAGTGCTAATAAAATATTTCATCACATCAGTGGGTTGTATTTTAGAGAGATATTGCCGTTAAGCAGTGAACTGATGCCAGTGATTAGCGGTAAATCTTTGTCGTAGGCTTGTACGTATGCAGACCAGACTGTTCTGTAAGACTGTACATCTGTGGTGGCATTGAGATTAAGAATGATGATGACGACGATGGTGGAAGCGATGACTGGAAGTATTGGTATGAGTATTGTAGGGCTTAGTGTACTATGATAGATTGCATGGGCTACAGCACATGAGTTCTCTAGAAGCCCTTCCGTGCGAGCTCTTGCACAAACAAGGGTCGTGTATCTCGACTCTATTCGATGCTCAATGTCGGAGGTGACTCATAAGTGTTCCTTCCTGAACGGCGTTTTTGTCTGTAATAGATATCGAAGCAATACGCTAACGGATATTCATGACTGAAGCTGTGACAAGAATCTCTATTAATCTCCACTCTTCTCGCCAGGTGTAAGTAATCGGACCCTCCTATTTCCAAAACTGTCTCTACCACCACGCGAGCCAGTCCTGCTTGGATGGAAGCCACCTCTACCACTACTACCTCCGCTTCCCCGCCCACTAAGACTGGGTCGTCGATATTCTTCACCTGAACCACTAGTCTCTCTGGGGTCATTATTTCTCAGATTATCTCGCGTCTTGTCAACGGCTGGACTTGGTGATGCTCTCTTTGGGTCCCGCTTTGTAACGACTGAATTACCTCGAGGACCACGGATCATTTCATTAGTGGCGTGATCGGCGACTTGACGAGCTATCCGTTGCTGCCTGATTTGTCCAGGACTACAATCACATCCACAGCCTGTCGTTGGACATTCGCCTTCTGTAGATGGTTGTACCATCCACTGTTCCATACAGTGCAAATGTGCTCCGTGTCCGCAGGCTTGACAAAATGTCCAAAGTTTGCTGGGAGTGGGAATCGTGCTGCCAATGTGACCTTTGCAAATTTTGGAATTCAAATCCACAAGCAAGCAGATAGGGCAGGCATCTCTGCGCTTGCTACAAGTTTGACATACATTCGTACCAGCCAGCATGACTGAATGACAATTACTGCAAGATAACTGCAATTGGTATAGGTCCTGTTTCAACGCACTACCAACCGGTTGATCCGATTGCCCTGGTTTGTAAACAGTTGGAATATCAAACTCCACACACATCAGTCTTAATTCTGCCATTGGCCCATAGAGAGACAATCGCTTGAGGTATGCGAAATGATTTGCAAAGAGTCCTTCAATGACTCGATGACTCAAATCTGGTCTCATAAGACGCTCAGCTAGGACCTCTGGAGCAGGGATAGGAACACTCAGCGGAAGTCGAAACGCCTGGTTGAAGAAGAATGGATGGAGATGCATAAGCAAGTGGACAGAAAATTGTGCACAGGCTATACCCTCCTCCACGTCGAAGGCGATAGTATGACATAACAAAGGCAAGGCGGACCATGCAAAGGGTAATTTTGGTTCATAAGTTGTAAAATCAATGGGCTTGAAGTCGCTGTAAACATAGTCTTGCGAAGCAACGCTTTCCTGCCTCACATCGAAATCTTGCTCTGTCATACTCTTTAGAGCCGATGTGTCAGTTCTGGATGTCCGACGAATAGGATTCGAGGAGTATATTCTTGTTTTCGGAGCTGCTTGTACCTGCTCAAAATGAAACATGTGGTCAGAGGCCGAAGAAGCGGAACTTTCAGAATGTTCGGTAACGGCTGGTACTTCCAAGTCCTCTATCACCCACAACTTTGCCGATCCAGAGACCTTTGTTTTGATGGGAGGTCGTTCCAGAGACCGACTGTCGTCTGTGCTGAAGCTAAATTCGGGTGCATCGTCCATGGCGAAGTCGATGCTATCTTTGCCGTTCTCTAATGCCTTTTTTCCACTTTGTCCGCGTTCTGGCGGCTGGTTGCTCTCACCGGATGGTGGCGTCGTTTCGAGATCACGTCGATTGATCGATCGCCAATCATCTGAATCTTGACGTCCATTTACCGGTCGATTCATGGACTCAAAAGACAATCCAATTGATGGAAGCTTTTGAGAGCTATCGGTGGAGGCCGAGAACATTGGAAAGCTATCAGCAGAATCGTGGCGTGTTCGATCATTATAACGCGGACTGACAGAAGTTTCGAGAGTAAAAGGAAGCCGTGTGGGTGCTCGATAATCCTTCATGGCAGCACGACGATCCTCTTGGGTAAGAGGCTGTCGTGAACCTACTACCCGAGTCGAAGGGCTTACGCCACCAGGGGGAATGGGCCGAGGTAAAGGGCTGCGAGAACCACTTACACGGTCCTTAATTATTATGGATGAATCAGTAATGCTTCGCTTATGCTGGAGTTGAGATGAATCTGGTCGTTGCGACTTCTCTGGAGAAGAGAAGGGTGAGTCGGGGTCATCGAGATCTTTGTCGGCCAGTGCCTTGGAAGCAGCACTAGCAGTTGAATGTGAGTTGATCACGGCAGGAGGCAACGGCACCATCGGTTCTATAATCTCATTGAGGCTTAGATACTGACCTTCACCCTTTCTAGAATAAGGCGAGTCTGGCAAAGGCACGGCCAAGGGAGTTGTCATGTTAGATGTGGTCTCGGGCTCAACTTGCGAAGTTTTCGAACCTACCACACCCTTGAAGAAATTATTAGCAATCTTCGCTGAACGGGTGGTAAGTTTCGGTTGTGAATCCCGAGTTCGAGCTTTTGAATCTGGAGACAAAGATCCTGAATTGATGGACAGTCTTGGGATATTCCTCTTAGCCTCATTCTCTAATCTTTCCCGGCGATTACGATCTGCCCACTCTTGAAGCTCTGGAACAACGACCATACAGAGAACACGCCATGACTGAGCCATTCGATGCATAGACACATAATCACAAACATCAGCGTTACGCATGAACGCGGTCTCAAGTCGTTGTAGTATCAAGGATGGTTCTTCCTTTCGTTCTTCAATAGTCGATGCTCGGGCATAATTAGTCGCCAAGAATTCGACGACATCTGGTTCCGCAGCGACACCTGTGATACTACTGAATGTACCCATCTGTTCATTGTTGAAGAGATCCTGACTTCCCGGGACGGACTGAACCAGGGTCAGTATATTAGGGAAGCCGTCAGATCTTGGTGGCGTGTTGCCTTGCGATTTGGTAGATCGAGCCGATGCTGTATTGCTCTGGCTTTTACGTGACGAATTGATAAGTAACTCTTCGTCTGCATCATCATCTGACATGCTGCGACTGACAACTCCATCGACCGTTCCACTCAGTCTTTCGTGCGGTATCTTGAGGAATCCGGCTGCAGCGTCCTCAGCTCCTGATCCTCGTTGGGGTCTTGTATCCTCTGAAAAAGTAAGAAAATTACCGTCTGGCATAAAGTCCATGGCACACGGTGACAGCTCGTCGTGTACCTGTGGTGCATAGCGTATATCTGTCTGTGTGAACATTCCCTCATAGCCAACGGTCCATAGAATGTCCTTGGAGGCCCATATCATATCCGTCGGCCTACTGTTGTACCGATCGAGTTCGCGGAAAGGCAGAAGGGGTCGACGAAGGTCCCAGACATGAACTCTGGGATCATCATCGTTGTAGCTCGTGGCAAGTTGTGTACATTGCCAACTGCCTGTGCCGGTCGATTCAGAGGACCAACAAGCCGGACGCCAAGCAAGGTTCATGACAGCCTGTGGCGTTCTCAGTGAAAAGGCTGGCTTTGGTCGTCTGTTCTCCCCTTTGAAGTCCCAGACCTTAACGTACTTGTCGAGACCGCCACTGACGACATGTCGACCGTCAGGATGCCAATCTATGGTATAGCAAGCCTTTTCATGTGCATTGATACTGAGCAAGGCTTGAGATGGCATGCGGAGATCCCATTTTTGCACAATGCCGCTCTCAGTACACAAGGCAAACTCACCCGCATCAGTTGGTGACCATTTCAAATCTCTGACAGGATGGCGGACAACGATGGTCGATTTCTTGAGGACCGCCTTTGGATCTCGAATGTCCCATATTTTCACCGTTTTGTCCTGACTACCTGACAGCAGCAAATAACCACCGAATGGATCAAAATCTAGCTTCTGGACTTGACCAGTATGATCGTGGATCCAAGACAATTCTACCCGAGAGCTGTTGAGGCGAGTGACATCGTAGATAGAGATTCGTCCGTTCACCGCAGCTGTAGCGACTATCGTGTCATATTTGGCACCGTGGGACCATCTCACATCCTTTGCCGGCAAATACTCCCGGCGGTGGTTTGCCGCATCCAGTCTAGGACCATACGAGGAAGCAGAGTTGATCGCAGATCGCAGGTTGAAATCCTCAATAATTCGGCCCTCGTGAATCTTTACTGTTTTCAGTATCTCTTGACCAGCCAGTATAGCATGCGTTTTGTCTTTGTTGAGATCTAGGGCGGAGATAGGAATACCGGTCCGGTGTGCGGTCGTCTGAGATGGAAGCTGCCTATAGGACCAGCAGCCGTCAGCTGATGAACTACCTGCACGTATGCTCGTGAATATACGTACTTGTGCATGTGATCTGGGGAGACATGTCGAGGACTGGGGTTGCTCGATTGGGTGGAATGAGAACCTAATGGTCGCGTGCCCAGGTTAAATGACAAAGGTGCGATAATTCTTTGCAGAACCGTGCGACCTGGAGGCAATGGTGGTGCAGGAGGAGGAGGGGGTTGTGAGGGTGAAGGCGAGTAGAAAGTATTGGACTCGGCCATTCTACTGTCTTCCTTCACGGCGGCTGTGGACGCGAGATGACCAAACAGTGACTCGCAATAGCAGTGGCTGGACTGAACACTATCATCACTGTGTCCATGTCGAGGTGCAATTCAAGTCTAGACGACGTTGACGGTGGTGATGCATTGGTGGTATGGTAATATGTATGTCCGGATATTTTGTGATGTGCAGTCTCGGCCGGTCTGGGGGAGCGCAGGCTGGTTCGCGTCTCGTCAAACCAGGTGCTGTCGTGGGACTGGAGTATTACGTGAGTGGGAGGAGTCGTGGAGGATCTGTTCGCGGTGGACCTTGGCGCGGGTCAGGCGTCCTTGACTGCTGTATGCTGAGTGCTGTGTGACTTTGGACTGCAAGGCACGCGTACCCAAAGTGCAACCACGACGAGCACGGAAGCCGATAGTGGTGAAGGTTCGATCACGATGTTTGGGTACCAGACAGAGGTGCAGTAGGAGGTCGGATTTCGGGGAAGAAGCGTCATGCAGCATCGAGTGGGCTGAACGGAAGCGGCTCCTCAAGTCAGAAGTGTATGTGTGAAGCACATGACTGGTGGACGTAGAGTGGAATGCAGCTAAGATGGACGCTTGTATGGTTGTGAAGCTGGGGGGAAGGATGGAAGAAGACCTGACTAAGATAGATCTTGAACTATCGAGATGGGTGTAGCAACCGACGACCCCAAACTGAGATCGTGCATGTGCAGTGCAGTACTAGAGCACAATCCTCTGGCTTCTACTCTACTACTCGTACAGCAGTAGTACTCGATTCTTGTTGTCAATTGTTCAGTCCAGACTGAGATGGAGGTCACCATGCGATCATAATAGTCTGTCATCAGGAGCAGCAAGAGCAGCAGCAGCAGTAGTAGCAAGAGGAAGAGCAAAAACAGTAGCGAGAGAAGAAGATGCATCAGTTTAAGCTCTAGCTCCCTAGTCTCTGTCAAGTCGCTCTTTCCCTAAACTTCACTTCACCATCCAGGCGGTCAAGAAAGCTCACTGGCCGAAAAGCTAACAAATACAATTGCTGACTTTCTTTCCATTCCACCTTAGCCTTTCACATCTCAAAAAATGCCTTCATCACCATTGGGACATCATCTCCATTAATCCCTTCTCTTTTTCCCTTTTCTCCCTCCATCTCCATTTCCCTTCATCTCAGTCTACGTCTTGTCTCTCGTTTGGTGGCTTTGGCTCCATTTCTTGCTTGTCGTTGCCCCTCAGCGGGTGCTCACATACACTTTCGACCTCTCCCGCTTGGTCTCATCGCCACTGCCAGGTACGATAGAATCCACGCACGCATGTCCACTGCATCACTTATTCGCCACGTGACGAATCACATTGCAAGACATTCATCTCAATTAAATACTGTCGTTGAATCCAGCTTTTGTCTTTTCCATCAATTGTGATCCACTGCTGTCCGGTGTAAGTGTTGAACGGACAAGCCTCGGTCATTCGCTCGATTTTTTCCAGGCCTACGCCACGATCGGAGAGGTTTTGGCTTCTTGACTCCCATTCAGACATCGTCACGCGACCTTGATCGATCAAGTCCTGAACAGCAGACATTTCTCAGGTGAGACCAAAAGTCATGGAAACCAGTCGTTCCATCAGAAACGCGTCGATGGAAGATACCTTACGGACGCTCAACACCACTCGGGAGATATATCCGGCAGTCATCTTGATTGTCTTCACCATCGCTTTCATCGTTTATGGCGCTGCAAACGCTCCTAATGATGGCGACAAAGTCACGATTGAAGCCATGCGAGGTCCTGGTGGCCGTCCGCTGCCAATCCGTCGAAAGTCTGCCAATCAGATCAAGGAGGCTGTGGCCGTAAAGGATCTTTCTCCGTCCGCCAAACTCATCTTCCGAGCCTTGCAGACAGGTATACTGGCAACATTCCTGGTCAATGCTGCCTCGGTTATTTTGCAGACTTTGTTCTACCGTGCTGAGAATTGGTGGCCAGGTCAAAGTGTGGTGGTAAGTGATATCTTGATGAACCAACCAATACAAGCATTAACATGTGCAGGTTTACGTTGTTGGCTCATTCTTTGCATGGTCGATGGTGATGATCTCGATGATTGACACCAAGCCGTCACCGACGTGGGCACATTTGCTAGCATGGATTTTCGCTCTGCCTATGGAGACAATCATACTTGTGTACAGCCTTGAAGTTTACACTCATCCTCATCATGAACCAAAAGTCGGTGATCAAATGGGCGGCAAGTACCGATCGCATGCGACTGGACGAGAAGTGTTGGAGATCATTGTATATCTTGTCCGCATTGGATTACTGGTTGGATCAACATTAATTTATATACTGTACAAGATTGTTGGGCGTTGGTCATCCAGATCAAAGGACTCCGAGTCAAGTGGTGAGCGCCGTCCTTTGCTGAATCAAAATGCCGCCACGAATGGCAATGGTCACGCGAATGGCACAGCCAACGGCACAGCCAATGGACATACAGTAGAACAGAAGCCACAGCAGGACGCATGGGCGAAACCAACAGAGACTCCAAACATGACTTGGTATGCATACATACGAGGATTTGTTGTTTTGCTACCTTATCTGTGGCCAAGGAAATCATGGCGGCTTCAAGCACTCGCCTTGACATGCTTTCTGATCATGATCGCGCAGCGGGTCATCAATGTTTTCGTACCAGTTCTCACTGGAAAGATTACTGATGCGCTGGCTGGAGACGACGATCAAGCTCCTCGCGCTCCATGGCTCTTGATAGCATTTTATATAGGAGCCAGATGGCTCCAGGGTGGACAAGGTATTCTTGGTGCAGCACGTTCAATTCTTTGGATTCCAGTCGAGCAATATTCTTACCGAGCAATATCAACGGCAGCATTTGAACATGTTCACAATCTAAGCGCTGAATTCCATACCGACAAACGCACTGGAGAGCTGATATCTGCGCTGAACAAAGGAAGTTCGATCAACAGCTTTTTGGAAATGGTGACGTTCAATGTTGGACCAATGATCTTTGATCTAGTGGTGGCCATCGTCTATCTCACGATAAAATTCGATATTTATCTTGGACTTGTCGTCGCTATAGTCACCTTTTTGTATGTCTACGTCACCATTAGACTAGCAGCATGGAGAGTGACCCTCAGAAGAAACTACACCAATGCTGATCGAGAGATGGAAGCCGTCAAAAACGACTCCCTTCACGCCTGGGATACTGTCAAATATTTCAATGCCGAAACCTATGAATTTGCTCGATACAAGAATTCTATCAAAGAAATGCAAAGGTTCGAGTTCTGGGTCGATGTTACACTGGCTTACATGAATACCATCCAAGGTGCCTTGTTCATGATCGCTCTTTTAGTCGCAGCATTTATCGAAGCCTTTCAAGTTGCTCATCATCAGCAAACTGTTGGTAATTTCATGATCCTACTTGTCTACATGACACAATTGCAAAGTCCACTCAACTTCTTTGGCACATTCTATCGAGCCATTCAGAACAACCTAATTAACGCGGAGCGAATGTTGGAGCTTTTCAAGGAAAGACCGAATGTGGTTGATAGCGAGGACGCCAAGGATTTAGTCGAGTGCGATGGAGATATCGTATTTGACAATGTGACTTTCGGCTACGACAAGGATAGACCTGCTCTGAATTCTCTGAGCTTCAGATGCGCGCCAGGTACCACAACTGCACTCGTTGGAGAGTCTGGAGGTGGCAAGACGACTGTAATGCGTCTCATTTTCCGATACTACAACCCAGACAGTGGCGAGATTCGCATCGACGGAAAGAAAGTCGAAGATATTACGATCGACTCTGTTCGCCAACATATTGGTGTGGTACCTCAAGATTGCAATATGTTCAATGAGTCGATCATGTACAATCTCAAGTACGCCAATCAAAATGCTACGGACGAGGATGTGTATGACGCTTGTAGAAAGGCCTCTATCCATGATCGTATAATGTTGTTCCGCGATGGTTACAAGACCAAAGTTGGTGAGAGAGGTGTTCGGTTATCGGGTGGTGAGAGACAACGAATAGCTATTGCACGAACGATTCTCAAAGATCCTAAGATTACACTTCTCGATGAAGCAACTGCAGCTCTAGACACAGAAACGGAGGAAAGAATTCAACAAGCCTTTGCAACACTGGCAGTCAACAGAACTATGTTAATCATTGCTCATCGTTTAAGTACGATCACCGAAGCTGATCAAATCTTGGTACTCGCTGATGGCACAGTCGCTGAGTCTGGCACGCATACAGAATTGATCGAGAAGGGAGGCAAATACGCCAGTATGTGGCGCAAACAATCTAGAGCACAACGAGCTGCAGCTGAAGCTGAAGAGTTGCGCACTAGAGCTAAGAAAGCACTCGAGGCTGCAGAGGTGGACAGTGCTAACGTCTCCGAAGACGAACTTGAGAAATCAAATGTACGAAGAAATAAGAGCACTACCTCAATAAAAGCTACAAGCAGCTCAATGAGCAAGAAAAACTTCCAGCCAGGTCATAAGAGGGTAAACTTTAGTCACAGCAGTTTAGGAAGAGGTTGGAACGCTAGCGATGAAGATGAAGAACATCATCAAGCATCAAATAATGGACAAGGAACCATCAGTAATGGAAGCGGAACAGGCGCCGGAGGAAAACCTCCAGGTCATCCATGATCCAGTCATATCATCAGTCATATTTTTGGTCAATGTTTAGGTTAGGGCATTTGTACTGCATAGTTTGGCCGGTGTTGGTTCATCGAAGAAGAAGAAAAGGAGCGGAGACATGTAGCATGAAGATTGATGCCAATGAATCATGTTGTTTCTTGTATAGAAAGATTGATAATGAAGAAGTTTTCCCCCGTGCTTTATTCCACTGTCGTCCACTATTCTTTCCCACTACGTGATATAGTAGCATGATTCACCTTCTTCGTTGTAAGATGTAACATGATGCAACGCGACACTACGGTGATATCACATGGAATGTTGTTACATCATTATAGAATGAGAACAATAGGAGGTTCAGTAACAATGAATGACAGAATGAATGGTTTCAATTATCAAGCAATAAGAATCGAGCATCGAAAATCGAATGTTATGATTAAGTCTCAACCATCATATACTGACTGCATCAAGTAGCACTCCCAACCTCCCAATCTCCCAATATAAACACAACATCAAACGTTGGACCTTGAATCTCAACTCTCATTTATCTCTTGATTTGTAACTGTAGACGTTGGACGTTGTAGACCTTATTGTACGTACGGTATCAAAGCAACATCGACGTCGAGATGGGATGGATTAGATTGGATTGAATACGGTAAGTGGCGTAACGTACTATTGTAAGATAACATAAGTAACTTTCGGTGATGATCAGCGAGTGCAGTATCGTATATCAATGTACGTCGACTGAAGATTGCGTTTGGACTTCATATCGCATTACTAATTCGTCTGTTACATACGTTCTGGAGGCCGATACCGTCGATGACGATACCATATGTTAGTTCGACTGTAATGATGGCTGGCAAGCATGCTGAGTCAGTTGATGGACGTTCGTTCTGTATTTTCATTTCTGACCCATTGTTCTGCATCTTCGACTTTCAACTAAGCGTAAAGATTTAAAGCCCGTCTTTCTGCTGCTTCAAACACGATTCAAAATTTCCTTTTCTTCCTATCTTGCTTCACGGGCTGAAGTTTTCTCTTGAGTTCCTGACGACGTCGATTTGCCGCTTCAGATGCCGTTTCTACCTTCTTCTCAGGTTCAGGAGTTGGTTTTTTCTCTTTCTCTTTCCTTTCTGTTTCGGCATCGGGGTCGGTTGTCGTGCTGAGAAAGCTCGTGATGTTTTCGTCTTCATCTTGATCGTTGGTGGGAGAGAAGGTGAGTTTAGTATTTGCATTGGAGCCCGTGTTGGAGTTTGTTTGAGGATTGAAGAACCGAGACTGTTGGGTCTGAGGGGATAGAGAGTGGGATTGAGATTGACTTGTGCCTAATCTGCCTAGGCGTCGCGTCTTTGAAGGTGTTGATGGATCGGATGGAGGGTTTGTTGGGTGACGAGGCTGTGGAGGGGTTGTTTGGGGTGTTGTGCTTTTTGTAGTATTGAGAAGACGACGGGAGGGAGTGGATGGTACTTGAGGTGGGGTTGTTTGTGTTTTGGGACGCTTTTGCGGAGGGGAGGACATTTTCATGTCGGAATTACGACCTGGCTTCTTGTCTGCTTGGGAGTCGAGGTCGAGGTCATCATCGTCTGAGGAGGATTGTGCAGAATTCTGCTTGGGATTGTCGCCGGTATATTCAGGGACAGGTAGAGGACTCAATGTAGGCTCTTTGACTTGTAGACTATCTTTCCTTGTTTCGATGCTCGGTTCAACTTCTGATTCTGTTTCTGAAGCAGTAGATGCGCTCGATGCACTTCTAGCATGCTTATGTCGTTGAGACGCTGCTGAAGATCTTCCAACCCCACTTGATGAATGTCGCTTCGAGGGATCGGTGGAACGTCCTGGACGTAGTGAGGTATCTGACCCCTCCCTCCTTATCATGTCTCGCCCTACGTCTGATGCCGCAGGTGAAGATACAAACCTTTGCTGTGAAGGCTTTGCATAGCGTTTATCTTGAAGACTTGGTGGTGTAGGTTGGCGCTCAAATTCATCCTCACTTGCTGTAGACTCGTCATCGTTGGTCAGTACAGGTCGTGCACTCAAGGCACCTATCTTTCCTAGAGATCTTGGCCGTATCGTTGGTTTACTGCCGTACTCTGGCAATTTTTCTAGCCAGCTGAAATGCTCCTTCGCAGCATGTGTAGGACATTTTTCGCAGCCTATGACCAGATTATTGATTCCTTTCTGATCATAGCCTGCATAGGGATTGTCGGTATTAAAATGTGTAACCCATTCTTCAGCATCAAACTTTCTCATGCCGGGAACATGTCTTTCTGCTTCCCGTACAGTGACACGTCCTCTACGTGACTTCAGACCTGTAATTCCGGGGAAAATCATACTTAAGTCTGTTGAAGTGGCCTCAATTCTCTCGAAAAGTCTCGATAGAATGTGGTCCTTTTCCTTGATGACGTTCTGTAGGGATTCTAGCTTCCTTTTTGATGTTGATGCTTCGAACAGACATGGTCGGAGTAGGTGTTCTGCTAATTCGGTCGCTGGCTGCGGTGCTAGCTTGAAAATCCATGTCAGCGGCTTGAGAGGTTGTGGAAGTTTCACGTATGTCTTCAAGTGGACGGACTGAGATTCAACATCCTTGTCGTGATACAACACATTATCATCTGACCTCAATCCTTGGTCCAGTT
The DNA here is from genome assembly GCA_032357745.1 of Camptophora hylomeconis. Taxonomy (NCBI): domain Eukaryota; kingdom Fungi; phylum Ascomycota; class Eurotiomycetes; order Chaetothyriales; family Chaetothyriaceae; genus Camptophora; species Camptophora hylomeconis. The sequence continues at coordinate 824,530 of JAOTMB010000011.1, forward strand.
TCTGGAAGAGTACTTGCAGCTGTGAGTTGGATTGTGATGGATCAATGCTTGCATGTTGTGCTTTCGCAGAGTCAATGATTTCTTGTTTGTTTAAGGAGCAATTCCAGATCGCAACCAAGTCAGTCAATTGAAGATTCAGTTCATTGCCTACAAAGACTAAGTTATAGAATAATTTAGGACATTCTGCTTGTGATGGTCTCTTCAACTCTCGCCAGCCCACAGAGGGGGACTCTGCCATGCTTACTGATACCAGAGTGACACCTTGTACGCCTCTGGCTTGAACGTATCAGATTACATTCTGCTAACTGTCGAGTAGGGAGTGGTGACTTATTCCGAGTAGTGTTTTTGAAGTACTGTTGTCTGGCTAAGAGACGCGTCGTGACATTTGATTCGCGAGCTGGGATCTGCCGCCTATTTAGGACGAATTAGGAAAGACTACCGATTGTCACCAAAATTGATCATCTGCGTGTATCTTTGCTTCGTTTCTACCAAAGTGAACAGTCGCTGTACGACTTTTGCCTGGCGACCTATCTGATTTTGTCTTGTGCGAAGAACATCGATCTCACTAAACAGCATGGAAAATAGGCATACGGGCGAAAAGAGGAAGCGTGAGGAACAGTCTGCGCCATGGCAGAAACATCCATCAGAACGTGGGCGCGATCGATCGGACCGCAGCGGGGCTAGATCGCATAACAAATCCTGGCAAAATGATCAAGTACGTCTCAATCAGATTCAAGAAGATGAGCGTATGAGAGAATGGGTTGCTCAAGAGGATGATTTTGTTCTGAGACAATCGAAGAAAAAGGCTGAGATCCGAGTTCGAGAAGGAAGAGCGAACCCGATTGACTGGCTGGCGGTAACCTTACGACCGATTGATACCACTCGAAACCTTCTCGATGAAGATGTGGACGAAGCTGAGCTTGACCTTATGCATCCGGACGCAATTTTTGACGACCTCTCGGAAAGAGAGCTGGACAACCTTCGAAAAGATATTGATACGTATTTGAAGTTGGAGACAAACAAAAAGAACCGAGATTACTGGAAGACTTTACAAATTCTCTGTAAGGACAGACGGAGAAGACTGCGCTCAGTAGGTCCCGAGGGCCGAGCAGTCAACTCGGTTTCCAGTGACATCGATCGCCTCCTTGGACCGAAGTCATATGATGAGTTGGAGAGTCTTGAGCAACAGATCAGGACTAAGCTTGACTCTAACGAACCAATTGATACGGACTACTGGCAACAATTACTCGACAGTCTCTTAGTATGGAAAGCAAAGGCAAAGGTAAAGAAGCTGTATCAGGCAATCGTTGACAGCCGAGTGCAAAGTCTGAGAGCGGATAGTGAGAAACAAGCAATTAGTCTAAGAGAATCATACACAGCAGAGATTGAGCTACAAGATGCTTCTTCCGTGTTTGCGCCAAAGGCCTTGGATCCCGAACCGCTCCTTCAATTAGATACAAAAGACAAGGGTTTAGGATCGGTTGATGAGACAGCCTTCCTTCAGAAGATCGCCAGCGATCGAAGGCGAATCACGAAGATGGGTTACGTTCCTGCACCAAAATCCAAACAGAGTGCGGCCCTTGCTTCCAGTGATAACTACAAGGCGCAAGCAATCCAAGACGGACGCTTCGACCGAAGCGGCACCGGAAATGATATGCAAGCAAACAAATCACTTTACGAACGAGAAGTAGCAAAGGGTGTTGGCGAGGACGAAGAAGTATTTGCTGGTGAAGAGCAAGTCGAAACCAAGAACAAGGACATCTGGATGGGAAAGTACAGACCAAGAAAGCCGAAATACTTCAACCGAGTTCAAATGGGCTATGAATGGAATAAATACAATCAAACTCATTACGATCATGACAATCCGCCACCAAAGGTTGTCCAAGGCTATAAATTTCACGTCTTTTATCCTGATTTGATTGATACAACAAAAGCACCAACCTTCAAGATCATCCGGGAGGGAGGACGGAAGAAAGGACAGTCAATTGCCCCTGCAGGTGAAGAGGATACATGCATCATACGCTTTATGGCTGGACCTCCATACGAAGATATTGCCTTCCGTATCGTTGATCGAGATTGGGACTATTCGGCGAAGCATGACAGAGGATTTAAGAGTACTTTTGAGAAAGGTATCCTGACCCTTCACTTTAGTTTTAAGAAGATCTTCTACAGGAAATAAGTCGCACTTGTTGATACACGATTTGTCGATGTGGATTGCAGTTGCAGTGACATGTTGTCTTAAGCGCATAAGGCATCAATGATACCGTCTTGTAATTGTCAAGGTTACGAGAAAAGGGCTGTAGACCATACTTACTAAGCAAGGGTACAATCGATCTGATTGGGCAGCTTTGAGAGTGCGCCTGTGGCATGGCCACAGAACTCCCAGAATTCGATGGACCCCTGGCTATCAAGGTCTGGCAGAAAAAACTGGCGCACCCCTCATGCCACGATCACCCAACGTGCGCTGTTAGTTTCTGCCAGGCCTTGGCTATCTAATTACTGTCGTGGATGGCAGACTATTACATCCTGTTAGATGAGCAACAAAGCTCAACTCGTCTCAGTAAGTGATTGGATTTTGTGTGCACGATTGCAATTCACACGATCACTCGCAGTCTAAGAGACAGTCCGAACTCACACAGATCCTTAGCCAAGCAAAGATATCCAGAAAATAATACCTTCGTTACTACAGCTCCGACCAACTGCTTTGCACGCCTTACTCTCCTGCGACACATCTCGCAAGATTCTCTCCCCAGAAATCGGCAGGGGATGATTGAGATCCATCTTGCGGATTCCGTGATGTTCGCTCCTAGATCATAAGCCTCAATTCACATGAGGATGTCAGTATGGGTTGGTCGTTCCACCCATGCAGGTAACCACCCTGACACCTGAGTAGCTGCATGAGTACTCTGAGAAAAACTCACCTTGCATCCTTGTGTGTAACGAAGCATGTTTTTTCTCATGCAGATAGTGATTGGACCGGGGAAGGGTGCTGTATAGTGCCACAGCCAGTGGTACAGGCTCTTCAGCAGGAAAGAACCACAACCGGGCAAACTGCTTCATCATCATGGCTCAATGATCCGTTATATCACACATTTGCAGAAATATTTTGTTTGTGTCCCGACCATCACCATCGGCCTGTTTGCATGGAGCCATCAATTCTTGTCCAGCCCCGGAACGTGACTTTTGTTTGGGCAGATTGCTTTGCAAATAATGCTATTGCTAGAGTTTGGTCACGCTTCAACGCAGACTGATCTGGGCAGGGTCACAGGTATCTCTATTACTTCATCAAGACCTTCATTGTTCATTCTTCTTAGATTTAGTAATCCATCCTTGCTATTGACGCGTCCCTGAGTCGTACGGCTGCCAGCATCCTGCTGAAACCAAAGTCCTTTCTCTCAAAGCTTATACACATCGGCTGAAAACTTGTTGGCACTTTACCTCCGATGTCTCCCTCTGACAGACTTCAAAGCGCCGACAAAGACGTTTACTCATATGAGCAACCGACAGGCTCACATCAGCCTATCTATCAATATCAAGGTTCAGCCAGTCACCCTTTCATGATGCCTACAGTGTGCAGCTTCTCACCTTGTGATTTTGAACAATATCATGGACTACCTTTCGACATGCTTCCACCGACCTATCCATCGCAGCCAGACTTTATCTCGGCAGATACAGAATCAGGAAATGATTTCTATATTTCTGGACCTTCAGATGACAACGATTACTTCCACACATCGACCCGACCAAACCCGTCAACGGATCAATCGAGCTACAAATCTCAAAATGATGCGGTGGCACTACAAGGAACTCTGGAGCCTCGTATGATATTCCGTCACGCAATGCCTCTTCAGTATGAGGAATCTTTACCTTGCTTTTCTTGTGATCCAGCCACAAGCTTTTATCAGCCTGAAGATCTTTCCTCGGATGCGGCTATGGAGCCATACAACACTATGACACACAATGATCGTCTGTTCCCCTACGAGTCGCACTTCTCACCCATCGACAGCGAAGCTTCCCTGAACACTCCGATATCCAAGTACACCGAGGATGAGGAAGAGGTACCAATTATGGACAAACCTTATGCAAGGCTGATTTACGAAGCATTAATGCAAGCACCTGGTCACAGTATGATGCTCCGAGATATCTACGATTGGTTTGCTATCAACACCAACAAACCCCGTGAGTCGGGTTCAAATGGTTGGCAAAATAGTATTCGTCATAACTTGTCTATGAATCAGGTTGGTGTTCCACTTCGGGTTACAGGGCGCTCACTGACTGTGACAGGCATTCGAAAACGACAAAAGTGATGCGTCCACACGAGGACATCCGAGGAAAGCCAACAGCATATGGGTACTCACAGAGCATGCAGTCAAGCATGGTGTCCAATCTACTACACGATACAGAAAGTCAGGCACTGCGAAGAAAGGTTCAGGATACCGAGCTGCAGTGACGGAACGACAAAAGCCGGGAGCCAAAGGTGGTAAAGCTGCGCGCCGTGCCGCTCTCCTTCGCAAACACGAAGAACACCCCCGAACAAATAGTCCATCTGAGTCGAAATTTGCTTATAATATAACATCCGCACGATGGCTAGACACTGATCCCAGTACGAGTCCATCAGATCAGATATCGACACCAAGATACTGTCCCGCCACTCCAGTCGACGAGTATGGTGACGTCCACTCCTATGATCTTTCTCAAATGTCATACTCTATGGAACCACAAGCACAAGTCCAAGTCAAGCAGGAGGTGAGCCTATCAGAAGACGCTCATGATCTGAGATATGTCTCGGATGCTTTGACTCAAAATCTTTCGGGACTACATTATGGCCGTGACTCGCTCAGCGTCATGTTTACTTGAAAATCGGGGAATCGATGAGGGAATTGGGAAGTTATTTGTACAGGGATACTTTCAATGGGTAGCAGAAGGAAGCCTAGCGATTCGAGTTGATCTTCTGAGGTCTGAATGTGTACATGTGAAGCAGCTAGCACGGCCCGAGAGGGACAGAGTACCATGCTGCAAACTTAGGGTAGTTGAAGGCCAGTGATGAGATTTTCCGCAGCAGTGCCGTAACAGAGACGTCAGATGTGAGATAGCGTACCAAAAATTCTTGCCGTAACCCTAAGCAGAAGGTCTAATCATTAATTCATCATACCAATTTCAAACACAAACCTGTACTTGATTCAGGGATCGATGCCGAGTCTGCCGCTATGCTTTGTTCGAAAAGACAGCTGAAAAGAAATGTACGAGATGGCTGGTGACGCTAATGCAGTAGGACCGTTGGTTGTTGACACGATGAAGCTGCCCGACGACATGCTCCAAAACCTTGACCGCAGATAGCGTGGAAGCCACTGCCGGTAGTCATGTAGCTTGAAACGCGTGATGAAGTGGAAAAACCAACCCGGGGTTGGCCACCATCATGAAATTAACTCTGTCGGATGCAGAGCTGGTGAGATCCCACAACACTTCTGCACAACCTGACCTATCGTGGACATCTGAGACAGCGCGCAATATCGTCGAAGGTGCGCTCTACACGTGTCAACACATGTCCACGCGAGCATGGGTGTTAGAACTATGCAAGCACGATACTATGGGTCGGTCCAGTCCGATTTCTTACACTGGTCGCAGGATGACATTCATGCGGTGCATGAATTAATGACATGTACGATACAACAGCAACACTAACAATAAGATCTGGACGATCATGACAAAATTTCTAAGCAAATAGGCCATCGAATGCCACCTACGCACGCACGGCAAGAGATCTATGTTCAACGAAGGGAGAGCTTTCCAGCACGGCAGTCTTGGTATGTGAGCTATCATACTGCCAAAAAGCAATGAGAAGGACGAGAAATACCTTCTTAGATCCCGTCGGCTATTGGACTGATTCTTGACAGACTCATGTTGATTGCAAATTGGGCTCAGAAGTCAATGCCGGCTAGCTATGCCCTAATAGAGCGATTGTAGAAAGTTCGTCTCTGGAACACTACTGCACACAATGGCCGGCGTCCTCACTACCACTAGATGTCGTATCCTTGCCAAATACGACTGAAGGCTGAATTAAACAGATGCCTGCGATTGTCTTCTCGACATGGGTTGACACTTCCGGCGTCAACCACAGATTTTGAGCGGAATTCTCTTGAGAGGCCTCCTCGATCTTCAAGCTCGCTACGTATGTAGATCCACTAATCCGCGATTGAACTCGTTCTACCGAATCTGTCACATATCGGTACTCGCAGTATGTGCTTATAGTTCCGAACACTCTCCAAGCCATCGAGCTAGGCGATTTCTCCTGGTAGGCCATAGTCCCCGAGTGAAGGAATTGTGACTTTCCTACGAATACTAGCGAGTATTGAACATCTTTTCCTCGGCGTAAGATTGCGACGATTTGGTATTGATCAGGCAATTAGAGGTATTACTGGATACACGGTAATCTTTGACACACGAAATGCAGAACACTACACAGACGCTACTGGCTGTTCTCAGGTGTGGAGTTGCTAGAATCTAGATGATCTCGAACGGACTGGGATCTTGCCCACCAGACACGAGCTGTCCCTCATCATTAGATTGATTATTGATCATGATCAGTCAACGAAATCTCAATCTGCTGTGACATAGAGTTTTGTGGGCTCGCAAAGACGAAATCGTTGGTCGCTGGTTGAACATTTGCATCAAGCACAGCAGATCTAACCGCCAAAAAGCCCATGCTTTGATTCCACCAGAATCTGAGCTGCTGCACCAATTGTTCGGGATAATCGCTGGCGAAGAAGATGGATACGGCCATGAAGAGTGGGTTCCAGTCAATGACATGTATATGTGATCATATGCGTCTGCTACTGTGAAGTCAGGGGTGGCCATTCATATGCTCTTCAGGACAGTTGAACAAAAGCCACCAAGTTCGTTGTCCGATATGTTCCACGTACAATGGCAGCTGAGGAGAGCCACCATCTCATTCAGAATATCGTGAATCACAGCAGCTTCTACCGAGACTTAATGGGACCTGTACTGCATCTTCGAACACCGAAGTCACTCCACCGAGTGTCCATACATCAACCCTAAGGAGGCTAAATGATATCCTTTACAGAAATGACCTCATCCAACCTCGGACATCTGTCTCAATTGTCGTATCGACCTATGAATCTTGAATCAAAACGTCCTCACTAGCATGCTACGGACGTACTCGACTATACGTTGCAAAATTTAGAATGACATAGTGTTTCCTAGTGAGGTGAAGCTAGTATTGAGTCGGAGCAGCAGTCACCAGAAGCCTGGTCTACGCCAATGTCTGGTTACATACGGCCTTATCTCGTCAAGAACTATATTCCCGATGCTGTACCAATGTTTTTCAAGCCGACATGCTATAACGACACTAGTTGGGGTCTCTACTAATCGATGTAGATTCGAGCATAGTTCCCCCGATCGTGCTCATCGCAATATCGTGGCAGGAATTGTTATCACTTTGGCTGCAAGTTCGTCCCTTGATGCTAGCTGACTTGTAGTGCAATTTTTGAACAAGGCTCACGAGATTCCAACCCTAATGACCTGATACTGCTGCCTCACAGTCGCTCATTAACTAGTTATCAATCATGTTATTGATGGTACTTGACATGACTAGAAGAATTCCAGGTTCATGTGCTTCAATGTCACACAAGAACTCCAGTCTCTACATGCCGTGTACACTGGAGATGCTGAACATCCTTCTTGCTCCAAATTCTGATAGCTGATCAACACTTCCGGTGACTCAGAAGAGTCAGCCCAGCATGTAGTCAAGTCAGAAACTCACAATACTTATGGACACATCTAAAATATCTATGGTGCTTACAACCGCAGCACCTTTCGTTACTGTCCAGAGGTGATCATGCTGTACGCATAACTAAGATTGTGCAAATGCAAAAGTCTTGGGCGACAGATGAGCAGTCGACGGCTCTGTACCAACCATCTCCTACTGCAACGGCTCTCCTGAGCATTGGACGCACGGAACGGGAGCCAGCAGGTTATGACAGATATGACAGCGGAATCCCCTGTTAAATTTCAATCCAGGAGCCCTTCCTTCATCCCGTACTCACACACCAGACACTTTAGGTTACTTTTGTCAGAGCCATCCGAATCACATTCGGCTGCCTATGCAACGACACGAGTGGTCCTCTCCACATCTTCACAGGCCAACCATCTCTCTCCACGACCCGCTCCCTGGGCTGCGAAACACACGGCCCTTACGGTCTGTAAAGTGTCACTCGAAGATTCGAAATCCTCCGAATGTGGTACAAATTTGAGGATTCCGCTGTCATCATCGTGCAAGAGCAACGTGAGACGAGATGAACACAGCGCGATTCTACACAGTGAAGCACCCAACTATCCGTGGTACAAGTCTGCCACATGAATGTATGATTAGGACTGCGGTGATGGTGGTGCTTGGAACCCACCCTGGAATTTGATTCGCGACCGTACACACAGCCTTCTCCAAAGGCAGCTATCCCTGGTCAAATTTCGGGCCAATCAGGTGATCTGGAATACAGAGGCGGACTGTTCGCGGATGGGATGACTTGACACCTGCGATTATCCTCTTGGAACGGGATGGTGTCACATATCTCGGGGTGAAATCGGATATGAAGTGTAGAGGGAGGGCGAAAATTGTTTCTGCTCTGTGACCGGAGTCATCTGTCATCTGTAGATAGCTTCAGCGAGAGAGTGGTAGTACTTTTATTGGGCTGGTGTAAGATACAGTTTCATGAGTAACATTGCCATTCATCTGTTCAACCTTAAAGCACTGGAGATTACTCATGGAAATATTTGTTGCTTACACCTGAGTATCAACACCCTTTCGAAGAAGTATATCACAAGAACTACGAATGGTCGTCATACTCATCGAGGCACCCTTGACTACATAGTAATGGTCCAAGTCGACCACACAAGAAGATGGATGCATGGTTAAGATGGAATATAGGGAGGAGCACGTGTGCATCCACACCATGGCACTCTTGTAGTGAAGCACACTCATACAGTATGAGAATATGGGAAACATTGCTGTAACTGCAAGTAAACAGCACAGATGACAAATGCAGATAGTCACAGAAAATGACCACACAGGATGTCGTGACAGCGAAGTGATTCTTGATTTTTGGTATCATTCATTGGGTCACATTTCTCTCGATCCGAAGAAGCCGTTTCGAGATACAGGTGTCGCCAGGTCCCAGGCCAAAGTGACCAGTTGTTTTCATCACTTTCCGTTCCCTTCAGCACTCACTCGGTCTTCTTTGATGATTCGCCAACAGAATTAGATCCCATCGTCCATCACCCTTCACACCCAGGAGCACCGACAGTCCTAACCCTTCTAAGTAATTTCGACCCGCGCACGAGAATAAATTTTATTTTGTTTCTTCGTCATGCCGTAGGAAAAATGCCGTCAATCACACACATACACACGCTCTCCTATGCCCAGAACAGAAAGAAAATTGTCTATTTCTTTCCGGTCTTCTTCTCTTGGGTCTCCTTGAGCACCTTCTTCACGATCTTCTGCTCCTCAATAAGGAAGGCGCGGACGATACGGTCGCGGACGCAGTTGGCGCATCTTGAACCGCCATAGGCGCGCTGAACAGTCTTCTGTGGGCGAGAGGTGGTGGCGTATTCACGGGGTCGGAGGGCTGGGATCTGTTCAAGATGTCTTGTTAGTATATGGCTTTGACTTTTGCAATTTGAAGTCTCGAGGATAGAGTGGACGGACGAGTCCATTGGTTTTTGTCGTTATCGAAGGTATTGGATTTTGTGTGGAATGAGATTGAATCAACGTACGCCTGGCAATTTGACACCACAGTCACCGCATTTTGGGGCTGATCCTCTCTTCTTGATATGTAGGAGTCTGAGAACACCACCTGGGGTCTTTACTACTCGGACCTTGTTTGATCGAGTGTTGTATCTGTTAATTCCGCCATGTTAGCATGTTATTCCTTCTTCATATTTCGTGATTTGTGATTATCGTCGCGATGGGTTTCTGATGGTTGTTTGTGCTCGCTGTAGAGAGGATGAAGGAACGTACGGGTTGCGTCTGCGGTATGCAAGTCTTTCGCCGGCCATTTTGAAGGATTGTCGATTGTTGGCGAGATGGTAGAGTCGTCGATGAGGTCGCAGGTAATTCTTCTAACACTCCGAACTAGCGTTTGGTGGTTGGCTCGAAAAATCAATTGTGTGAAATTCTTGGCATTGTGCCGCGAGGCTTTGGAGAGGCTACGGCGGAAATTTATGTACTATGACGCTAGCGTTATATCTCAAAGTTCTTTGGAGAAGTTCGTAGCCTACTAGTACCGAATACACTACTTGGGTGAACCATTACCTTCACTCGCTATTCATCCCTTCATCAGAAGGTGCCTGCGTTTTTATCGAGCAGGGACAGTGAAGGGAGAATTGACGATTTCTCATTTCATCTCGAGAAGAGAGAGGTCGTGTGGAAATCCTAATGGTAAGACACTCTCATATCAGTGTCGAAAACAAGTAAATTCATCCATATTGCCACTACAGACGCGATCAACATAAGCCATCAACAATATGGCTTCAATACCTCCACCACCACCTCCAGGATGGAATAATGGTCCTCCTCCCCCGCCTGGTATGGCGCCGCCCCCTCCTCCAGGTTATCGTCCGATTGCCGACCCCCAAGTCGCGAAGTTTGCGCAGAAAAAGAAGGAATGGCTACGAACACAGCGCAATCGATTTGGCGAGAAGCGCAAGGGTGGGTTTGTTGAGACTCAGAAGGCTGATATGCCACCGGAACATTTGAGGAAAATCATCAAAGATATTGGTGATGTCAGTCAGAAGAAGTACAGCAGCGACAAGCGAAGTTATCTCGGAGCGCTCAAGTACATGCCACATGCTGTTCTGAAACTATTGGAGAACATGCCTATGCCATGGGAGAGTGCGCGAGAAGTCAAGGTGTTGTATCACGTCAATGGATGTTTGACTTTGGTCAACGAGATTCCAAGAGTTATTGAGCCAGTCTTTCATGCGCAATGGGCTACGATGTGGGTGACGATGAGACGAGAGAAGAGTGATCGACGACACTTCAAGCGAATGCGATTTCCACCCTTCGACGATGAAGAGCCGCCACTGTCCTGGTCAGAAAACATTGAAGATGTGGAACCACTAGAACCGATTCAGATGGAACTGGACGAGGGTGAAGATGGACCTGTCTACGAATGGCTCTACGAACACAGACCTCTACTCGATACACCACATGTCAATGGACCCAGCTATCGACAATGGAATTTGACACTACCTCAGATGGCCACTCTGTATCGACTGTCGCGTCAATTACTTACAGATGTGGTGGACAAGAACTACTTCCATATGTTTGACAGAGAAAGTTTCTTCACAGCCAAAGCTCTGAACGTTGCAATCCCTGGCGGACCACGTTTTGAGCCACTCTACAAGGACATCGATCCAAACGACGAAGATTTCGGTGAGTTTAATGCCATCGATCGCATTATCTTTAGAGCACCCATCCGAACAGAGTACAGAGTCGCCTTTCCGTACCTGTACAACTCATTGCCAAGAAGTGTGAAGATTTCCTGGTATTCACATCCACAGACTGTTTATGTACGATCAGAAGATCCGAATTTACCAGCATTCTATTTCGATCCTGTCATCAATCCTATCTCGTCTCGTTCAGTTGCACCCAAGAATATCACAGTAACTCATGAAGATGATGTGTTTGGTGAAGGCAATGATGAAGACGATGAGTTCGAGCTTCCAGGAAACGTCGAACCATTTATGGCAGATGAGGAGCTTTATAACAGCGAGACTGCATCAGCTATCGCATTGTGGTGGGCACCTTTCCCATTCGATAGGCGTTCAGGAAAGATGGTTCGTGCGCAAGATGTACCTCTTGTAAAACAGTGGTACCTCGAGCATTGTCCACCAGGTCAGCCAGTAAAGGTTCGTGTATCATATCAGAAGCTGCTGAAGAGCTATGTTCTCAACGAGTTACATTCGAAGAAGCCAAAGGCTCAAAACAAGCAGGATCTTCTCAAGACTTTGAAGCAGACCAAATTTTTCCAGCAAACATCTATCGATTGGGTAGAAGCTGGTCTCCAAGTCTGCAGACAAGGTTTCAATATGCTAAATCTGCTTATTCATCGTAAGAATCTTACATACCTCCATCTGGATTACAATTTCAATCTCAAACCTGTCAAGACATTGACAACGAAAGAGCGAAAGAAGTCACGTTTCGGAAATGCTTTCCATCTCATGCGAGAAATTCTGAGATTGACAAAGCTGATTGTGGATGCGCAAGTCCAGTACCGATTGGGCAACATCGATGCCTTCCAACTCGCAGATGGTATCCTCTACGCTTTCAATCATGTTGGTCAATTGACTGGTATGTATCGATACAAATACAAGTTGATGCACCAGATCAGATCGTGCAAAGATCTTAAGCATCTAATCTACTATCGATTCAACTCTGGTCCAGTAGGAAAAGGTCCCGGATGTGGTTTCTGGGCCCCAGCCTGGAGAGTATGGCTATTCTTCATGAGAGGTATTATTCCTTTGCTCGAAAGATGGCTGGGTAACCTTCTCTCACGTCAATTTGAGGGTCGTCACAGCAAAGGTGTTGCAAAGACTGTAACCAAACAGCGTGTTGAATCACATTTCGATCTTGAACTTCGTGCATCAGTTATGGCTGATCTGATGGACATGATGCCAGAAGGTATCAAGCAAAACAAAGTCAACACAATTCTTCAACATCTTTCCGAAGCATGGAGATGCTGGAAGAGTAACATTCCTTGGAAGGTCCCAGGACTGCCAGCGCCTATCGAGAACATCATCCTAAGATACGTAAAGAGTAAGGCCGATTGGTGGATCTCTGTTGCACACTACAACCGAGAGCGAATAAGGAGAGGCGCTACAGTCGACAAGACAGTCGCCAAAAAGAACTTAGGTCGTCTTACCAGATTGTGGTTGAAGTCCGAGCAGGAAAGACAACACAACTACATGAAAGATGGTCCATATGTTTCTTCAGAAGAGGCAGTCGCCATCTACACAACAACAGTGCATTGGCTTGAATCAAGAAAGTTCTCACCTATTCCTTTCCCAAGTGTTTCATACAAGCACGACACAAAGATTCTCATTCTGGCTCTAGAGAGACTACGAGAAGCATATTCAGTGAAGGGTCGTCTGAATCAGAGTCAGCGAGAAGAGTTGGCGCTCATCGAGCAGGCTTATGATTCACCTGGTACAACCTTGGCCAGAATAAAGCGATTCTTGCTTACTCAGCGTGCGTTCAAAGAGGTTGGAATCGACATGAATGACAACTACACAGCTATCAATCCCGTCTATGATATCGAGCCTATTGAGAAAATTACCGATGCTTATCTCGACCAATATCTGTGGTATCAAGCAGATCAGAGACATCTATTCCCAGCATGGATCAAGCCTTCAGATTCTGAAGTGCCGCCTCTACTGGTATACAAGTGGGCACAGGGAATCAATAATTTGACAAACGTCTGGGGGACTGAGAGTGGTGAGTGCAACGTCATGATTGAGACACAGCTATCCAAGATATATGAGAAGATTGATCTGACCCTGCTAAACCGACTGCTGAGATTGATCATGGATCACAACTTGGCAGACTACATCACGTCAAAGAACAACGTTCAACTCAACTACAAGGACATGAATCATACCAACAGCTATGGCATGATCCGTGGTCTGCAGTTCGCTGGTTTTGTCTTCCAGTATTACGGTCTCGTTATTGATCTGCTCCTGCTTGGCCTCCAACGTGCAAGTGAAATTGCTGGTCCGCCACAAGGTCCAAATGACTTCCTGCAGTTCAAAGACAGAGAGACGGAGACTCGACATCCAATTCGACTGTACACAAGATACATTGACAGAATTTGGGTCTTCTTCCGATTCTCTGCTGAAGAGTCGAAGGATTTGATTCAACGTTTCTTGACAGAGCAACCGGATCCTAACTTCGAAAACGTGATTGGATACAAGAACAAGAAGTGCTGGCCACGAGATTCAAGAATGAGATTGATGCGTCATGATGTCAATCTTGGTAGAGCTGTCTTCTGGGACTTGAAGAATCGACTTCCAAGATCAATTACTACTATCGATTGGGATGATACATTCGCAAGTGTGTATTCCAGGGACAATCCAAACTTGTTGTTCTCTATGTGTGGTTTTGAGGTACGAATCCTGCCGAAGTCTCGTAATCAGAACGAGGAGTTCCCGATCAAAGATAGCGTATGGACTCTGGCAGACAACACCACTAAAGAACGTACTGCATTCGCCTTCCTCCAAGTTACCGAGGATGATGTTCAGAAGTTCAACAACCGTATTAGACAGATTCTCATGTCATCTGGTTCGACCACTTTCACTAAGATCGCCAACAAGTGGAACACTGCTTTGATTGCGTTGTTCACATACTACCGTGAGGCAGCAGTGTCAACAATCAATCTCCTTGACACGATCGTGAAATGTGAGACAAAGATTCAGACTCGCGTCAAGATTGGTCTGAATTCCAAGATGCCTTCTCGATTCCCTCCTGCAGTCTTCTACACTCCTAAGGAATTGGGTGGTCTAGGTATGATATCCGGTTCACACATCTTGATCCCAACTAGTGACAAGAGATGGTCGAAGCAGACAGATACTGGTGTGACACATTATCGTGCTGGTATGTCTCATGATGAAGAGACTCTAATCCCAAATATCTTCAGATACATCATACCATGGGAAGCCGAGTTCATCGATTCTCAGCGAGTATGGACTGAGTATTCTCAGAAGCGATTGGAGGCTAATCAACAAAATCGACGATTGACACTGGAAGATCTCGAAGACAGCTGGGATCGAGGTCTCCCACGTATCAACACCTTGTTCCAAAAGGATCGAAGTACTCTAAGTTTCGACAAGGGTTTCAGAGCTCGTACCGAATTCAAGCAATATCAACTCATGAAGAGTAATCCATTCTGGTGGACCAGTCAACGACATGATGGAAAACTGTGGAATTTGAATGCATACAGAACTGACGTCATCCAAGCACTTGGTGGTGTTGAGACTATTTTGGAACACACCTTGTTCAAGGCTACTGCATTCCCTTCATGGGAAGGTCTTTTCTGGGAACGAGCTTCTGGTTTTGAGGAGTCTATGAAGTTCAAGAAGCTCACTAATGCACAGAGATCCGGTTTGAATCAAATTCCAAATCGTCGATTCACTCTTTGGTGGTAAGTCAATCCTTTCCCTTTTGTTTCTACACTATCACATATCACTACCGTCTCCTCTGAGACTTGGACAGCAGTGTCTGACGTTCTCTTGAGCTCACTGTGGCTGCCTTTGTGTTCTGAGAAAACCCTTTTGTCAAAAACCTCACATTCACCCATCCAGCCCTCCAGGCACCCTCCTGGATCTCAGATATATTGTCTAACACTCTTATTCATCTAGGTCTCCAACAATTAACCGCGCGAATGTTTACGTTGGCTTCCAGGTCCAGCTTGATCTCACCGGTATCTTCTTGCACGGAAAAATCCCAACTTTGAAGATTTCGCTCATACAAATCTTCCGTGCACATTTATGGCAAAAGATACACGAATCAGTCGTCATGGATCTTTGTCAAGTCTTCGATCAGGAGCTAGAGCAGCTCGGCATCGAGACTGTGCAAAAAGAGACCATTCATCCTCGAAAATCATACAAAATGAACAGCTCATGTGCCGATATTTTACTTTTTGCCAGCCACAAGTGGAACGTCACCAGACCGTCACTACTCTTCGATACAAAGGATCAGATGGAGGCTACTACGACCAACAAGTTCTGGGTTGACGTGCAACTCAGATACGGTGACTACGATTCTCACGATATTGAACGATATGTGAGGGCCAAGTACCTCGATTATACTACTGACAGCATGAGTATCTATCCTTCTCCAACTGGATTGATGGTAGGTGTCGACCTCGCATACAACCTGTATTCCGCATACGGTCAATACTTCCCCGGTCTAAAGGCTCTCATCCAGCAGGCCATGGCCAAAATCATGAAGGCCAATCCTGCCCTCTACGTATTGCGAGAACGTATCAGGAAGGGTCTGCAGCTTTACGCGTCCGAGAGCACACAGGAGTTCCTCAACTCACAGAACTATTCGGAGCTATTCAGCAATCAAACCCAATTGTTCATTGACGACACCAACGTCTACCGTGTCACTATTCACAAAACCTTCGAGGGTAACTTGACGACTAAGCCTATCAACGGTGCAATTTTCATCTTCAACCCACGAACCGGTCAACTATTCTTGAAGATCATTCATACCAGCGTCTGGGCCGGCCAAAAGCGTCTAGGTCAGCTTGCTAAGTGGAAGACCGCTGAGGAGGTCGCCGCTCTGATACGTTCGCTGCCCGTTGAAGAGCAACCCAAACAGCTTATCGTCACAAGAAAGGGTTTGTTGGATCCGTTGGAAGTACATCTTCTCGATTTCCCCAACATTTCGATACGAGCATCCGAGCTGCAATTACCGTTCCAAGCGGCGATGAAGGTTGAGAAGCTTGCCGACATGATTCTACAAGCCAAAGAGCCGCAGATGGTGTTGTTCAACCTTTACGACGATTGGCTAAAGACCATCTCATCGTATACGGCATTCTCACGTTTGGTCCTGATCCTTCGAGCGCTCCACGTCAACACTGACAAGACGAAGTTGCTGCTTAGACCTGATAAGACCGTTATCACTCAGTCACATCACATCTGGCCATCGCTTTCTGACGAAGATTGGATTAAGGTCGAGGTTCAGCTCCGTGATTTGATCTTGAATGACTACGGAAAGAAGAACAACGTCAACACACAGTCCCTTACCAGTAGCGAGGTTCGAGATATCATTCTTGGTATGGAGATATCGGCACCATCGCTTCAACGTCAACAGGCGGCCGAGATTGAGAAACAACAACAAGAGCAGGCACAATTGACTGCCGTTACGACGAAGACTCAGAATGTCCGTGGAGAAGAAATCATCGTCACCACAACGTCCCAATACGAGCAGCAATCGTTCGCGTCAAAGACCGAATGGCGAACGCGTGCAATTGCGTCGTCCAACCTCAGAACTCGTGCGAACAACATATACATTTCGAGCGATGACGTTCAAGACTCTGAAGAAGCGTTTACTTACATTCTACCGAAGAACGTTTTGAAGAAGTTCATTGCTATTGCCGACCTTAGGGTCCAGGTAGCGGGTTACCTGTACGGTAGCTCACCACCAGATAACGATCAGGTCAAGGAGATCCGTACTATCGTCATGGTACCGCAAGTCGGAGGTCTTCGCGATCTACAACTTCCGCAGCAATTACCTCAGCACGAGTACTTGAAGACAATGGAACCGTTGGGTATTATTCACACGCAGTCCGGTAATGAATCACCATACATGTCGCCACAGGACGTTACGATGCACTCACGTTTGATGGCACAGCATTCCAGTTGGGACAAGAAGACAATCAGTTTGACCGTCAGCTTTACGCCTGGCTCTGTTTCTCTGTCGTCGTGGTCGCTAACACCCGCTGGATATACGTGGGGAGCTCAAAACAAGGATACGCAATCCGACAACCCTTCAGGCTTCTCGACGTCGTTCGGTGTCAAGACACAACTATTGCTGTCCGACAAGATTGCAGGTTTTTTCTTAGTACCTGAGAACGACATGTGGAACTATAGTTTCATGGGAGCGAGCTTCGGGTCCGTCGAAAAGAGACCGATTTACGTCAAGATTGATCAGCCAAAACGTTTCTACGACGATAGACATCGACCTATCCATTTCAGCAGCTTCAACGAATTGGAGGATGTATGGGCGGATCGGGAGGATGTCTTCGCATGATCGGACAGTCGCGTTCATTGACGGTATGATGATAGGGAGGCGTTGAGTGTAGTATAGCATAGCATGGTGCGGTTGAACATAGCGTTTTCTTGAACTTCCAAACGTCGAGCATATGTATGTAAACGTTAGCCAGCATCGTTCGTAGCGCAAAATTAATAGCGTTACGCGAAAAACAAATTCTTGTATTCCACATGCATGTGTCTTTTCGTGTTTTCAGTTTGAAGTAAGAGCCAAGTAAGAGTTATGTGAGAGTTAAGTAAGGATTACTTGAGAGCTAGATCAGAAATGGCTGAGAGTTTGATGAAATTTCTATTCTTCGCGGGTGCTGGTGTTGAATTTCTGGTGCCCTCCTCGGCGCTATTTGAGCCAAGATGCCGGGAGTCTGGAAGCTCACATCAATCGAGTACAGACTTCTCAAATTGTACCTATCATCCTCCTAATATCAACACCATCGTCGACCAAGAATCTGAGTTCGTTGAGCCATCGTATCGTATTGCCGTGTCGATGCATGTACAGAGTATGCTGTGGACGTTCAAACGCGCTTTGCTTCTTCACGATTAACGTACAGCAACGTCAAACGCGTCGAAAGTAGCAGGTTCGACCAGGATACGATGCTCCTCAACGTGACTCCTTCGACATGTACTGTCCTACCTCAACGTAAAGAGCGGTCTATTCAATATGCGTATATCCATAATGATCAGTAGAATCAGACCGACGTCCTCCAGCCTCTATCACTCGACTATTCAACTCTCGAATCTAACCATCCTATCATAGAAGGACTATGATGTAACGAACGACCATGTGCTGAGGTGAAATCTAACGCTCGGTTTTTATCAGTGCATCGGAGCAGGTTATGGCCAGGGAAGCTATGTTCAAAAGCAGTGTATGTTCAACGGTAGAGATACACGGGGCACATCAAGCAGTCCCGCCCAGATATACTATTTCCGAGCTTGGTAGGTAGTTCAACAGATTTGCCTTCTCCTCTGGACTACCGATCACGGACACAGCGATACATAGGAGTACTTTCCAGACGGTATCGAGTGCTCAGGTTTGGGACAATAGCGTTGTTGTTCTGCTATACAGAACACCTCTAACATCACCTAGCATTTCGTCGTAGGGAGTATTGACTCTTACATGATTATGCTTCTCACCTTGCCCTTTCTTATGAGTGACAAGGGTCTCAGCTTCGAAATAGTCAGAGATGAGAAGACGAGAATACACCCAAGAATGCCTGAGACCCAGACCAATCGACTCGTGGAACACAACAGGTAGGAGCACTCTTCAGTGAGCCCACGAATCAAGTAACTATTCTAGAACACCCAAAGAATTGGTTTTCATTGTCTGTTCTCAGGTGCCTTGGATTGAAAGATCGATCGACCGTCGAGGAGATGATTTGAACATGACTACACGGTAAACAACAAAAACAATGTAAGTGACATGGGTTTTCTATAATTCCACAAGATGTCGTGATACACAAAGGACTATTCAAGGCAAGTCAACAACAAACAATGTTATTACCTATTCAGAATAAGATCACCATTGCATAGATACTCTAATGTGCACGGGTGATGGAAACAGATCGAAGGCGTCAGTAAAGCTCATTGGGATCCCGACATAACCAAGCAATAAAATGAGGGAAAACAACACGCTCTTTACAGGAACTCTCTACTCCTGTATCACTTTTGACGCGCGGTCACCTTGATACTCGCCAAGGCTTCCATGTGCTGTTGATGAACGTTCGAACACAATCTCTAAAGTGAATATGAAGTGACGGGGTGACGAGTTGACAGTTTCATATCAGCCTATAACATTTCACTACGTATCCCTACTGATTCATTTCTTTCAATATATTCTCATTCCCTAACCAATCTCTATTTCTCTCTCCTTCCACAGCTTCACACCACACCGTATCTACGGGCAACACGATGAACCCTCGAAAGAGAAAGAAATTGAATGGCGATGAGCCAAGCGTCACCTCAGGAACCAAACGAACGACAGCAAAGCGTATCAAAGTTGAAGTCAATCTCGAGCTACTGACCAGCGGCAAATATTTCGATTTCCAGATCAAGGCTGAAGAGCATATGTTCAAAGTGCATCGCTTTGCTATCGAAGGAAAATCTGATGTTATCGACAAGAGTATTGATGGAGGGTTCAAAGAGACAGTCGAGCGTTGCCTCGAACTACACGCCAGCAAAGAAGCAGTCGCAGTCTTGTTGTGGTTCATGTACACCACGGAGATTGATAGATCGTTGATTGCTCTGAGACAATTGCTTAATGAGCCGCACACTCGCAGCGCGCTCGGCCGTATCCTCATCGCTACGCAGCTGTATGACCTTGCCGACTATTTGTTGATGCCAGACCTCAAAGTCAAAGTGTTCGATGCCCTCGGCCGAATCTGGAAGTATGCGATATTCACACTGCAACACTCAAAGAGGAGATTGATCGAGGATGAGACTCTGACATTGGAAAAACTCGTGACCTATGTCTTTAGCGATGAAAAGCCGTTCGAGCTAGTCAGGGAGCAAATGTGCTGGGGATTGTCAGAATTGAGTGGGATTGAATGCGGCGATGATCAAGTTCTCGGAGACGACACAATCTTACATCTTGTCAACATTTGCCCTACCTTTGGTCTGAGATATTTGAAAGCAGTGCGCCTGGCCAAGCAAGTTGTTCCCGCATGTTCCATGTGTAAAGACGCCAATACAGAACCAAATCGCTTACGATGGTCGAGGAACTGGGACTTCAAAGAGGAGCCTAATCGATGGGCAGAATGCATGTGCGGGTTCAGGGGTCTATGCTCGGCTGAGTGTCGCTCAAACGATCCTGAGGAGTGCCAGCGATGGGGCCACTGCAGCGGTTGTGTTGCTTGGAATTTGAGGAGATCGAGACGGTTTCAATATCGCCGAGACGAACACGGACTGCTCCAGTCTGTCATCGATTCCGCCCATGAGAGTGATGACGAGGATTCTGACTACAGTACCGACGATGATGAGTAGACAATATTGCACGATGAGACGAGAGATCTGGAATTGCATCTTCAAGCCTAGCTAGATAGTTCAACGCATCCAATCAGCTCAAGTAGATCAGTCTTGACGTTCAAACATCAAAGTGATAGCAAAATACGATCATTGAAATCGTTCCACATCCCGTATTTGTGCCTGTAATTCCTACCGTAACGTGCACGAGAGAAGCTACAGTAGAATTCGACCCAAGTACGTTGTCCATCCACCGAAGTAGAAACAGATTAATGCAAGACGAGAACGAACAACGTCGTAATGGTCGTGATATGAAGTCGCACGGTAGACCACATTGACGTTGGATACTTTCTCGACGTCAACGCCTACATCTACATGGACGTTAACGAGAAAACGGTACACATGCCGTTTACAGCACGCTTAACGTTCCGCACTGCTTCCACTCCTACGATTACAACGTCGACAACGTTATGTGAGTGAGGGGACATCCTACATGTTACGTAGTATCTAGCAGAGTCTACTCATGTCACAGAGGACAAGCAACTATGAACGGAAAGTATTCAATGCTGAAGTCACTGAAGTCAGATATGAGTGAAGTCCAATGAGGTCAATATGGAGTTAGACCAACACGAGCAGGGAATATATAAAATTCTATCACTAAGTCTATGCCGGAGTCGAAAATCTGATATCTTTTCCTTGTACTCGATGAGTCGATCTAGCCCTCCATACCAAGTGCAATGCAATCTATATAATCTATATCATCCGGCTATCCTATATGCCATGTCGATGATATTCCTCAACCATCTTCGCAGACTCAGCATCGGGTCGTGGACCCATCCATTCCCAATCCCAATTCTCGTTTCCAGAAAAATCGTACGGACTCGTCTTCGTGCCTTTCTCGATGAGTTCCTTCGTAATAGCATCAACGTCTACATCCAAATACTCAGCCATGAATTTGCCTATTTCGATATTCTCGTGGTTTCCAGTTAGTTTTCGGACGTGTCGTGGATTGCTGGCGTATATGTTAACGTCGACTCCCGAGTGGCCGTGTGTAGACCAGCCGATCTGAGCGCGACGAGAAATCATATCTGCGAACAGATAGATGGCTGGGATGAATGGGTTGTCGATCTCGGTTATGAATCTTTCGAGTTCTTCGTCCGTAGCATCTGTTATGCCGAAGTTTTTGTCGAGAATTGAGGTCAGGTATTTGATTTGTTTCTTGTGGGTTGTTGGTTTGGTGTTGAAGTTCGTCCATAGTCTGTGCAGGTAGGATGCTGAGTTTGTTGCGTTTGCTAGGACCGATGGGTCCCACCTGTATTGAGGGTAGGCGTCGCCGAGTTGTCTTGCTGCCGAGAGACCTCCTGTTTCGTGGTCTGACGTGCTGAGCAGGATGCCCTCGTCGGGGCTGGATGATAGAAACTCAAGTGCTGCGGCGAAGGCACGGTCATGAGCCAGAACTTCATGTACTTGCGCTGCTGGGTCGTTGGTGTGTCCAGCGTGATCAATTCGTGAGCCTTCGATCAGTATGAAGAAACCTTTGTCGGAGTCTTTGGTGGCGGCTGAGAGGGCATCGAGCGCGAATGCGGCCATCTCGGACTCTGATGGATATTGGTCTGTGACATGACGACGATCAATTTCGTAGGGAATATCACCTTCTGCGAGTAGAGCTAGAAGAGGTAGTTTGACGCCACCTTCTGCATTGAGGTTATCGAAATCTTTTCGGTTGTCGATATAATTGAATCCTTTCTTTTTGGCCATCTTGACAACGTCTGTATCGTCGGAACGACATGATCCCTCCGTTGTATTTGGGAGGAAGAAACATCGTCCTCCGCCAACAATCAGGTCGACCATTCTTCCCAATGGATAGTTTCCAACAAGTTGTTCGGCAATGAGATCTTCATATGATCTTAAGTTTGCATGCGCAGCGAAGCATGCAGGTGTAGCATCTGTGATCCTTGTCGTGACCACTAGACCAGTCATATAACCTGCTCTTTTTGCAGCTTCAAGCACTGTTCCGCATGGTGTATGGTCTGGCAAGACTGATATAGCTCCATTGTAGCTTTTGAATCCGCATGAAAAAGCTGTAGCACCTGCAGCTGAGTCCGTGACAATACTACTTGAGCTTCTTGTTCGCGAAGACCCAACAAGGTGCTCATCCATTACGAGTACATCATCGTATGGAAGATCATCTGTGTACTGCCTCCATGTTCTTGCCATCTCCAGTGATGCAGGTCCCATACCATCTGAGACCATGAATATCATGTTCCTCTTGCCTTTTGGCTTTCCGTCCGGTCCCCATCCTCCCGTTCTACGTTTTCCAAGCTCTTCCCGATCATGTTGTACTACCACAGAGAGAATGACGACGACGATTGTAGCTGCAAGAGCCCAAAGGAATAAACCGAATTCCTTCCATCGTGACTTCGTAGTCAATGTTCTGCTATTTGGCTGACCTGTCAACAAGGCATCTTCTTCCTCCGCTCCAGTAAAGGTGTCGTAGTTGGAGTCATCACGCGCTAACAGCGGACGTTCACCTCCCGGCATGATGAGTTAGATGGACCAAAAATCGCCAACTCAAGAGCTGGATGAGGAGAGAGTCTATACCAAAAACTCTAGCTGAATCATATGTAGATTAGGTTTCGATCGTGGCTGCGCTGTATGTCCGAGATCAACAGACCTCTTTGTTTTCTACCGCGGCGTGTGACGTTACCGTGCACGCGACTAATGATTCGGCTTAGCATTGACCGATAATCGACATATCCGTATTCGTATTCAATGCATAAGTCACGCGTCAAGTCCATCACATTCTTCAATAGTGGCTGAGCAGCGCGTGTCCTGTCCATACAAGCAGATATTGCCTATCTATGCCGCTCTCCTACGATCAGGTACGCTGGCTCAGGTGGGCCAAAAAGCAAAAGGAAAAGCTGTATCATCCCAATTGCATTGTCGGGGAATCGAACCCCGGTCTAGTCGATGGCAACGACCAATTCTACCACTGAACCAACAATGCTTGTTTTTGATAAGATATGTGCTAATCATACAGATAAGCTATGTATCTGTAATATATATAGCTCAAGATTCTCCGTCTCGAACAGGCTGGTCGGTGGCTCATAATGTCCGGCGATCAGGCTCTGCTCCTACGAGCAAGTATTTGCGGAGATCGAGTTCAATCGGGTCACTCGAATCAGATTCTGCTCTGCGTCTAATCTAATATCAAACTCGCGAGCACGGTCAAGCCAACGTGAAGGTGAACTTGTGCATACGATGTACAGATAGACAATTTGTAGATTATCTCTGCCGTTGAGCCTGACATTACTCGAAATCGATGAATTTGCGAATATAGCACAACCCTCGTGGCCCAGACAATTGTCAACCCAAAATCTGAGAACGACTCTTAAGCAATATATATAGTATTGTACGCTCCTAAGTGATTCTAAATCCCAAACGAGGAGTAGAGAGGCTCGTTCTGGCTATAAGCACGACTTGGTCTATGTGAAGCTGACAGCCTCGTCGATCAATGAACTCTTGGCAATCAAACCTCTAGCGCACATTCGGCCGCAGTTTTCCAACATCGAATCGACGTATACCCCAACTGCGACCACGACTTCACCAAACGAACCGCTAGAAATCACACAACACCTCACACTTTCCTCCTCACAGACAACAAATCCGTCAAGATGGAAAACGAAAAGGGTCAAATCGTTGACTTGTAAGGACTCCCACTCCCTTCCTCTTCTTACACGACATCCTCTATAGCGCACATACACACACATACATACAACAAACAAACAAACAGAAAATCTGCGCTCAAATCACCGGAAATTCCCGTTCCAAAAGCTCTCCCGTCGATTTCACCTCATTCCTTCAACCTATTTGAAAACCATTGAATCACGCAAAGGCTAACATACAATTCTTCGTTTCTACACAGGTACGTCCCCCGCAAGTGCAGCGCAACCAACCGCATCATCAAAGCCAAGGACCACGCCTCCGTACAAATCTCCGTCGGCAAAGTCGACGAGAACGGCCGCTACACAGGCGAGAACCAGACATACGCGCTCTGCGGATTCGTTCGATCCAGAGCCGAGAGCGACGACAGCTTGAACAGACTTGCGCAGAGAGATGGTTTCCTCAAGAACGTCTGGAGCGCTCAGCCAACGAGATAAACGTTTTTCTCTTCTTAGTGGATGATTGGAGGATCGATGGAGAATGGTGAATGGAAAGTGTTTTGTGGATGTGGATAGCAGGATGAGAAGAGGGAGTCTCTAGTCGATATCGAATTTGATGTACGGCAAGATACGATTTCGCATGGTATGGCGTGATAGAATTGTTCCTACCTACTCAAGAAAAGAAAAGCCACGAATTCTCCAAAATAAGAAGCTGAATGGACTCAATTGAACTCAACGAAATGAATGAAGATGGGATTCATGATTCAAACCCGGACTGGAGGTCAATGGAGGCTCTGCGCTGTCATAACTAGAGAAGCCAGAGAAATGCTCCAAGAACAACAGAACGGTATAAATGAAATATTTTAACACCAGCGTTGATCAGATCCTGTCTATATCGTGCGTACGACCGAATGCTCGTAGTGGATTGTAATTCAAGTTCGTGGTAGTAATACTGCTGACCAGAATACGCTTCTCGTATATGTACTACTCGAGCATAGGCACAAGCACAATGACTACAGTTTCAAAAACGACATACTAATGTTTCGCCCGTATCTGTGCTTTGACCCTTAATCTTCGAGATCACAGCTCATCAGTAAGCGATTACTAAACAGTTGTCTGATATTCGGCTGATTGTATGTACGAGTAAAGATATGTTTTTCTACCTCTTCAGTCATGGGAAATAAAGTCTGAAGAAGCCTTGATATGCCGGTGTAACACACAAATAAGATTCAGGAGGTCATAGGTAGCAGGATCGTAATAAGGAAGGGACAGGATGGGAATAATTTCAGAGGATTTTCACTGAGTCTTTGTTATGAAGATGATTTGACTGACAGCTTTGGGTATCATTTGGTCTAGAACTTTTCCGTGCAAAAAGCATGTCTAGTTCCTATACCTTCTTTTTCTTGGAATTTAATCTTCATCATACATATCGTCATTGTTGAAAATTGATCTAGTCTTTGTTGAGACGAACGGCTGCGTTAGTCTCGATGAAGTTCAGATCAACTTTATGACCTAGTAGATCTCGGATGTTGTTGAGGCCGTACCTTGAGATATATTAGTATCGCGCTTCTAAATCTTCACAACAACTTACTTGATCATAGTTGGTCTTTCTAAACTCAGACCCCATCCGTAAATTCTCATATCTTTTGGTAAACCCATAGGCTCCAACATTTCTGGTCGAAACATACCACTGTTACCAATCTCTACCCACTTCTTCAGACCTTCATGATAACTGAAGATCTCCATACTTGGTTCGGTATACGGGTTGTATGCAGGCTTGAATCTCAAGTTTTTGATACCCATCTTGCCGAAGAAAACTTCCATGAAGCCAATGAGACCACCCAAAGTCAAGCCCCAATCGGCGATGACACCCTCAACTTGATGGAATTCTGCCAAATGTGTTTGATCGACTGTCTCATTTCGGAAAACTCTGTCGATAGAGAAGTAACGAGCAGGCTTTGGGTCTGCAGCCAGCTTGTGAAGTACGTAAGTCGAAATAGCGGTGGTATGCGTTCTCAGCACTAGTCTAAGAGACTCATCTGGTGACCAAGGATATCGATAGCCTATCGATCCAAAAGCACCCTTCTCATGGACATCGCGGATATTGTTCCAATATTGCTCATAATCTTGTCCTTCTTTGGCATCTGTACGTTCATGTGATGTTGAGGCAGGTACTGTAGATGATGTGACGATAGTTGATGGTGGATCCTCGCGCGGAGGGTCTGCTTTTGCTGGATCTGAGATGTAGAAAGTGTCTTGCAGATCACGAGCTGGATGTTGTTGTGGCACAAAAAGTGCATCGAAATTCCAGAAACCAGTTTCGACGAATCGGTTCGTAGGCATCTCCTCGAAACCCATTTCGAAGAAGATTTCTCTGAACTCCTGTCGGACTTTATTCAGTGGATGTAAAGCACCTGAGGGTGTAGGTGCTCCCCTAGCCTTGAAGTTGTATGGCTTCAATTTGGCTGTCTTCCACTGTCCACTCGACAGCATTTCTCCTGTAAGATCCGCCTCTTGCTTAGCAAATTCAGTCGAGAAGTTCGGTCCCTTTTCAATCTTGAAGTGTACCACTTTTTGCTCTGTTACAAGATTTCTCTTCTTCAAATCCTTCACAGCTTTTGCATCTCCAAGGGTTTTCGTCTTCTTGATCTCTTGTAATTGCTGACTCACCACATCCTCTATCGAGTCAGTGGTCTTCTTCAAACTGTCTCCATCCTTCTTGATCCACTTCAACTTGAATGCAGCACCCTGACCAAATTTCGCGACCTCAGCATTTCCGACAGCTGCTGGCAAGTCCTTGATTTTAAGACCCTCCACCGCTTGTCGAACTGCCTCGAAAACTCGTGCTTCTGGGCTGCCCTTCTCAGCAATACCCTCTCCTTCAGCTGTCAAGTTGATTTCGATCGTGTCCAGTTGTTCTGACGTCAAAAATTCTCTCGATCGTAAACGATCGACTGCGGATTTTATTGTGACAAAAGGTACTCCAGGGAAGGCCTTTGCTGTGTAGACAGGTCCATCGGCGGATGCTAAAGCACTGAGGACCTGCGCCGTCAGATCCTCAGCCATGATCAAGATGAGTGCGGGTTCGTGTAAGTCTCGTTGTAGTATCGATCGAAGAGATACTGCAAAAGATATATAGTCCAGAGTAGTGATATAGTATTTCTGTTTACTGGTCACTGTTTTATGAGTCTTCTCCAATTTCATATCATATGCGGTCTTGGCACAAAGACACTACTACTCTCACAACATTGCTTTCCAGCACCAATACGCTCTTGGTGCTGATGAGTCGCGACAATTCGTGTTGACACTGCCTCCGCCGCTGCTTGGCTACGTTTTCACAAAAGCGAGTACTTGTTCTATCATCGCTGCACATACGATATTGCCTCTTCATTCGTACAACGTATGTCTTGAATTCAGACCCAATGCTTCTCACTCATTCTAGTGGCAGTGACGTGAGTTGCTCATGAAGCTTGCTCGTCGCGATGACTTCCATGATCGAAACCATTTGTATGTATGATTATAATTCAGAAAACGCAGACTCCCTTTTCTTGATCCCATTTACGACTACCAAGGTGAGGGAGCATCAGGGCGGGCTAAGTCTTTATATGAGGACTGACTCTGCGTGTGGGGTCGCGCATGCAGCTTTAACATCATGTGCCATTCATAAGTGAGTGCAGTTTAAGAGGGACCGATATTAAAATCACAGTGCCAAACAGGTTGCTCAGTGAGCTGAGTTGAGCTCATCCGAGCTCATATATCAACTGGATCAAGTGGCAAACATGTACGCCGTGGGTTGTGTAACAGAAATCAGGAACAAAGATGATTCTCCATGGTCGGGTTCATGCCGGAACAGCCCACGGGCTACGAGATACTATTCTCGAATGAAATTCTAGCCATGTAGAACAATAGCTGTTGACAGCAGCAGCGTTGCCAAACGTCGGAGTGTAAGTTATGGCGCTATTAGGAAAGATTGTTTCAAAGTGCTTCTTATGATACTAGATTTTTTATGTAGGAACAACAATGTTATATGCTCGAGAACTATTTGTTTCTCAATATGTACACATCTGGGATAATATCAATCCACAACGGCTCCTCCACAACAAGAACAATTGACGCATGCGAAGACTATGTTTGCGTACCGGTTTTTCGACACCGGTTGATCTCGCCAAACAATCAACTTCCTTAGTCTGACAACGCTGGTAGAGGTCTAACATAATGTGCTGGACAGTGGTAGCCCCATGGCGTCTTCTTCAAGTAGTCTTGGTGGTAATCCTCGGCATCATACCATTGACCCGCAGGTAGTATTTGCGTGGCAATAGGCTTTCCTTTGTACCATTGCTTGCTAACCTTCTCTTTCAACTCGGCTGCTATCTTCGCTTGGTTCTCATTGACGGTGAAAATAGCTGACCGGTATTGGGTACCTGTGTCTGCGCCCTGTCTGTCATATGTTGTCGGGTCGTGCATCTTGAAGAAGTATTCCACGAGCTGGTTGTATTTCACCTGAGCCGGATCGTAGACAATGAGGAGTGCCTCTGCGTGTCCAGTGCTTCCTGAACAAACTGAACTGTAGTCTGGATGTTGGGTTTCACCTCCAGTGTAGCCCACTCGGCAGTCAAGAAGACCCTTCTTAGCCCAGTCCTTGCGATACAACTCCTCAAGACCCCAGAAACAACCTCCAGCGAAGATGGCACGCTCGGTCGGGACATCATATTGCTTAGTTCCTAGAGAGTCGGGTACCAGTGGTCTTGACATCGAGGTCGAGAATGGTCGCATAAGGCGCGTGAGGAAGTTGGGCATTTGGAAGGCCATAGTGGCAGCTAACAGGACAACGATTGTCGAGACAAGAACTTCGGGCTTGAGCTGCAGTTTGATGTTGTTGTGCGACTTTGACGGTCGCAAGCGGTTTTATATACAAGAAATTGTGCTTTCGATGAATGAAATACTGCTCAAGGCGTAGAGGCAATTGGAATCATCATTATAGTATACTCATATTATAAATCCGATCGATGACGTTGTGGCAAAGTTCCCCACATGAAGCCGCGTTGATCTGGAACCGCGCCACTGATTCCAGAATCCTCAGAGGTTGCAAGATGAAAACAACTGGAGATGCTTCCAAATCTGAAGCAAATCCAGTGATTGCATGAGCGAGGATTGCATTGGGGTGTATGACGGCTCATCAGCCGTCTGAATCTTACACCGATTGTGATAAATATTCTCCATCTCCCCAGTCTTCCGGACATGCATCAGTAAGGACGTGTAGCAATCAGCACAAATCAAATCATGACTCGTATGAATGCAAGATAAATTCATCCGGTGTACTCACTCGTGAACTCCCTATCACATTACCTGGAAAGTGATATCTTATCCTCAAAAATATGCTTTGTGGCAAGTAATGAGTTAGTCTTGGCTTGATCAGAAAAAGATTCACATAAGTAACTTACTCCTTTGAGTGCTGGCTTGATACAAGTATGTGAATGGACACAGATTCAGCCTAACGAAGCTGCAGGTTAAATGACAATGATGTAGTTCTGGCAGATCGAGGAACAAATATCTGGGACAGCTCAAACCCGTGCATAATTTTCTGACCATGCTTGTCTTGTGTTAATCAGCAACAGAACGCAAGGAGAAGAAGAAGGATGCTCCGACACGACGAGCATCGAAGTCCAGCCTATCAACAAGGCATCGCATTCTCACACAGCGCACAACCATCTTACAATGCGACGTCTTCGCCGTTCTACGACGCTGGAGTCTTCCTTTCTCCGGAGTCCTTGACAACCATCGATGAATACGCAGCAAATCCACAATTCCTCGGACTGCAAGAAGAACTACGATCGATCCTATTTACGGGTGTCGCGAGTCTAGCTTCGAGCAGGCGTGGCTCGCCGGAGCCTCTCGAACCTCACAGTCTCTCCGAGAGGTCTTCAACTCTTCAGCCACTGAGTCTGGGTGGGAGTTCTGTCCCTACGAAGAGACTGATTATGTACCTCAGAAACTGGGCTACCGAGTGTGCTCCGTGGCTGGATATGTTTGATGAGAGTCGTCATTTTGGAATCCAGGTCCCCATTATGGCCCAGAGCTCACCAGCTCTACTATATAGCATGCTGGCATTGTCAGCAAGACAGATTGAACGGAAGCGTGGAATTCAGGGTTCACATGATAGCCTTCAGCTCTATCAGGAATCCATCGGATTACTCACGCCAATTCTACAAGCAAGAGATCCCAACGTGCTTGTGACCGTCTGCATTTTATGTTGTCTAGAAATGATGTCTGTAAGCCCACGAGACTGGAAGCGTCATATCGATGGCTGTGCTGCCCTATTTGACTCCTACGATGTCAACGGCTTCTCTGGTGGCCTACTAC
This sequence comes from Camptophora hylomeconis, assembly GCA_032357745.1. Classification (NCBI taxonomy): domain Eukaryota; kingdom Fungi; phylum Ascomycota; class Eurotiomycetes; order Chaetothyriales; family Chaetothyriaceae; genus Camptophora; species Camptophora hylomeconis. Next base: position 855,354 of record JAOTMB010000011.1, read on the forward strand.
AAGGAGTTTTCTGGTGTTATGCAAGAATGGATCTATGTGCAGCGATCATCTCGGATGGTGCCGAGCGTACGGTGTTGCCAATACAAAAGTGGGTGTCGATACCAGGTGGGTTCTGCTCTTCGAAGGCAGACGAGGAGGAAATGATCAAAGCCGCATTCATCCAGAAGAGCAGTGAAGTACCTGATATGCACGCGAACTGGGCTGTATATCTCTCCGCCAAAACATGTGATTTAGTCTACAGACGCACTCGATATCTTGAGTTGGACGAAGAGGACGTCAATGACAGAAGACCCTTCAGCGTACAGTGGGAACGTCTCTGGAATGAATTACAGGGTTGGTCTGCCAGCAGAGGGCCGGCAATGCTGCCGACTCGTACAACAGGGACCAGAGAAGAGCATCAGCTTTTTCCTGAGATCTTCTTTTCCCACTGGGCTGCAATCTCAGGAAATCAATTGTACCACACCGCGTGCATATTGATGCTCGAGATCAGACCAACTGAAGTTGCACCAGAGACATCGACATCAGACTACTCGGCCGTTTGGCATGCAAGGAGGATCTGTGGTATCTCACTCACCAATCCTCATCGTGGTTGCCTGAACAACGCGATTCAAACGCTGTACGTTGCCGGCAAACTGTTGAGTCATAGAAGCGAACATTTGGCCATTGCAAGACTTATCAAAAAGATTGAGACAACTACTGGATGGGGTACTATGTGGAGGCTCAAGGACTTAGAGCGAGTATGGGGGTATGCGCCTGGCGAAATATCCAGTGCCGTCTGAGACATGCGTCGCGTCGACGGCAAACGACATTAAAAGTCCTGCTGTATCAGTCGTGGAGGCATCAGGAAGCGTATGGTATGATCCTTGCCCTTGTTCCTGGAGCTCAAAGTCGTTTCGATACAAAGCCAGAGCGCATAAGCTCAAATATCAAGCGAAAGTATATCATGGAAACATCAGCATTTCTCGAGAGAGATTGCTAGATGCCTTCATATACGACACGTTCTGTTCTTCCTGCCAAATAGTCTTGTCATCGTTTCCTGTCAGAGCACTATTTACGCAAACGATCCATTCACAACAATGAATGCGAATCAGGATAATAAGAGACCAGCTAGTGATGAAAACGAAGCTCCTTTTAAGAGACAATAAGGCTCTCGAGGCTCGGCTACAGCAAACTCTGATCTCGACTTGTTGAAGAGTGGAAAATGGTCTGACTTTCAAATCAAAGTTGAAGATCACACTTTCATGGTACACAAAGCCATTCTGCATGGTAAATCCCCCGTCATCGATGATATGATCCAAGGAGCAATCTCAAAGGGGGCTGAGCAGTCGACCACGTTGCATGGGCCAAAAGGAATGATTGCGATACTCTCATGTTTCATGTACAGCAGCCAATTGGATAGGATCTCGGATACTTTCGAAGCAATATTGGTTGAAGATCTTGTGGCCGATCGGAGTGTTGTCATCATCACGTTCATGAAGCTGCATCACCTTGCGGACTTTCTTTTGATGGCTAATCTCAAAGCCAAGGCGTACGACAAGCTCTGTCAGTTGTGGAGCAAGCTGTATGTGCGCCCTAGACTGAAGCTCACCAGCAGCGAGAAGAAGAGTTTGAATAGAATTCTCGACTATGTATTCGGAGGCCGTGGATCTCTGCCTTCATTGAGGGATCCTGTTGTGTGGGCGCTCTAAGCCATGAGCAGTTTCGACCCTTACGACGATACTATCATGCTCAACCGCGAAGTATTCTTATCTTTCCTCGACGGAACTCCTGGATTGAAAGCCGTGTCTGAGCTCCAGCACCTCATCAAGTATGGGCACGATCATGTCAATGAAGATATGGCCGATTGTCAATGGTGTGGGAGATCTCTGCGACTTAGATTCGAGCCACACTGGCTGAGCATCTCGATAAGAAATGAAAATACATGGATGAAATGTATCTGTGGCTTCAAAGGTCTATGTTCGTCTGAATGTTTTGCGCTTGATCGCAAGCTTTGTCGACAGTCGGTCCGGTGTGATCCATGTTATCAGAGACTGACTCCACGGCATCGCTTCCAGAACCAGTCCGTTTCGGATACAAGATGGTCTTGTCAAGTCTCGGATCCGATCGAATCTGATGTCCAATCTGAAGATCTTGTCCACCAGGGATCTACTTCAGTGGTTTTACATCAGCAAAGTTGAGGGGTTAGGCAGAATTCGCTCATCGGGTCTAGTAACTCAGTACGAAAGCTAGAAGACAGCTTTGTATCGTTGAGATGGCACAACCTTAAGATTATTCAATGTCATAGAGCTACAGAAGGTGTGAACCACATTCAAATGACCCAATTACTTCATCAGAGGTTCCTTCCATTCCCATGTTCCCCTACGTTTTCTCTCTCATAAAACAGCACGCACGAGGTATTCGAAGGTAAATGCTGCTGTACTTGGAGTGGGATCTCAACTTCATTCAGGCAGCTCCAGCAATGTTCCACGCCGACTTGAGCACGGTGATCTTACCGTCGAGCTTCATGCCAGTGGAGGTCATAATTCGGTCAAATATCTCTAAAATTGTCGCTTGTTGTGATATGTGACTCATACTGCCAGCACTCAAAAGCAATCCAGCAACGAAGACGGGGTCCCATTGCTCCGGAAAATCATTACTCAATGCAATGCCAACGATAGACTGCGCGTGCCAAATCGGCGATATAGATGACTGAGGCAGAGCCACCACTCTCGCAAGCCTTGGCTTGTGACTAAGTAACAGCATCGATGTAATATGATGTATTGCGTTCGCCACCACAGCAAGTGTCGTCGTACAGACAAGTATTGGAAACTGAGAAATATTCTCTGTGTCAATGCGACTGATGTCGGGACCTCTGAGTTGATAAATCTGCTGCAATTCCACAGGACGCTCAGCATGCCACCTTTGGTTCTCGGTCCATAGTGTGTTCCACGATGGAGCGAATGATGGACCTGGTGTATTGATGATATTCGATAGAGACGGACTGACTCGAGGAGATGCGGACGTGCCGCCATAAATTAGAGAGAGACAGCGAGACAGAAGATAGAGGGCATGTTGGAATGAACGTTTTGGTGACCTTGGCCGGCTTAGAGATCTGACTAATTCATCAGATACCTCACGATCTGCGAGTTCGGATGTGAGTGGTAGCATTGGAGGGCTTTTCTCGATGATCGATACAGCAAGATCTGAGCGTAGTCAGTACGTGCCCAGAGTGATGTTTGAATGCTAGGTTTACCAATTCTGCAGTATAACCAGAAGAGCATGCTGTTAATCAATCCATCAGAGTTGATAAACGGACGTCTTGCTTGAGAAGTTAGGTATTGAACAATGACAGGTCTCCAGGCGCGAGGTTCTGAGAAGATGATGTCTTTCAACATATCTAGCGTATTTGCTAGATTACTTGAAGAGGTTGCTGAGTCCCTGTAAGTTTCATGGACAGCCTTTCGATGGTACAGGATCTGGTCTTGGCCACTGCTGCTCTGGCCTGTCGAGTCCAGGTGAGCTTTATGGCTGGCAGCGATTGCAAGAACGGCATCATAAAGATTCGGATCCTCCCTCGCTGCGAGCAGACCTCCCAGTGCGAAAGAGGATGCTGGGTCACCAACATCGATCCACGGTCCTAATACGTACCGGTAATGGCACAGAAGTTCTGTTTCTTGCGATTCTGTAAGCTTTTGGACTCCACTATTCGACAGCAAGTCTGACGTTGAAGTCTGACCAATACGACTAGTCGGACTTGCAGAATGATTAGCGGCAATTTGTAACGAATCTTGTGCTGCAGGATGGATGGTTGTATCATCTGCTGCATAAGATATGAGTCTCTGGTACGGCTCTGTTGGTACAATTTCCATAGCTTCAGCATCTTCAACAACCGGATCACAGATATCCCTCGTTACCGTAGGGTCAGATCTGCTTGGAGATAGGTAGATGCTCTCATCAATCGCTCTGCCCGGTTGCACATGTGAGCGAAGTGATTGAGGGCTATCATGGCGCTCGACTGATCCTGCAGATGCGTTTGTATCTTGTTCATCATCAACAAACTAAGTTTTGATTTCGTGAGTATCTTTCCAAGCGGTACTCTAAGTGGGCTTACCCTAATACGAGTGTAGCCTCTCACGTTCTGAGGCGTTCTCGGTTGAGACTGAACACGTCCAGAATTGATAGACTGGATGATGGTGATGTCAACGCCATACCTACACAGTAGCCCCCTGGACTCGCAACTTTCGCATCGAGGTTTACGTTCGTCGCCTGTTGCATGCTGACATCAGCATATATCGCTTACCGTTCATATAGCAGATGCCGTGTCGGGCTAGAATCAAGGATGGATCAAGGTATGATTGCTTCTCACATTTTCGCTTGCGCTTCCGACAAGTCAGGCATCCAGTACGAGTTCGCTTCCTGCCGGTGTTCGTAGAGTCTGTGGTAGACATATTACAGCTGAGGCGCTATCATATCCAGAAGAGGAGACAGGATGGCTAACATTCCCAAATGCGAAGCGACGTTGTCTGCTTACTAGATGCGGATATTTCGGTATATGTGTGGTTGATATTCGGCATCAAGTCTGTGAGAGCAGATTCGGTTACAACTTTCGGCTTCCAAAACCGGTAACTCTAACCCATCCGTTACGATTTTACATTTGGGCACAATGGAGTGACAAGAGCTCTACGGATTCGATGCCGGCTCGATGTGTAATGTTTAGAGATGTGTGTTATTCCTATTTAACACAATGTGTCAAGATGTATGGTATAGTCATCCATGGGATCATATCCTCTAACCCTCCTTAATTTACACACATTATTACTGTCATAGCAGCACAGCAAAAAATGGCCAGATCAGCCATAAAAACGCTAGCCTCAGGCCATGAAATGCCTCTTGTAGGCTTTGGTCTATGGAAAGTTCCAACAGACACATGTGCAGAGACAGTCTACTCAGCCATAAAAGCCGGATACAGACTGTTCGACGGAGCTTACGACTACCAAAATGAAAAAGAAGCCGGCGAAGGCATCAAACGCGCCATCAAAGAAGGTCTAGTGAAGCGCTCAGAGATCTTCATCACCACCAAACTTTGGAACAACTACCATCGCAAAGACCACGCCTTAGAAATGGGCAAAGCCCAAAATGAGGCCTGGGGACTAGACTACATAGACCTCTACCTAATCCACTTCCCCTGTGCGCTGAAGTACATCTCCCCCGAAAAGCGAAGATATCCAGCATGGTGGATGGACGAAGCTGGGACCGTCGAGACAGACAAAGTACCCATGCACGAGACATGGGAGGCTCTAGAGCAGCTCGTCGACTCCGGAATCGCCAGATCAATAGGAATCTCCAACGCATCGGCCCAATTACTCTACGACATGCAATCATACGCTCGACATCCGATCTCAGTCCTACAGATCGAACACCACCCCTACCTCGTCCAGCCCGAACTAATTCAAATGGTACAAGAGAACAATATCGCCATAACAGCCTACTCGTCCTTTGGACCTCAATCATTCCTCGAACTCCCACCGACATTCAGAGAACGAGCGAAAGACGTATCTTTGCTGTTTGATACGAAACCCGTCAAAGACGCCGCCGCTAGACTAAGCGTCACGCCAGCACAGGTCCTGCTCCGATGGGCCACGCAGAGGGGAATTGCTGTTATTCCTAAATCTAACAATGTGGACCGCTTGAGGCAGAATTTGGAGGTGACGGAATTCGATCTTACGAAGGACGAAATTAATGCTATCAGCGCGTTGGATAAGGGGTTGAGATTCAATGATCCTGGTTTCTATCTCAAGGATAGACCTATCAGGATTTTTGCTTAGTGGGAATATATGTATTTTGTGTTTCACATATAGTATCTTGTATCGCAAAACTTCACACAATTGTATTGTTACAGTACATGCGCCTTCTTGGATTTCAAATGATCGAAGTGATGTTGCTATTCCTCCTCATCGAAATACCGTAGAGCCGTTCAAGTAGATATGTCATACTTCGTTATGACGCATTTGAGAGATATTCGGTTTCGACTAGACTAGAGTGCAATACTCTGTGAAAGCAAACGAGTGTAATCTACCGCAAAAGCTTGAATCTCAAGTACCCCTATACAGAATTAGACAAACTGTCATCGAGACGATTGGCTATTGATTACAATATAGAAGCACATCGGTCACCAGCAATTCATCCTAAAATTCCTTTCGATCATCGAATAAAATACAAGCATCTTGTTTCCATTTCAATAGTAGTCAGATCCATCTATATATCTACATCCCTGAAACGAAGTAACAGACTGCTCAACTTTGGCAAATCGACACCGCCGTTATCACGATTACGATCTCAATCTCCATTGACATGAACATCAGCAATACAATCCGCCCCCTTCCCCCCTCCACCCCTCAAATTCTCATTCAAAATCTGCACCACAACCCTCCTGTAACTCCTCAACATAGGCGTCCCATCATCCCTGACCTCAAGTACAAAATGCAAAACCTGGCCTTTGCTCTTAGGTTGTCGCGTGAATAGATCAACAGCGCATTTCTCTGGATCAGGGAGTCGGACACTGACGATTGAGCCCTCTTCGTTGACTTTGTCGAACGTGACGTCTGAGACTTCGGCGTCGACCCACCATTGCGTGGCGGTTATTTCTTTGTATTGAGTCCAGACGAAGGTTAGTTTGTCGGATTTGTCGGGGTCGTAGGATTGGCTGGCGTCTAGGGTTATGGTTTCGCCTGCTTCGATGGAGAGGTACAGAGGTGCTGGACCTGGCGTGTCGTTTAGGATTACGACTGGAGCGTGATTTGCTTTGGTGAAGTCTGGTGTTAGGGTCCATTGCATGCGGGCTGCGAAGTCGTTTTGATATGCTTCTCGCCATCGCCATATTGTTGCGTGGTTGCTGCTGTATTTGCGGCCGTCGGCACCGATTACATGGTCGACGGCGTCGCTGTAGTGGTTTCCAGCTGATTCGGGGTCGGTCAGGAGGTAGCGACCTCCCCAGCTTCCCCAATTTGGATGTTCGGGTGTGCTGAGACCATTCTGTATTAGGTAGAGGAATGTTGGTGTGTCACCCTCGGGAATGAAGAGGTAGTCTGGATATGCGGAACCAAGAGGACCTATCTGGATATTTTGTTTGAACCATTCTTTGGTCAATTTGGAGAAGTCTGGACCACCTTGATCGAATCCGTAGTACTTGTCACCTGATATTCCTGTCCATGCTGCCATTCCGTACTGGTTCCATCCATGGACCGAGTTGATGTAGAATACGTCTGGGAACTTTATTCTTATCCACATTCCGGTATCATCTTGGTCAGAGATGGCGTACACTCGAAGTTTTGACCGTAGTTTCGAGCTTGCTTCCGCTGATATCTTGCTCGTCTCTTGTAGAGCCTGAGCAAGTACATTGGTTCCACCCCAACACAACACCCAAAGTGGTTCTTCGGATTCATCAAGTGCATCGATTAGAAGTCTGGCGCCTTCACTCAGAGGCACGTTAGGCTGAAGCGCTGCTTTCCCGTATAGACTAGGGCCAGTCTTCACAAGATCCAGCAGACAGTCCGCAGAAGGATAAGGATTCTTGGGGTGACTGTGAACGTTCAAGTTCGATACTACCTGCGAGTAGGCTTTGATGATCTTGACCATATCCTGAGGACATGTCTTCTCCTTCATCCATGTTGACGTACATGCCACCAGGCCTCTAGTATCGAACTCGTTCGAGTAAAGCAAGTATCGCACAAGTGACTCGGCATCATCAGGCTCATTTGAGATATCAGAGATAATGAATACCCTTGGCTTCGATGGAAAGTGCTGAGGATACGTGCCAGCCATTGCAATTGATTATGATTCTCGACAATTCAGACGGTAATCACACATCACATTCACCAGTCCTTGGTCTGAAGTACTCGCGAAGCCGCTAAGTTGTCAAATCATGCCGTGGATTCATCTCGTATGACCGTTGACGCGTTCGATAGCAAACCGACTCGAAAATAGTAGCACTCCCTGAGGAAGCGCTCACCTTCGGTGCATACTGCACCGAGTACTGCTATAGTCCCGGTTCATCATCGGGTGATCTATGGCAATACTGATTCATGATGAAGGCTGGTAAGTATTTCGGTAATTGAAAGAGGCTTCTGGCCATGACCGAAACGGGAGATGTTTGGCGCTGACCAATTATACTTTGTGAAATGTGTGGTCCATGAATCACATCCCAATGTACTTCCGCGCGAATCTGACTCATGGATTAGTGCTGCAGCCATAGCTATCCCTGTTCACCACACTCCCGGCACTGCTCCATCTTTTGTCAATGTCTGGGGTAGATGCGGGCATCCAGTCAGACGTGACACTTGCAGGTCTAGCGCAAGTCTGCCTTGTTGCGCACTCCCGATCATTGAACCTAATCTTCGACGGGTCAGATCAAATGATCAGCTAAGAGAGTAAACACTAGAGAAATCGACCCCGACTTTCGGGTCAATATACTCATGGTGTTGATACTGTCAAATGTACATTTTGCTATCTATATAGCCAGCACTGCCTTCACTTAACGAGGACTTCCCACTGCTCAGCTCTCAAGTGATTGAGCACATCTTCAGACAGACCATACCACGTCTTGCATTACCTTAATCCCTATAAAGCCATCACAATGGACGAAAAGAACAATACAACAACCCATATTGAGGCACATTCAGAGCCTGAATTAGGTCATCTAGCAAATGCACAGGATGCTGCTCTCGGCAGATGGGCAACCATCAAGAAATACCCAATGGCCTTTGCATGGTCCATGTTCGCAGTATGGCTTGTCCTGCTTGTGTCCTTTGAGAATCAAGCATCTGGCACAGTTCTTGGTATACCAGAGTTCCGAAAGGACTTTGGAGAATACTTCAATGGAGACTATGTGATCAACGATGTCTGGCAAGGCGCCATCACAGGTGTTCCAACTGCTTGGTAAGTACTCAGACACAGAAGCTTGCAGAGAATGCTTACTGACCTCTTCAGTGCCATCGTCGGAACCCTGTCAGGGGCAGCAATTGCAGATATGATCGGAAGAAAACGCACAATGATGATCTGTCTCGCACTCTCCTTCGTCGCTATCACACTCGAATTCGTGGCTACTACGATCGGAGTTTTCTTTGGTGGCAAGATCGTAAACGGAATTGCAACAGGTGCACTCGCCAGTGTTTGTACCACATATGTCGGTGAGGTCGCTCCTCTTGCCCTCCGCGGACTTTTGACAGTATGTATTCCGGATTTTGTTTTGCTCTCATACCTGACATCAGTCATAGTGCTTGATCGCCTTGGCCTTCACGGTCGGACCATTCACCGTTGCACTCATCGTCAACAGCACCGGTGCCGTCACAAGCAGATGGGCATATCGTGCTGTCTTTTGTTCCCAGTATGGATTTGCCGCAGTCGCTGTTCTCTTTATTTGGTTTATGCCCGGTATGTCTCTCACATCAAGCCACGTCTCCATCACTGACAAGATCGACAGAATCTCCATGGTGGCTTTGCTCGAAGGACAGAGACGATAAAGCACTCCTCTCCCTGCGCAAGCTTGGTTACAAACAGGGCGAGGACGAAAAGCATCTTGCAGCTATCAGAATGACACTCGAAGAAGTCCGCAAAGAGACCGAAGGTGCCACATACCTTGAATGCTTCCGCAAGTCCAATTTCCGCCGAACCATCATTTCCCTGATGCCTCTCGCAATTCAAGCAATGTCAGGAGTAGTATTCGCCGCCTCATATAGCACTTACTATATGCAACTCTCGGGCTACTCCACAAGCGACAGCTTCAAACTCTCCATCGTCCAACAAGTCCTCTCGATGCTCGGCAACATCTGCTCATGGTATCTCACCGAAAAGGTCGGCCGTCGGGACCTAACTCTCTGGGGCACAATCCTTCTCACGATCGTCCTCTTCATCCTCGGCGGATTGGCCGTAGTAGGCGGCTCCGCACTCAAGGGCGCCGTAGCCATGATTCTCCTCTACTGCTTCATCTACAACGCCACCATCGGCGCAACAGCATACAACATCCTCGCCGAAGTCGCCACATCACGTCTCCGAGTCAAGACCATCGCCATCGGAATCGCATTCCAATACTCTCTGTTCACAATGTGGTCGTTTGTGCTCCCCAAGCTCTTCAACCCGAACCAAGCAAATCTAGGTGGAAAGACAGGCTTCATCTTCGGCGCCTTTAGCTTCTTCTGTATCGCTTACCTGTGGTTCTACCAGCCTGAGACAGCGGGACGAAGTTACGAGGAATTAGATGAGATGTTCATGAAACATGTTCCTGCTAGGAAGTTCAAGGGATATCAGACTGAGGCTCAGATAAAGGGAAGCGAGGCAAAAGTAGCTGATTCGAAGTAGTTTCAGTACCGATTCGGTCATAGCAATAATATACGTGATCTTGTCTTCGAAGTACTTTTTTGTCCAAAGTAGTAATGTGTTGTTTGCATGACTTCTTTGAGGCTAGTGGCTCATGCGTCAATATCGAAAACCCGAACTCATCTCAAGAGACATGGTATGTGAGCATCGAGGTAGAGAAGAATGAAGAAGAATAAGAATAGTTTGACATAACGCGACGACGCGATCAGAGGACGCGCGCCTGGCGCCTCACGAACACAAGGCAAGTTAGCCGGGTCGTGCACTATGCTCCTGCAGTCACAAGCTTCGTATTATGCCATAACGGTACACTGAACTGCTACATATTACATGGATATTTCCAAACCTTCTTCGATTGCTCTCTGTGCAAAGCATCAGTTCGTCAAAGACAGCAGCACACTTGGAACACAAATCAAGAACTTCAGAAGAAACGATAATACTGATATAAGTTCAGTAGCTCTCAAGGAGCCAATGGAAACATGTCATCAATCATTGAGCATTAATAGCTCTCTCACCTGTCCGCTATCAGAATTGGTGAGGATACTGCCATAGAAGTACACCGAAAAAACGCCTCGGTAATATTTGTCCAGACATAATCCAGTCCGGTCCGTCTATACCTCCTTCCGTAACTCCCATCCATGTCAGCGCACGCATCGTTTGTCCATTCACGACCGTGACTGGGCCCAGACTGCTTTCTTAAAATGCAAGTTCAAACAACGTTTTCGAACACAGAAAAGACAAGCTCCATAACACATCATCTGAATAATGCTGAATTCACCTCATCTCCAAACCGTCTTTTGGGAAGGCATCAGACTGCCTCTCGGGCCGTGACCGTGACCATGACTGATACTACTCAACCTGACAGCAGCTCGCTCACCAACATTTGTACCTCCTCCGTTTCGATGTACTCGATCGTGATCCAGACTATTCATAGTCGTTCGTCTGGCACTGCCGACCATTGACGATGGAGCTCTGCTCGTGACAACGCCTTGAACACGGGGACTTAGCACACCAATCTTCCAATCACTCTCTTTGTTTGATGCTGGCATGACCATGCGTCTAACATGTCCAGCAGCAAATAAGTCACCGGATCCAGTCGGAGAATTGGCAGTGGCAGCAGTTGGTGATCGTCGACGTTGTGTGCGGGAAACTCCTGATTGACGAAGCGATCCGGATCGTCGTACTGCGCCTCTAATCTCAAGAGCTTCAGCTTTCGTGGTTGAATTAGGATCATTATTCTCTGTGTCGGAATTGGAGATGCTGTTGAAAGTAGGGCCGTCACTGTCAACATCCATACTAGCAAGACTCTTAGAGTGATTACTTGGCGTTGGTAATCGTCGGTTGGTACCTTTGCTATCTAGCTCGCGTAGAGGGGATGGTTCCGAGTCTGAAGACGACATGATCGTTAGCTTTGGTGGACGCATGGTAGGCGAGCCATCTGATTTCTTAGATAGGAAGCCGGCCTTGAATCGATCGTTTTTAGAGTGAGTATTTAGTGAGGACTGAGGTGGTGCTGGTAGGGGTGAGGATCCGGGAGAATCTACGTGAATTTGATCGAAGGTAGCTGCAAGTTCTGATAGTTGTGGCAAGGTAACCTCAACAGTTGACTCTTCAAGAGGCGACTCATACTTCTTTGGTGTCTTCTCGAATTCGGCAAGTGCTCCAGCTTCTTCGTCATCCTTCCAACGGACAGCTCGCTTAGTCGATTTGATTGGAGTCTTCCTCTTTTTGGGACTGAACGCAATCGATACCCCTTTCTTTGCACTACCCATAAGTCCACGTCTACGTGGTGAGGGTCTCATTGGTGATGCGGTCACATGGGCAGCTGACAGAGCTGGGTTCCGTATGGGACTGTTGTCAATGATGGCAAGATTTTGCTTGCGTCTCTTTGGTGTTCCGCTCTTAGTTGGTGCAAATGCCTCAGTAGGAGCAAGACTGCCGTCGGGCTTGACAATATGAGAAACTGCACCTGTCGCAGATGTAAGCATCTTCCCTAGGATCTGAGTAGCCTTTTCCACCGCCTCCTCAACGGTCATCTTGTTCATTGACTCAATGGCTGAGATGGCCTCAAAGTGAGCTTTTAGCAGCACCTGAGTAGCCATTGTCTCTCCATTCCTATCGGCATCTGCCACTGCTGCAAGAGCCTCTCTCTCAGCATTGGCTCTGAGTAGTTCGACTTCTCGACTAAGAGTCTCCGCATCTAGCATATCGCCAGTGTCAACTTCTTTTAGCTGCCTTAGACCGTTGTCCAGCGCAGAATTGAGTGCCCTATCCCAATTGGATTTGAGTACCTTCTGTTGGCAGTGGTGTCGACCGGTTTCCAGTTCTACAAGTATTCCCTGTGCTGTTTTTCGCATTGCCATCAAATTGTTCATTACATCTTGATCTTCACACTCATCGCATACTGCATCAAATGCAGCAATCCATGATGATAGCATCGCAGTCCTGCGTCCGATTTGCTTGAGTTTGATCATATTACTGGTTCGTTCTTGTCGCTCCACGGCACAATCTTCATACGCCTTTCGAATTCGCATTATTCCTTCCCTTGCGATTCCTTCCTTCTTCTCGTTTTGCTTCTTGAATTTGGTAAATGCGAGTGCTTCATATTCCTTCGCCTGAGCCTTCAACTCGTTGATCAGGTGCATTTGTTCATCAATCTTGACCAAGAAATCCTTCACATGACGATTCACATTGTAAACGTTTCTTGTAACTTTAGTTTGAATGTTTTTGGCTCGATTTGCATATCGAAGCGTATTTTGTGTTTCGTCAAAGTGCTGACTTGACGGACTGACACACACGATCATTACTGTCTTGCAATTACCTCCCAATGAGAACTTTAGAAGTCTTGTTAGTTTCGAATTTCTGTATGGAACGTGATTACGCTTTCTCGGATCGCACAGGGCATTGATGCATCCACCTAGTGCAAGAAGGGACTTGTTGATATTCGCTCCTTCAAGAAGTCTTTCTCCTCTGTTCAATGTCGCGCTTGCACGTTCACTTCCAGCAAGATCTATGATGCTCAAAGTAGCCATGGTATGCGGTTCTTCGACATTTGCATTTCGATCTTTCTGTGCAACATTTATCTGGAGGACTGCGTGAGATCTAGATGATGTAGCATTGGCCGCGGTAGGCGACATCGTCCTTAATTCATTGCCTCTTATGATTATCTCCATGACCTCTTCGACGTTCTTTGGATGATGACTTGACAATCCGGCCACAGACACCGCTTGGTTGGCATCCTCTCTTAGCATGAGACCTCCTCTTACAGTAGAAGGTGAAAGCAAATCTCTGATTGTTTCGTTGTAGATCTCTAGGTAGGATAGTGATATTTCAGTGACTTTGTCGTCGGATAGCTCTGCTACCTTCTCAAATAATGCTTGCATTGTCAAGAATATGATACCTGGCTGTTGTGGAGTTCCTGTAATCGTATGTGTTTTACCGCAACCAGTTGCTCCATATGCGAAGACCGTCGCGTTGTAGCCGTCGAGCACGCTGCTCAACAGAGGTTTTGTTGTGGCCTCGAAAACATCCTGTTGGGCGGCATTCTCGTCGAATATTCGGTCGAACCCAAATGTCTGATCCTTCACTCTTTTTCCGGTTGGTACAACTGAGCGCGAAAATTTTTGGACTGGATTATCTTCGGGAGGGTCGAAAACTCTGCAGAATGTTAGTGAGTTTCTTGCTGGTCTTGCAGGCATCATACAGGCATTTGTCGTCAACAACCTTGATTACAGGGCGAATACCCTTCTGCGACAGTTTTGGCGTGGGAGCCGCAGCAAGGGATCCGTCTCCGAGAAAGAGCGTCGTATCATCGCATTTTGTCAATTGAGCAGCCTCGCGTATTGTGAATGGTCGAACTCGAACGGTGACAGAGATAGATGAGGCGCCATCGGACGCCATGTTGTTTGTTTACACCAATTAGTAATTTGGATTGGTCCGATGCAGACGTGAGGAAGACGTTTGTCCAGAAGATCAAGAAGTGCAGGAAGAGGATGAAAAAGAGTGACGAGAGGGTTGATAGAAGCAGAGGTCGTGTAAGTATGAGTGTTAGACATAGACAGCGCAAAGGTACATGATGCTTGTTGTTTCAGTCTGGTCTTGTTGGCGTTGCCATGGGTTACGGTGCAGAAAAGTATCCCAGTCACTTGGCATCCTCCCAGAACCTGAAGAGTACTATTCAAGTCGCACAACACTTATAGCGCAGCATCATCACCGGTCATTATTCTGTTGGTTTGACTAGATCATCCATCAACCATGGAGGTCTCGATTAGCTACAGAATCATCTCGAAGCAACTCTTGAAAGGTAATGCCCATCTGTCAAACAGCATACCATTATGGTCAACATCTCTGAATTCCTCACTCCGATGAAAGACGATCCGACCAGACATTGGGTTTTCGGTATGAATGCATATGATTGCTTTCGTCATACTGTGATACTTGACCATCGATTGGACCATTTTATGTCAAAATACTGCACTTAGTGTTTGACGATGATGCAAGAAGCCGGTAGCGATGTCTATCCATCTTCAGAATCTCCCCGACAGGTACAGTATCTGGTCACGAGGAGATCAAGACTCATACTACCAACACCAAAACCAGACCGAGATAGGAGCTGAAGGCGTGGCGGGTATCCGAGCAGAAGCACAAGCCTTCTGTGTTTATGTTGGTACCTCCGCTTTATCACTGGCAGTGCTCCTGTTCTTTGTTTTTCATCCGAGAATAAGCGAATTGAAGCGTGCGTGGGGGGATCTTGCTACTCCACTGACGCACTCGGATGGTATCTTATCACCATCATATGTCCTCTTTAACGCTTTCATATCGATGGCCGAAGTCGAAATGGCCACCATTATCCATTGATTGAGGCAGTTTATCCCGTAGGTAGCAATCTCTCGATATAAAGGTCGATTCTCATCCCACCTTCTTCCCTATCCTTTGTCTTCTCACCAACATATCAGCCATGGATCTACGCGTATGCATTCGTTCGTCACTACAATCAACTCAGTGCAAGCGGGCCATCGTACCCGCGACAGCATCTCGCCTTCCTGTCTTCTCATATAATGTTACACGGAGCATAACAAACAATCTACAAACACAGACAAGTACTATACATCAACGGCGGCATGTCCACAGTCGTCGACATGTATCCTCTACCGCTATCGGTCTCCCTACCGAAGCCCCCTCACCAACACAAGCTGAAGACATGTCTCCCTCTACCGCCATGTCATGTCTTCCACTATCAAATCTACTCCGTTCCTACATTATAACCTCTATCTCCTCTATACCTCTCCTACTCCGACCATCCCTTGCCACCATGTCCTACCTCGCCCACTCCAAATCTCCCATACTAAACCCTGATTCGAATCCGATCCTCAAAATGCTCATGAAGCGAACCTTTTACGTACAATTCTGTGCTGGAGAATCACCAGCCGAAGTACAACAAACAATCAGTGGACTAAAGAGTATGGGGTTCAAAGGTGTCATATTAGGTCATGCTCGAGAGGTAGTTCTCTCCAAGGATGAGGAAGCAAACCTAGACTCGATCGTCGATTCTGCTGAGACTCAAGCTCGAGATGCTCGGGAGATTGGACAATGGAAGCAAAGCACGCTCGATACTGTTCAGCTCACTGCAAAGGATGACTTTGTCGCTCTCAAGTTTACAGGCGCAGGACGACAGGCACTTCAACATTTGAAGAATACAACCCCTTGTGCACCCGTTTTTGAGGATGCTTTACATGAGATCTGTCAGCTGGCACAGAAACGAGGTGTCAAGCTTCTCTTTGACGCTGAACAGGCTTCTCTACAACAAGGAATCGACAACTGGACTCTATATTTTATGAAGATTTACAATAAAGGCGACAACCCTCTCGTGTATGGAACTTACCAAGCATATGCGAAGAGGACGCCTGGTCTACTCGCTCAACATCTTTCAGAAGGTCTGAAGCACAACTTCGCCGTCGGAGTGAAATTGGTTCGTGGCGCATACCTTGGTAGTGATCCTCGGGAATTGTTCTGGGAAACCATAGAGGGCACGCACAAATGTTATGACAATCTCGCTCGATGTGTTATTCAAAGACAGTATGAAGGGCTTCTACAGCCTGTCGATGGAAAGTCGGAGTTCCCACGGGTTGGCCTAGTACTAGCATCTCACAACGCCGTATCGGTTGCAAATGCTCGTCAGCTGAGAGATGAACAGTCACAACGTGGTGAACAAAAAGTTCCTCTTGCTTACGGTCAGCTCATGGGTATGGCTGACAACGTCAGTTGTGAACTTGTACAAGAGGCTACAACAAGAGCTAAGCATGATGCCGCTTCGGTGGATGTGCCTCAAGCATACAAATATCTTGTCTGGGGGACATTGGGTGAATGTATGAAATATCTCCTGCGAAGAGCGCAGGAGAACAAAGATGCTGTTTCGAGAACGATAGAGGCTCGACAGGCATTAGGGAAGGAATTGGCTAGGCGTATGGGTATTTCACGATGAGGAACGATATATGATAATGATAATTGATGATTGATTTAACACTCAACTACTTTATGTTCGGATGTGATATCATATTGGTTCCGAACATGACGAAAAGGCTGGTCGGAATTGATAATTCTGGACTGTTCTCGATCCATCTTCTTTGAGTGTGTCTGATAGCAAACAATATTGACTGAGACAAGGTTCTAGCTGGTACGATTTCTGAAAGAGTCCTTTGGGAAGGAATGATACATACATACGGTAGGGTACCCACATCTTGCTTCCTTCCGTTGAAACATGCGATGAATATCATTCCTTTGTCTCTAATCATATCTTGAAATATAAATGGATTTTGAGTTACACATCCTGTGATCACTCTCACATCATTCGCCGAGTGTTCCGACTCATTTACTGTTGCCCACACAACGACTGCTATGAGGACTTCAGACATTCTATCCCCGTTCACCAACAACCTGTACAAACGCCGAGCTACTTTTGACAACCCTTTACCAATGTTCGGTGATGACGATTCTTGCTCTTCTCCTACGTTCCACGAGATTAGCAAAGCGCTGTTCAATGTAAGTCTATCAAATGCATAAGGGTATCAAACACCTTTCGTCAAAGCATACTCACGACCCCCAAGACTGTCAAATATTTGTGTAGCTGATATCTACATACAGGAGGATACCATGGCAGACTGCGAAAACGGAGGCGTTGAAGACGCAAGTTTGGTCATGACCAGAGTTCTTGCTCATCTAGAGCGTGTAGTTGACCATGTAAGCAAATGCATGGACTTCCTTGATTGAATCTGACCATGGAAAGCTGCGACTGCAAGGCGAATATCAAGCAGCCAATTCTATCGCCAAAGACACCATCTCCATCATTACTACCTTCAATGAGGCGACAGCCCCCTGGGACATCGCTGGCCTAACAATGTCGGCCATCACACCGCCCAGCTCCAATGGCAATCAGACATCAAGTCCAAGTTCTTCTGGTACCACTCCTTCCTCCACCCGGATATCTCAGTCATCATGGGCGGCCATCGCGGCTGTAAGACCTGCGGTTGGAAATCAACTGATCAAGTTCACACCAGAGGATGCAGTCAAGACCGAATACGTTGAGGAAAAATCTGTCTTGGATACACACGATACTGATAGTCGAGTCGTCTGGATCCAAGGCTGGAAAGAGGAGCGTCCTCTTGGTGAAGTCACCAGTAATATCGGTCAAGGACCAGTATACTCAATGGCATATTCCGCGAAAGACGATTCTGTCTGCGTTATCTTCCAATACGCAAGCTCTGCAATAGCTTTGGCGGAAGAAGATGCAGATCAAGTGAAGAAGAGTGGATGCAGTCGTTTTGGTCCTGGTTGTCAAGTCTTGCTTGGTCAATCTTTCCCCGTCAATGAAGACATTCAGCGAATGCTGATACCACATAATGAACGACGCCGTCTGACTTTTGCGCGCTCGCAACTGTTTACCAATGGATTGACTGAAGCAAAATTCAGAGCCGACATATTCGGAATCGTTGGTACTGGAAATGTGGAAATCATTTGGCTTTTCAACACTGGAAATGGTAAGTCTACATAACCTGTATGTGTCGTTGGTTACTGACCAAGCCCAGCTACCGCTGTATTCTCTGCAGTACCTATTGCGAGACTGGTCCGTGATGAATTTTGCAAGTTATCGAGAATGCCAGCATCTCGATACTTCCGCTGTGTTGTTAGCTTTTCTCACGATCCTTGCGAGAAGCCCATGACCTTGATTACACAGATGCCTGCAGGTCAAGCTTCTCGATCTATGGGTGCGTATGGAGGTGGTGGCACACTACCCAGCGATGTAGTCAGCAAGGGTGGCCCATCAAGCCGTCGCAGCACTACAGGTCGTGGTTCTAGAGACTCCAATGGATGGCAGACTGTTCTATACAAGAAATGATGAGAAGGATTTTGACTTCTCCTGCAGAGAGTGGTATACTTCTATTAGAGCCGAGATGTCAATCTATTGAGCTCAATACAAGCAAGTACGCAACATGTTCAAGTATGATGATACGAAACCTGCAATCGTGCAGTGAGATCAAGTATGGCAGTATTGAAGAATGATGAAGAGAAGGTTGATAGTGAGAATTAGGAGCTCTACAATTCTGAACTCTCCAAACTCTAATGATCACAATATGATTGACTATGCTTACAGTAACGCTTTTCGTACATCTCACAATGCTACCAATGGTAGTTATAACAAGCGCATTATATCGATCTATATCAGATCAATAATGGGAATAGACATTACTGTCTAATCGAAACAATAATTTAGGTTGGTATGTGATACTACTCAAGATAATCTAAGCATTTTCCAATTACGTTGATACATACACCGCTCAGAAATGAATGTATACATAAATCTAGGTACATATACTGTATACAACACTTCCCTTCTCCATCTCTTCCTATTCTTCGTTGTGATTGTCATTATTCGTCACACGCAGATAGATGATATTCATCCACCTGTCTATCTATCTACCTATCTAGTGATTACTTTTTCGCTATTGGTGAGTACATGTATCGTTGTCATTGATATTGTCATTGTCATTATCATTGTTCGTGTTATTCTGTTGTTTTATTGTACATTTCGATGCATTCATTATATTGGTATATATACACGTTTGCAGGCGTATACATGTATATACGTATGTATATGTATACATTGATCAAGATATCTTTCCTTTCTTTCTCCTTACTTTGTCAATTATCGTTGTTCCGCTTCATTCTTGTTCGCGTCTTCTGCCTCCTCTACTTTCCTCCTCTCCTCGAACAGCGAATAGCGGAATGATATTTCCCGCTCATCTCGATCAGATTTCCGTTCCATGTATGAATCTTCGAGTCTAGCATCTTTCTTCTCGAGAAATACTCAATGTGCGTATGTCTTCACATCTATTTCTTCATCTCCTCCTTCCAGCACCTTCAGGTCCCTTCCACCCGATAGGTAAGAACGCTCCTCCGACACCACTTCCGCCCTCCGCACCTCGTTCCTTAGCCAACAAATTATAAGCAGCAGTAGCATTAGCCGTATCCGTAATCTCAACCCGAATCCCCAGCGTCTCCATGATATATTTCCGCGTAATAGGTTCTAAAGCCCAGGTCCTAGCTCCGGTGCCCAAAAGCAAAAGGTCAGGCTTGGGATGTAAGTGTGCAAGTATACTGAGACTCTTCTCGGGGAAAACAAGCGTTCCACGTCGGGGATCGAGCATATCGCTTATTTTGGGCGTGGGAGCTTCGGGTGGTGAGAGGGCGAGCCATGGTTTCCAGGACCAGGCTTCGCCTCCTGCGAGGAGGACGGCGGCGTTGGTTACTTTAACGCCGTTGTTCAGGTGGAAGCCTTCGGGTGTGCAGGCGTCGACGGACGTGGCGGGTTCGGGGGTCCCGTGGAATATGTCCATTACGCCGAAGTCGGTTTGGGTGTCTTCTTTTGAGGCTGGGCCGCGGTCTTTGGAGATGGGGGCTTGAGGGTTTAGGCGTTGAGATTTTGAGAGGGGTTTGTTTATTTTTGGAGGAGAGGAAGGGGAGGCTGATGAGGATGAGGTCGTGGAGAAGGAGGTTGTTTGAGCTGCTGCTGATAGTTGGTTTGGGAGTATGAGGACTCGGTGTTTAGTTTGGCATTGCGGCGATGCTCTGATCTGAGGGCGTACTGAGATGCGCATGGCTCTGAGTAGGTCTAGAGATGGGATTCTTTGGCCCGCCATTGTGAAGCTTGATGTAATTGCGTTCAGGTGATACTAGACTCGCTTGTATGTGTAGAAACTGCAACGATGTATGTTCCGACTGCGCTGTAGGAGCGGTATGTGGTCAATCGGGCTTCGCGAATGATATGACCGATTAAGTTTCTTGGTTGGAAGACTTTCGAAGATGTTGCGATGCTCAAGGGGTTTGTTCGATTCTATGTGGTGGGCAGGAGACGTTTCACAGCACCTGGATGCTCTGAAGCTGTGATTTCGTCAACGAGTCTACATGACGGCATTGAGTGCACCCCAGAAATATTTAATTGCTGCGAAAGGTATGGACCAATCAATTACAAGCAATACAATTTAGGTATCGGGTCGAATGATCTGATGAATGAAGTATTCAGCATATCAAGCAACAATTATATTATGTTTTTGGTACCACATTTTAAACTATATACGACTGGTTCGTCAAAGTAATGACAGACTTGTGACACCACCATGAACATCCATGATGACGTTTCAAATCGTCTTTTCATGCTTCGCTCAGAAAAACAAACAAATAGACAAATAATCCAAACTGATGCTAGACAGCCTACAAGATGCACAAACCAACAATAGCTATCACGACAGCTAGAAGGCTGCCTTGAAGGTTGCCTTCCGTTGCTGGAGCACTGTTGTGTGAAGATCCCTGAATGAAACCTGTCGATGCAGCTCCTGTTGGGTTGGCAGCTGAAGCAACACTAGAAGAGCTTGCATCGTCGCCTGAACGCTGTCCATTTGCACCAGAGCCAGCACCGCTAAGACCTGGAACTGTCTCAACAGTAGCCGATGCGCTTGCGCTGCTTCCAGAAGCTGAAGGTAAAGCTTTGTTCGGGTCGAGACTATTCCAAATTGAGTCAGTAAATGAGATGATATGCAAATTACAAGGAACAACGACTTACCCGGAACCTAAGAAAGACTTCAAAACGGTGTTTTGGTTCGTGACCTCGACACTGGCATTGGTAGCAGCCTTGTCTGCGATAATATAACTTTGGCTGCCTTGGATATTTGCTCCGCTTGGTGGATTGTAGCATTGAATGCTGACGCTGTCAAATGCTGCGTAGTAGTATCCATTCGCCATGTATGGGGAGTTCCAGTTGACTACATCAAGTTAGTGATTTGCGGCTATTTCAACATATAATGGGAAGCTTACCAAGGCCACCTGCCCAGTTAACGGTACCTTGACCGTTTGTTGACAAACCTGCGGGCCAAAGAGAGAGTTGAACACGTGCTGGAGTTTGTGGGAAGGTGTATCTGTTGGCAGTAGCGTTCCAGGTGTCTGCTTTCTTGAGAGTTCGAACGATTTTGCCATCGATTGACCACGTGAGGGTATCAGGTTGCCAATCAATTTCGTAATCGTGATAATTGGCATGTGTATCCGAAGAAACGGATGCGTTCATGCCATTGTTGTAATTTGTCACACCGAGAGAATAGAAGTTGGTCTGCGCCGTGTTCAAGTCCACACCAACAAATTCGAAATCGATTTCGTCCTTGACATCGGAAAGAAGAATAAAAGCTGTGACCACACCAGCGCCTGCACTGGTTTGAAATCTTGCACCGACCTTGCCGTACCATACATAGTGCGTGCTGGCCAGCAACGTGCCTACTGTTCCTCCTGCCATGGTCAAGAGAACATTGCCATTGTATTCCACCGGCTCACCGGATGAAACCCAGTCTGCAGTTGAAGCATCGCCGAGGTATTTAGTGTTTGGCACAATGCCGTCTGTGGAATCGAAGTTGTATGTTTTTGACGAACAGACTGGTGCTGGCATGCAAGAACCGAGTGAAAATGAATGGAGAGGATCGCAACCACCTAGACAGTATGCACCGACACCACATTGTCCGTATTCTGTCAATCGTCAGCATTTCGTTCTTGGATCAAATCCGCTATGAGAATCAACGTACGAGAACAACAAGGTGTTGATTGTGGACATAAGTTGCCATCGCCGCAGGTTGGGGCTGAAGCCGCGAAAACAGCAGGCACAGCAGCCGCTGCCAAAAACAGAAGTGATTGAAACATTGTGATGTCCGAATGTATTACGCGAGATAACCAAAGGTCGTAGACCAAATCAAAAGGAACTATGCTTTTGCAGGTTCAATTGTAGTACAGTCGTACCAATGTGTGATATTCGGCCGGAGAATTAAGACGAGCGCAGAAGGCTGGTTGAAGGTCGAGACTCGAATCAGGGACAAGCGCGTCCAACTGATGTACAGGGTGAATATGAACGAGAGTAAGAAGACCGAATGAAGGATGACGGTCGAATAGGAAGAAACTGCGTGGTTAGTACAAGTGACGAGAACGAGTGATGAAGAGTGAGGTGGTAGATGTAGAAGTGAAGGAGAGTGACAAGGGTGGAGGAGGTGGAGGCGTGTGCGTCGTATGCCTTTCAACATAGCAAATGTGAGTTTTGAGACACGAAACGGTTAGCGCGACTGCACTGCCCCTACTTTTTCAATCAAACTTTGCTGCTGACTGGCCCATTATTCGCCGGCAACACGGCACAACTGCAAGCTGCTGTCTATTTCAAGCCGAGAGATCTGGATGCCCCATCGTTTGTTGTTTTGGGAATGCTAAGACCAGTAGATCTGTAGTAAGAATTATCATATTCAATGAGGTAGTGCTAAAGTCGAGACGTCGTGATGGGATACAAGGTGCCAATGGTTGGCGATCATGTCTCTGAATTGCCACCGCTGTACTCGCTTGCTTTATTTGCATCATAATTGTATGCTGGGTAAGATTTTGATACGGCAGACAACTACAATTCATCAAGATGGTTAGTAGAGGCTGTAGAACGTACTTGGAGTCGTGTGATGTTCGAAAGCAGATTTGTTGTTGATTGTCATGATGTATCACTGATGGCTACCAATGTTTAGGTCCACTACAAAAGCCGACCTCCATTGGTAGGATTTTTCGATACTGACAGCCTTGTTGATCATCTCCAGCCTTGCCAAGCATCATGAGCTCCCAGCTCAATCCGACTTCGACTCCGTATATGAGCTCACCTGCGAACACTCTCCACTCCTCCTACCCTCCAACACGCATTCGAAATGTCGGCAGCACGTAGTGTCTTCGCGTTGGCGAGACGTGTGCCATTCCGAGCTACTCCTTTCGCACCAAGAGCCTTCTCCAGCGTTGCTGGTCGACGTATGTGACTTACCCGATATTTTACACAAGCTCGATATTCGACAACAACATGACCGAAGAACGAGTACAGGTGATAAGGAGGCTGACACATATCTTGTAATCAGGTGCCGATTCAAAAGCTCAGTCAAAATGGGATCCTAAGCCAGGTGAATCAGAAGGAAAATTGCTTCCATTTGACGGTACGCAAACACATATTCCAGTCGCATTATATATCTTCTAGTCTCGGTGGATGGATGCAATAAACGATCCAAGGGAACGCCAGGAATGCTGAGAATTTGCAAACTACAGAAATCAAGACCGAAGCCGATCTCCTTGCCCCTGGTGCCGAGCCAGGTACTATCCCTACAGATCTTGAACAATCTACCGGTCTCGAGCGTCTCGAAATTCTTGGTAAGATGCAGGGTATTGATATTTTCGACATGAAGCCTTTGCCATCAGACAGACTTGGTACGTCAACATGCACCGAAATAAAGAGATAGTACAAAGGAAATACTTACAGAGACGCCAGGAACAATGAAGGATCCAGTTATTGTCAGATCTGCAGGCGAGGAGCTCCAATGCGGTTGCACCGGCGTTCCAGCCGATTCTCACATCGTTCGATGGGTTGTGGTATGAGTAATCAAGTCAGAGATAGCGAACAGGGCTGATCATTAACAGGTATCACGAAACCGACCATACGAGAGATGTGACGAGTGCGGCAGCGTATACAAAATGGAATATATTGGACCCCCAGATGACCCACACCATCACCACCACGGTTATTCAGAGCCAAAGACCATGGCAGATTACGTCAAGGAGGACTACTGGTACAGATAGACAAATTCAGACTTCCGAACCAAACTTCGGCGAAAGACAGCCAAGGTGGCCATCGTGTATATAACATATTACCTGTCACAAGTTCGCTGAATTGCATATTTGAGAAATTCGTTTTCCTTCCCGCCGAGTCTAGCTTCCATTGATCTTACATCTTACATGACCGCAGCAATACATGTTGGGAGAAGAAGACCGTGTCTTCCCGAACAAAATCCAAAGGTTAAGCTCTGCACCAAATCAAATGAAAAGAATTAACGATAAATGTCCAGAGCAGATTCACAACAAGAACGTCTCCTTACAATCTCGTTGAAAATATCTAAGAGATTCCAGTATTCAGATTACAGGACAATGCAGCTTAGGTTCCTGGAAATTGTCTCAGTTGTGCTTTTCTCTTCTCTGGCATCGCGTCAGCTAAATGTACTAGAAGTGAAGTGAAGTAATCAATAATGAGCGACTGAGTTAATGAGTAAGTGATATACGTATATTTACGTGTGCATACACGCGTATGTATATATATGTGTCCGTCATCTCATCCCCTCCTCTTATTTCCCCTCTTCTCCTCTTATCCTTACATCGTCCCAATTGATTCTTTTCTCTAGTTTACTTGCTTCATTTGATTATGTATTTCTTCGATATGTAATGAATGTATTGCTCCGATTTGATATGATATGCTGTTCTGGTTTAGATAGATGAATAGATAGATAGAGGGATGTGTAAGAGTGATCAATAAAGCAAGTTGATTATCAAGGGAGTATTGAATATACAGCTTACCAATGGGGAAGAGTATACTTACTGTTGGTATATGGTATTGTGGCACTGGTGCTATTGTTATCGCTGTCATTGTGTTCGCTATTATTATTGTTATTACTGCTACTACTACTGCTACTACTACTACTACCACCACCACCACCATTACCGAAAATCGTGGAAATCATGGAGTTTCAACTACTAGTCGTTACGATATGGATCAGATTATAGAGGGACCGGTGGTATGACGTTAAACACTGATTGATCATTCAGTCAATTAGAAGAATTGATCTGTCATATTTGGTCGACTGCTTTGCCTTGTCAAGAACCGAGGAGGTCTGACTTCAAGCCTCAAGCCTTATGTTAAACTTCTCCTTGCTCTGTTCTGTTTTGTGATGATCGAGCATCAGAAACATTCCGAATAGAATTTCTAACGATCCATGTGTCATTACTCAGCCAAGCCACCATTCTCGCTTTCTTGATAGACCACCTTTGGACATCCCGAGTCTTCTGTTATTAGTGTCCCCTAACGTATCGATCCATCATTCGAACATCCTTCCCAAATTGTCATAGAGACCTGGAGTGTAATACGTGAGCTCTTCTTCAGGAACATCTCTGTAGATATCACCGACTTCGTCCTTGACGTCGTAATATCTTTTGCCGAGATGGACGGTTCTTCGTGTGACGACTGATGAAAAGAAATTGTTTCCTTGTTTGACGTCGGCGCCTAGGGGGAAACCAACGGGTAGCAGTGCCTTTTGTCCGGCGTGGACTAGAGGGCATGGAGATGGGCTCAAGACGTAGATGAGCTGAGGAGTTTGTGAGATGGGAGGATTGTTGAGTTGGTTGGATGGTATGCTGGCTTGTTGAGGGGGAGTAGCTTCGGGGATGAATTCTGAGTTGAGTAGAGAATTTTCTAGGCTAGCAGGAAAGGTATTGGACTTGACTGGAAGACGTGGTTGGATGGTGGATTGATGTATGGATGTGATGATATAGGTTGTCGATCCACCTGCATCGTTTCCTTCATCGTTCAGGAGATGGACTTCTTGGCCCAGATGAAATCTGGCAAGAGTTTGTTCGCGGTCGACAGGCATGGTCATAGGATCGACTGTATTTTGGTCGACTTGTGGAGGATTGGGATTAGACGTGGACTGTTGCTCACGCTCACGGGCTACTCTTTGTATTGTCTCCATGAAAGGATGGTCAACAACAGAATCGAGAGAAAATACTGGAGGAGGTGTGAAAGGCGACCATGGTCCAGTGGTCTTGAATTTTCCACTCATGATGTCTTCCTCTTCTTGGTTCTCGGCGGCATATCTTGCCTGATTAAATGGGTTGTGGTCGTTTATTGCGAGCCATCTCGGGTGCATCACGCAGTGCGGTCTGAACAGAGTTTGCGTTTTGAAAGCTGTTTGATAACACTACGCGTAGTAGATTTGTGAGATGTTAAGATACATTCCTATTCATTTTGGGACAAAAGATTATTCACATCTTGTAGATTACCGCTTCCAGAACCATGATGGATGTTCCATATACCTGAGGTACAGGATGATATAGATAAGAGCATACTTCCTATTCAATCAGGCATGTAGAAGAATGTTCCGATGACGAAATTGAACAAAGAGAACACATACCGGCTTGTTCAGAACATCCAGGAAGTAAGATGAGCTGATGGTATAGCATCTTCATTGAATGTGTTCCGGAGTAGCTTGGACTGGTTGAGTAGGATTGGCTAGGCGTCAAAGCTCCGAGAGCATGGATACCTGCAGAATCTTTGATTCTCAAAAGTATCTTTCCATCTGCACCATATCTTAATGGTTCTCTTTGCTTGGTTTGGTGCGCTCACATGATATCCAATGTGATACGCCACGAGGTCTTGTGATTGTTTGAGTCTCTTACCTGGAGAGAATGGCGATTAAAGATTGTACATTCAGTTCAACTTGAGGCAGCATTGACCGGTACGTGAAACGTGCACATGTAAGAATTCGCCACTGTATGGCAAAGAGGTGTATAGCAGATTTAGGTGATCAAGTCCAGAGCAATTTCTGCACTCTACACCAAGGCGACGTTGGAAGTTGTATCTAGCCGAAAAGAAATATCGATAGTATCTCGCAGGATGTGTAAAGTTGATAGTAGTTGCAGATGACTGGAACCGGACGGTACTGGGTACATCCACTTACCAGCCGTAGCTGGAATCAGATATCCTGGGGTACTTGACACATCTGTCCGTGCACATAGAGCTCCTAGACTACCAGAAATAGCTCCATCCAAGTCACATTGTGATGATAAGGGGCAATCTCGATGACAGGAGATATATCGATTGCGGTCGACCGGGATCACAATATCGAAGACACCATGTCTAATGAATGCATGACGAGGCAATACAGGTTTCAAGGCAGGACACGTACAGTATCAGCCTGATTTGTGAGGTGGTGTGCTGGCAAGGCTGTACTCCAACAATGATGACGAGTCTGACCCAACCTTGTTATAATACACTCACTGAGTGACACTCAATTGGCATCTGTCAGTCTGGACAAGAGGTCCAGGCCAGACCTTGAGCACGAGCCGAAGACTGGTAGATAGTGCAGCCATAGGTTGATTTGTATGATGATGAGAAGCCTTGTTTGGAGCGCCCGATACATGCTGACGATCGACGTTTTGTACGAATAGTGGACAGGATGAAAAGTGTGAAGATTGGCAGGGGCATTTGCTGTCCAGAACGAGAATAGCTCTTCGAGCTGCGGAAGCACCATTCATTTCTGGTGAACCAGGATATCCGACATGGAAGCCAATGAGAGAGAGCAATTCAGTGTAGTTTATCAACCGTCTTTTAGCCCCCAGTGGGACACTATGAAGTTGACTGCCGAATTCCTTTATCCACTATGGAGCACTGTCTGTCAAAATTAATCCCCCCTGATGTCAAAGAATAACAACTTCTTCGCCTTGTATTGATCCATGTCCAATAGTTGCATCCATCCGCAGCTATCGAGTCACCAGCCACCACTAACTTATCGTACCACTCCATCTCGAGAACCAAAGTCAGAGATGCTGACCAGTCAGAACTCGGCCGTACTACCAGATGAGCTTGTCCTCCATTCTCCTTGTTAGTACCAGACCCTTACCAAGTATTCTCGCTCAATGACAATGACCACCGTTCACGCCGCCACATGGTACATCTGGGTCGCATCTCCGGGTCTACGATACACACATGTTGGCCGCAAAAATGGTCACTGGCTACAGTAGCTGATTCTGTACTTTGCACGTTGACATCTGGTGGGTATCTCATGCACGGGGATTTTCAACGACCAGGTAAGACTCTTCCCACCTGCCATATCGTATCTCCCTCTCACCCTGTGACTGCAACCTCTTGTCATCCTTTCAACTACCAGAACGCCCTTACATGCTATCATCTGTGCAAACCAAGGGACTCTGATCCCTGCAATATTAGCAGCCGCCAGACTAGATCGCACTTCCCTTTCAGCGCTTGCCCCTCTCCATTCTATCTTCTCATTGGCTCTCACCACCAGATTGTCAGCCCATCTCAAACTTCACACACGCCTCTCTCGCCTTTCGCGCTTCCTGAAGCAAACCTTCTCATCACAGCTGTCGGTTTCACATTCGCCGATTACGCCAGTCCAGCATACTGGGCTTTCGAATTTATTGGCGCCCACGAAATTAGTCTGGCGTCCCTGCTTGTTTACCTCCTCGAAGCCGAGTCCAGGCCAAGTCCTTGAGATCCAAAAACTGTTTGTTAAGTTCCGTCAAGGGACTCATACATATCATTCAGTGCAGACCATCCTGGTTCTTCTCTGTGAGCTGTCCCTGCAGATCAAAGCTAGAGACAGGTTCTCCATTCGACCTTTTCTTTCGATATTTGCGTTGTGGCAGGACCACCTTTTCACTCATTTTTCATTATGTGTTCATACAGCGCGCACCAAAGATAGATTCAAAAGTTCGGAAGCTCGGTGTCATCAACAAGTCAATTTGACAAACTAATACTAAGGATATAAAATGGCAACTACAACAACACTAATTACCTTCCTTGTGTAAGTCACCCGACTCTATATCTCTAGTAAGGGAAACTTACCATCTGGATAGCCGAACACCCTCTGCAACAAGATCTGTGTCGCTCTATGGGTCTTGGGACAATTTTACCATACCTTATCCCATGAAGAGAGATAGTCGGCTAGGGCCTGAACATTGGTCTGGATGTCACAGCTTTGGCAATATCATCTGCGATGGTAGAGTTGACATGACTATCAGACCATCTCGTAATGGTGCCTTGCGAATGGGAGGGACCTACTGGTATTTTGTAGGCTGGCATCTTGGCCTCACATTAGATTAGCACTGACTGTCAGTCTTAGTATAAAATGGACGACGAGATCGAGTTTCACAATTCTGCAGAACCGTCAACAACTGCATGTCCAATGCTCCCAGGTCAGCTGGTCAACATATTAGAGGTACCAGTGGCGTTGAGTGGAGCTCGTGAACGAAATGCAAGCATCGGCTCAACCAGTTCAGATCTCAGGACGCTGAATCCTGCAGACAAATATCTAAACCCCCGACCAGTACCAGCTCGACCCAAAATGATGCGAGTCACAACATCACCTGGCTTGATACAGGACTCGGACTCTACAGCAAGCTCGCCCATCGCTGAGTCACAACCGAGCCTTTCGAGAACTTCAAGCAAGGACAATTTGAAAATCTCCAACATGCATCGGCTCCCTCGTAAAGCTTCCCTGGAAGCCTTCACTCGCTCTGCGCTGTCAACACACAAAACTGGAGGCCTTCGTCAAGCATTCAGAGCGTTTAGAAATGGTCGATCACCAAGTCCAGGAACCAAATACAACCATATCATTGATTGGACTCCCAATGGCCCCAGTCCTAATACAAGTGCGCCACAAACTCCAGAGACCCACGAAGAAGCTCTCTCTTACTTCGAACAAAGCCCAAGTATGGACAAAACACCTGCGTCTGGCGGTCTCCTACTGCGGGACAATGCTGACAACTTCATTCCTACGACATCGTTCCTCGAGCATAGAAGAGAACGTTCTCGCTCTCGCTCACGCTCTCGTGATCCTTCGCAATTACGGAGATCGTTAGTCGTGGATGAAGATGCTCGAAGGGAGATGGAGACGACCTTGGGAAGAAATGCCGCACTCGATACTGTGGTTGAAGTAGCATCGCCACAAACGCCTGTCGGTCTGCCCGGCAAATACGAGAGTGGTCAGAGTACTGCATATACGAACGACGGGTCAAAGACAGCTTTGCAATTGGAGAAGCGTCTTCCAACTCTGCCAAATACTCCATCATCAGCGTACCCTCCAAGTACGGATAACTCACCTTTGCGCAAAATCACGGAGCAACTTCGGAACCTCGAAAGTCATTTCTCGACTAGCACCGTTGATACTCACTCCTGTCTTAACAGCATGATTGTACAAGATAATAGCCACTTTTCCGAATGGTCAGCCGCATCGGACCTTGTTTCACCAATTTCGGATAGCACTATCGACGATAGTGTCTCCAGTCCTACTACAACAGAGGATGACGATATTGACGCTGCGTTCAGTCGGATTGGTAGTCATGATTCGGGTACGGAAGCTGCAGCTTCGACAAGAACTCGTAGCGAGAGGGGGATGTTTTCTTCGACCAGCTCCACCACCATCAGCAGCGCCGTATCCACTGTCCCTTCTACAGCACATGACGACTTCCCACCAATCAATATGTACAGCCTCTCATCTGGCCATGTAGAGTCGACTGCAAACAACAGAAGTGGATTCGTCCATTATCGTTTACCAGAAGCTTGTAATGCTTCTGAGGTGACGCTGAAGCCTTGTGGTGATGGCAACTATATTCCATCTGAACCTCAAAGTGTGGGTACCCATGTTCGTTTACGACAGCAGACACAAACTATGCGCGATCGAAGAAATGGTCTTCCGCATTCTGAAAGCATGCAACAACTAATTGATGAGCTCAGCTACCTGAGTAATGCTATCATCAACTAGCAACGCTCTTTGTCATATTATCTCGGTATGGGACAGTCAGCCTGCGAGTGCATACCTTTATAGCTGAATTAGCAAGCTAGGTCGCACATGCTTTCTGTGGAAGACTGGAATGCGAACATGACCTGTTTGTTGCGTGAATTTGACTTGTCAATTAATCGCGAGACATGTAGTACTAGACAATACTTGGAGACTAAGCTGTAATGATATTAAGGCCAAAAGAACTCACAAATTATCGTGTTGATAGACGGAGCATCAATAACCATGAAAACGAGAAACAATAGAGCTTTTTCGAAGTCGCAGTAAATCCATACAAATTTTGCTGTCTATTCTTGGCTTCCCAATAGAGCCTTTTCGGTCAGGAAATGGTAAACAACACTACGAGCAGACAGTCAGATAATACTACGTGATAGTGATAATCAATCGCTCCGATCAGCGTTCAACCCGTTTGTTTTCCATCTGCGATTGGCATGACACGTTATCAGGTCGCCTTTAGGAGCATCTGACATATATTGAGGTCAAGAATCGAATCAACATGCAACCGCAAGCTAAAGACCACCCTTACCCAAATCTGATAGGCAAAGTCAATTGAGCACAGGAACACACAGTCAAAGAACAACATTCAGTCTTTGCATCGCTTGATAATTTCTTCGAGGAGCGCGTCTGCATCGTTGCGGCATCCGGGTACTCATTCCACTGCCTACGAGGCCACGGAAATATCGCCCAGGGCGAACTTTCAAGCTGAGGCTCTTATCAGACTCTTGAACGACACATTGTGCCCACACTTCTGGTACTGATGAGTAAATCACGGCAAACATGCAGCTCATCACCGCCAAAACTCTTCCACCATTACCAGTGACATTGACGAATCTCCTCGAGGAAAGCGATGCGGAAGGCAAGTCGAAGTTCCGATTGGAACTGGGGCTGAAGTACTGTCCGTCCATGGATCTTGTGGCGACGTATCCAATCCTACATAGAGAAGACGTCGGAGAGGATGATGAAGTTCCATCGCTCCAACAGGCCGATCCTTACGGCGGAGATGAAGAGGATGCGGTATCTGTTGATGTCTGGAGATTGAATGGGCAGAAAGTATTCGAGGTAATCTTGGAGACGGACAATGGAACTAGACTGGATGTCGTTAATGTCGAGTGGAGAGATGATGGTAAGTCTAGTCTCCTATGCAGATGCATTTGACGGTGGTCTGTAACGGTGCTCAGGTCGAATACTAATGATAGACTACAGGCCAATTGCTAGCAATCCTTTCGTCTGACAATAACATTAGACTCATCAACAGTTACAGCGGCAAGGTGGTTCATTGCTTTTCGTCTTTGTCGTCGTATTCGGCATTACAATCACCACGAGTCTCTATGAGTACTGCTCAGCAATCTAAACAGTTGCCCAGTGCGAAATCGAAATCGAAATCAATCGCACTGTCGTATTCAACATATTTTGCAGATCCTGGATCTGCCCACTCTCAGCTAGACTCAGTCAACAGGCAAAAGGGTATAGTCTTAGATGACCTATTAAGTCTGAACGCTGACATTGGGAAACTACTTCAATCACAGCCAGATCTGCCTAAGAGTCTGGCAAGAATCGATGTGGAGGCCTTTCTACCAAAGCTTGCTTGCCTACCGTCCGCCGGATTTGGTGCAGATGATATGTTCTCGACACGAACGTCAATTGATGCAATCTTTCATTCTTCCAAACGAAACTTGAGAAGCGGTACGATCGATGTCTTAGCTACTGGAACGGACAATGGCAAGGTGAACTTACGTTTCTTCAATGCGTTCGAAGTCGGTGATATAGACTTGAATGCAGCGATTGGGTTGCCGAAGGGAGCAATTTGTACTTCGGTGCGGCACATTGCGAGCCATCCATTTTCGGGGGGTTGCTTTGTCATATGTGAGCTGTCTCAGCCGAGGAAACCAGTACAGTTGCATATGTTTAATCTTGATCTGAAGGTCTTCGCTCAAAATCTTACGACGCTGCCAATCTTGGCGACCAAGGCTACTCAATTAGACAACCTCCTCCGGTACCTCAAGCAAATTCAGACCCAGCTTGTTCGAGAAGTCAAAGCAGCTTTTGATCTGCCTGCCAGGTTTCTGTCTAACCTGAACGAAGATCTTGAGAGACAAGATGGTGAGGGTTCGACATTCATCAATGCCGCTCATCATACTATTGTCACCGGTGAGGTCACGCCAGCCTTCAAGGAATGGTTGGCTGATCAACTGGGTGAGCGGGGCGTGAAAAGGTGGGAGAAGGCTGTGGGAGACTGTCTCGAACTTGTTCGGCGTCTTATCAGTGAAAGCTGGAACCCGGCTGTAGAGAGATTAGGCGTTGTGGTTTCGCGGTTGAATGGCCTTGTGGGATGGAATGCTCAAACCGAGGGAGACGGACAAATGTCTGGCATCGAGAAGAAAGGTGTGGAGAGTTTGAGAGAAACAATTGATGTCATGGCAATCTGTGGTGAAGAGCTCTTGAGGGATGTCAATCAAGAGTTCGCCGGCTTTACGAGTTTCGTAAAGTGGCTCAAATGGGAAGTCGAAGCTGCAGGTCTGGAGGATACAAGCGAACGACTGGATGAAATGCGGGAAGCTAGCGATCATACTGACATATTACACGTCCTGGAATATATTGAGAGTGGACCAGCCAACACCGCGGTCAAGAGGTATATTGGTCCGAGTACAGTGCCACTTGTTCCAAGCCACGAAGAGGAAGCCGGGTTCTACGAAAGGTTCAAGGAGAGCAGAAGGAAGTCTAGCGAACACAAACACATTGTGACCTTCGATGTTTTACTTGCTCGCATGCAAAAGCAGTGCGAGAAGTTGTTCGAACAGATAGCTTCCACGTTGAGAAGAAGCATAATGGTTGAATATACATGTCCACTGCCGCAGCGAATGGACCAGCAAGTTGCAGCTGTCAGGGTTGTACCACAACCTGAGTATGGCAAGCCCAGAATACATTTAATCGGACGCGTCACAGATACGAGGGGAGTTATACTGCATACAATTATCGACCCGACCCATGTATCGCAGAAAGAGGTCAGCAGTGCAATTGCCCTCGAACACTCATTGCGAGTGCCGGACGCTGAGGACATCATTGATGTCAAGTTTATAGATGATACGAGCGTCGTGGTTCTCTCGTCGGCCCCAGGAGAAGTACAATTATACACTTGCGGCCTGTCGCACGACCACGAAGAGATTGATGGTTTCGAGCTCCGTCATGCATTCAAAGATGGGATGATGGAATCTGGCATGAAACCCGCGAAGCTTGAAGTTAATGGTAGACGAGGACGACGAGCGATGACCGTCGTAGATGCTGGAGGAAAAGGGTATTGTGTCTTTGATCTTGACAGTGGTGATGGTACCGAAGTTGAGGAGGAGAATGGTGGCGATATTATGCAAGAGTGAGAGCAATCACGGTCAAATTTATGTATTCAGGTGTACGTTCGAGATTGTATTCTTTATCAGTGGAGCAGAAGCAAAGATTAAAAAGAGACTTCATGTAAACAAAGCTGCGGGGCCTACCATTCGAGGATCACTGTGTTGCGGTGTCCGGGAAGCCTTCTGCGGCTCAATCAGAGTCGGACAGAGTTGATAAGTGAGAGTATCAGCAAGTCGATGACATGTTACCAATCTTCTGCAGAAGAAGTGGAAACATCTATAATTTAGCATGATATGCTCGAGCAGCAGCAAGAGTGAGTAGTGACAAACATAACTGGCCATTGTGGCATCCGTGGTCTTGGCGTCTTCTAACTGGTCAGAAGGCTGCTAACGTCCCCAACGAGGCTGTACTTGTTACTGTATTGATACATAGAAAACAAAACGGGAAGTGGGATTGACACGCATGAATCCAAACTGCGCATGCATTAATTTCCAAGACCGCAACTCTGCCAGAACCATCTTCACTTTAATACACACTCCCAAACATCTCTCACTCACATACAACTTCTCTTCAACACTCAAACACGATTGCCGTCTCCTTTCCTGTCTCTCGACTCTGCTGCGGGTCGTCCTTTCCTTGATCCAAGCCTTGTCCGTAGACACACATCCTCAAATTTCCATCGATTCCTCGTCAACAATTATAGACCACCACTTCTTTCTGTACTTCTTTCCCCGAGAGGCCTGTCATTGCTTGCATAGCCCAGCATGGATGTCAATCAGGTCCTCCAGAATACCTTCTCGCCCGGTGAGTCATTGTTGTCTGCCTTGTATCGTTGTTTGGTTACTAATTTCTTGTAGACGCTGCTACTCGAGGAAACGCTGAAGAGCAGCTACGACAGGCCGCTGAGAGTAACTTTGTATGTGGCTATACAATCCCTCCGAACTTTCCGTCAGATCGGCCAGAAACTAACGTCACCCCTTTAGTCCGAATATCTTTCGATCCTCTCCCGTGAACTCGCCAATGAACAAGCGGATGCCGCAATTAGACAGGCTGCAGGTCTTGCCTTGAAGAACGCATTTACATACAGAGATATCACTCGATTACGGGAAGTTCAGCAAAGATGGCTTGCAGGAGTCGATCCTTCAATCAAGAAACAGGTCAAAGATTTGGCGTTGCAGACACTGAATTCGTCGGCACAGGCTGGAAACTCTGCTGCGCAGTTGATTGCGACTATTGCTGCAATCGAATTACCACGGAATGAATGGCCAGATTTGCTTCCCACACTCGTCAACAATGTCGGATCAGGTACGGATAAGGTCAAGATGTCGAGTTTGACCGCTATCGGCTTTATCTGTGAGAGTGAAGATGTTGAACTTCGAGAAGCCTTAGTCCTACACTCGAATGCCGTTCTCACTGCTGTCGTTCAGGGTGCCCGTAAGGACGAAACAAACCAGGATGTGAGATATTCAGCCTTGTCTGCTCTAGGTGATGCGACCGAATTTATCAGAAACAATTTCGAGAATGAGGGAGAACGAAATTACATCATGCAGGTCGTTTGTGAGGCCACTCAGTCAGAAGACAACCGAGTGCAAGCGGCTGCATTTGGTTGTCTGAATCGTATCATGGGCATCTATTACGACAAGATGAGATTCTATATGGAGAAGGCATTGTTCGGTTTGACCATTGCGGGCATGAAGAACGACGAAGAAGATGTGGCTAAATTGGCTATCGAATTTTGGTGTACGGTCTGTGAAGAAGAGATCAGCATTGAGGATGATAATCAACAAGCGCAACAAGAAGGATCAACTGAATTGAGACCGTTCTTTCAATTTGCAAGAGTGGCTGCTCGGGAGGTTGTGCCAGTTCTTCTACAACTACTCACCAAGGTTGAAGAGGATGATGCTGATGAGGAATACAACGTGGCTCGCGCGGCTTACCAATGTCTTCAACTTTACGCTCAGACCATCGGTGGCGATCTCGTACCTGCTGTTCTACAATTTGTAGAGACAAACCTGCGCAGTGAAGATTGGAGAAAGCGTGATGCGGCTGTAGCGTCTTTTGGCGCCATCATGGATGGACCAGATATCAAGGTGCTAGACCCTCTTGTCAAGCAGGCTTTACCAGTTTTGATTGGTATGATGCAAGACCCAGTTCTACAGGTTCGAGATTCAGCCGCATTTGCTCTCAGCAGAATCTGCGATTATTGCTATGAGTGTATTGACGTTGACACACACCTGGAGCCCCTAATGTCTGCTTTGTTTGCTGGCTTGATGAGCAATCCAAAGATGGCAGCTTCATGCTGTTTGGCCCTTCTCAACCTCACTGAGCGATACGTTGGAGAGGACGGCGCCACAGCCAACCAGCTCACACCACATTTCCAAAACAGTGTCACTTCATTATTGAACGTCACTGCTAAGGAAGGAGCTGACGCCACTGTTCGAACAGCTGCATACGAAGTGCTAAGCGGATTTGTCGCTAATTCCGCCAATGAAAGCTTGCAAATCGTTGCTGAATTGTCCAACGTTATCCTCGAACGCTTGGAGTCAACAATTCCAATGCAAAAGCAGATTGTCAGCATCGATGACAAGATTTTATTGGAAGAACTACAAACCAGCTTGGCCAGTGTTGTTCTAGCTATCGTTCAGCGACTGGAGCAGAATGTTGCTCCACAGTCAGACCGTATCATGCAAGTCAATTTGGAAATCCTAAACTCAACAGGAAATACAGCTGTTCCAGAGGTCATCTTCCAGATTGTATCTGGTCTCGCCAATGCTTTGGCAGGTGATTTCCTCAAGTAC
The DNA here is from genome assembly GCA_032357745.1 of Camptophora hylomeconis. Classification (NCBI taxonomy): domain Eukaryota; kingdom Fungi; phylum Ascomycota; class Eurotiomycetes; order Chaetothyriales; family Chaetothyriaceae; genus Camptophora; species Camptophora hylomeconis. The sequence continues at coordinate 892,801 of JAOTMB010000011.1, forward strand.
ATGGACTCTTTTGCCCCATACCTATATAATGCTCTTGGAAACCAAGAAGCACCTGATATGTGTTCTCTAGGTATTGGTCTAGTCAGCGACATCGTCAGAGCATTAGAGGATAAGTCACAACCATATTGCGATATGTTCATGAACTTCCTTCTCACAAATTTGAGATCCGATAAAATCACGAATCAACTCAAGCCCCCGATTCTTGAGACTTTCGGAGATATTGCTGCAGCAATTGGTAATCAATTCGCCAATTATTTGTCTGTTGTAGGACAAGTATTGCAACAAGCAGCTCAGGTTTCTGTGGCAAATGATGTTTCATTCGACATGTTGGAATATATTGTATCACTAAGATCTGGTATTGCAGATGCTTGGTCTGGTATCATCATTGCTTTCAAACACACTCCTAGAGGTACGTCAACCATATCAGAATGTGGATCTGTACTAATATATCTCAGTAAACGAACTTTCGCCATACGTTCAGCCTATTTTCGCATTCCTGCAGTCGATAGCACAAGATATGAACCACAACGAAGGTCTTCTTCGTGCGTGTATGGGTCTGATTGGGTGCGTATTGTCTTTGAATCTTTGATGGCCAGTCTAACATTTCACAGCGATCTTGCCGACTCTTTCCCTGATGGAAGCATTGCACAGTTCTATCGCGCAGATTGGCTCACAAAGCTTATCAAGGAGACGAGAACGACACGTGATTTCTCATCACGAACAGTTCAATCAGCACGATGGGCGAGAGAATTGCAGAAACGTCAACTTCAGTCAGGTAATATCATGAGCCCTTCATGAACCTGACATGAATCCAGCACATCCACACACAACACCTGCACCAACTTCCCAAATTCCCTACTCACCCCAGTCGTCTCCGACACCCTTACTCTCTCAGCCCAAGCCCAACTCAACGCTTCTCCAGCACGCTGACATTCAGAAGGTGTTCCTTAGAGCGGTGACACTCTTGTTGGAGATGAATCACAATTATATCCACTTCCAAGTCCCGAGACAATAAGGGAGTGGCAGATTTCTGCAATGATCGATGATGCTCTAGCTCGTCAGTCTCATGATGACATAGGTCGACGCAAATTTTCCAGGTCGGGATAAATTTGTCAATCACAACATCATCGACCTGAGCCTTCCGTTTGGACTAAAATACTGATGGTCAATGGATCTGATCAGATCTCAAGTCAATCAAGAGTCAGGAATGAATCCATGCAGCACTTCAGGCACGACAAAGATGGTCGAATCACCAAGAGACAATTCGATGAAAGAAGAAGTAGTGCAGTTAGAAGAATGTCGAGACAGGAGAAGGAGAAACTGCGTCAACACCAACACTATCAAAGAATCTTAGATGGATTTTGCATGAAGCATGTCCAAAGCCCAATTGTAACCCCATTCACTGGAAGAGTATCACTGATTTATGAATACACTTGGCTCCATATCATATCCAACCCATACCCAATTCACACAATACTACTTAACCCAACACAAAGAGCTTTTTCGAAGATTTATAGATAATCACAAAGTTCTTTAGTATATGCCTGGTCTTCCATATGAATGATTCTTCCGTTCAATAATAAAGAAGAGTAATCTTCTGCATCTTCGTTCGATGTAGTGTGAATATATATGTATATGGTATTACCAACAGGTAGACAGGTAGGCAGACAGATATTATTGACAAGATTCGATCCATCGGTCGGTACTACTGTAAGTAGAAATTGAATAGGAATAGAAGTATATAGAGCGAGACAGCAAAATACAAACATGTAGAAATAGATCATGAGATTAAGATTGAGAATTGTAATATATCAACGATACTACAGTACCATCAACATTAACGTTCACATTGGTACCATCATTAGTATTGTTGATTGATAGATACATATACAGTGCTAGACTACTATAGAATCTATTTGACGTGGACTTTCACTTTGACTTTGAAGTCGACATGAAGATACTAAGACGAATTCCATTCCATTCCGTTCTCTTTTGTTCTGTTCTGTTCTGTTCTGTTCTGTTCGAGTCTATTCAATCCATCCTATCCTATTCTATTCTATCTTCCTTCTCTTGGCGTCATTTCCGTTCAAAGGTGATGATGGCGTAAGAGGAGACGGAGAAGGAGAAGAAGTATTCTTCCTTGCTTGTGAGATATGAATATGTTTTTCATCTTCTCTTCCATGTCCGTTTTCGCCTTGTTGGTCGTTCTTGTCGTTTACATCGATATCGATATTGACATTGACATCATTGCCGTTTTGCTTCCTTTTCTGTTCGGCCTTGAATCTTTGACGAGCTTGGTTTTTGGCTTGAGCTCGTTGGGCTCTATTTGATGGAGCTGATGTTGTCTGATCTGTTGGTTTTCCAGTGTCAGCTCTTCTTGTTTTCCTTCTCTTTGAGTTATGTGTGCGTCACTCTGGTGCTGGAATTTGAGGAAAAGAGGAATGCTATTGGATTGTATCCGTACCTGTTGATGTGTCTTTGAGTGAATGAGCGGGACTTTGATCTTTACTTTGGATAGCACTATTTCTATTCGAGCTTCGACCTCGATTTATGCTTTCATATAGAGATTGTGGAGGTTGTTGATTATCCGTCTCCCCTTTAGCTTGAAGTCTTGCTTTCTCTTTCGCTTTCAGTTTGGGATTCTTTTTCTCTTGTTGCTGTCTGTGTTCTGCTGCAATAGCTTCCTTTTTGGCTTCACTCTTCAACAGTTCAATTTCAAACATTTTCTCAATGGCTGGATAGTATTTATACATGTCTCTTATTTGGGAAACTTTGACACGCATCAGATCAAATGCCACACAAACGTGAAGTCGAGCTGCAACTTCGGATAAAGCGGAAAGTGCATTGATTTGTGCTTGTGTTTGTGTAGATGTCTCCTCTGTCATAATGTTGAAAGCGGCTTCCTGAGCGCTAGGATCTATCGGTCCTTCATCTTGTTCATTTTCTTCCTCAAATCCAATATCATCTGCTGACTTGATATTATTCAACACAGGCAGTTTTTGATAACGTTGACTGAAATGGGTAAGGATGACTTGCTTTGCTCGCATTTGAGAAGCAACCCCTAATGCTTCGCCCGTAGTAGAATGCTTCTTAGCTCTGGCGTCTCCTTCCATACCATCATCAAAAGTAGCTTCGTGTAACAATACATCGGAGTCAGCTCCAATTTTGGCGAACTTGGATGACGGTCGACAATCACCTGAATAGGAAAATTTAAAGCCGTTGTCGAAGGTGATAGACACAGCTTGAGCGCCATGACAGTGGGAAACCAATGTGCTAGCAAATTCTTTGATGGGTAGAGAAGTCTGATCAATCGTAATTGGCTTACCATTGAGAGTCAGAACAGAGTCGCGACATGCAACCAAGACACAGTTCTTGCTTGGCTGGACCGAACTGTAATCCATGATATAATCTGTCATATTACGTTCTGATATCATATACAAATCAGAGTCAGAGATTCCTCTTTTTTCAAGAACAGCATTTCTGGCATGAATCACTGAAAGAGTACCTAGATGATGATCTGCGTGTAGATGAGAGATCCAAATCATTCGAAGATCAGCCAGCACGTCTTCCATCTCGTTTGAAGTAAATACTCTTCTCAGTTGACCGAGAGTGTTTTCTCCACAATCAATGAGGTAACTACCCAGTTCTGGAATGCGAAGTAAAGATGCAGATACATTGCGGTATTTGGATGGCACAGCGGAACCTGTTCCCAGAGTGATGATCTCAACGTCATCGTAGGGTGTAGATTTCCCCTGCTCACTCAGTGTAGGCAGTAGAGACTTAATCTCATTGCTTATGCCACGCTCCGTACTGACATTAAGTACTTTCGGGACCTCCTCGATAGATATGGTAGTTTTTGGCTGGACTTGGACAATCAGACCTGGAGTTGCTGGTTGAATGTCGACGGCCTCAAGAGGCATCTCGTTTATAGGCAAGGTTGGTTCGAGCTGATGAATAGGTTCTTGGAAGCACTCTGGACGAATACTAGACAGTCTGAGAAGCGCAGCGGAGCTGGAGTTGAATGCGAGATAATCCGCGCAAGTATCTCTTGAAGCAATGAAATGCTTGATGTGAGATAAAGACGCAACAGTGTCGCGGTATTGCTCGGAATGAAAGACTCCTGGGCCAAGTATCCAGGTGGCCGATTCTATACCCGCAAGCACACCGGCGCCGCTCAGCTCCTCTATACTTGAAGCAAGGTCCTTCAGATAAGCAGTTGTCGGTACATCGAAAATTGCCAGACCCTTTCCCGGTTCTGGAGCATTCAATACCATGTCTGATGTTACTACATTCCCATTCTCTAGTGTGACTGATTCGCCTGCAGCGAGTCGTGCGTAAAGAGGACCAGCGGGTACACCAAGTTCCTTAGCTTTCTGAGGCAGGAAACTTCCTCGTTGAGTGTGGCCCTTGATGATATAAGACATCGAGGTAGAGTTTGACAGATTATCAGCTGGTGGCAGCTCCCCAACCAACGCTGCTGGCCATGGATTTCGTACGAATACTTTACTATCCGATGCTAGATCTGGTGCATCTGCCATTGTCGTGCATCGAATCTGCGACATCTCTTTCGTTTTGGGGTCACGATGCCAAATCATAGCAGGAAGTTTTACTTCGTCAAATCTTGCTTCGACTAGGCGGTCCTTACGCCAGTCTGAGTCGAACATGTTTTTGACCGTGTTCTGTCGTATTTCCTGTTCACGACTGACCGTATTGGGACTCGCACTCCTCCCGTTGGACAAGATTGGACTTTCTGTACCGTCTCGGCTGCCGCGAACGGGCAGTGACCAGACGTTCACATTCTCATCTGTATAACTCGGTTCCTGGATTGAGCGATTTCTGTCGCTACCAGCCTCAGTAATTGACAAGGGCATTCCCGTACGAAAAATGAAACGCCTTGCACAAGCAATTGTATGCGATATCTTTGGCCCTCCGTGTATATTCAATCGTGGGCGTTTCCCAGTAGTCTCGTCCTTCTCGTCAGACTGTACATCCGCCATAGTCAGGATCAAACCAGTTAGACCTCCCATGTTCTCCCATGTGGTCTGTCCTGTCAAGAATACACTGCGAACCTTCTTTATACCCACGCCTCTTTGTATACACGCTCTTTGAATTCCCTCTGCAACTCGTCCGAAGATATATCTTCTGTTGTTGAAATGAATGACTAAGGCCGTTCCTGGCGTATCTGACGTAGGCGTCGTTATGAATTGGAAGTAAAAGCGTTGCCGCTCAGCTGGAGCTTTGTCTTTGGCCATCTTTGTGTCGAGGTTCTGTCGCGATGAGGATAAAGATGTCCGTAATATCTGGCTCAGACGAAGGCGTGGTTCGCGTTTCGGGGTCAAATTCGCTTGCAGTCCGCGGTCCTTCCTCTTTTTGTAATCGAATGTGTGTTGTATCACACCATGCTGAGAAGGGATGCTTCCAGGTGCTATCTTCGTATGACCAGTAGTCTCGGCTGGAACGCGTCTCAACGGCTTATAGTCTGATGCGCTGCTGGCAGTATCCAGAGTCCTTCGAACAATTTTCGCTATAGAAATGCTGGCATAGTATCGAGTTTTAGAAGTAAGGACTGTAGTATAAGGATTACACTTGATCAATTGCGTGAGTGGTGATGAGTGGAGCGCAACGCTCGATCGATACAGGAGAATCGCCACGATGCTGTGGGTTTTCGAACAGGAGAGAGAGCGATCGACAAAAATGCATAAAGGAGAGACGAGAAGTATATCGAGAATAGATCTCAAATTTGTCTAGATTGGGTTGATCGAAGAGATGTATGATGTGCATACAATGTTACAGACTTCGGACAAAAAATTATTGGAGTCACCAGTCACACACGTCACTGCTTATGCACATGGAGTGTAACTCCTGAGGTCAACTAATAACAACTTTACATTAGATATGAACATGAGGATACATTTTGAACGCTAGAACTCTGCGATGGGTGAACATGGATGCGCTTTCATAGATATCCACGGCCAGAAGAAATCGATTGATGATATTGTTTCCATTGCTCTATATGCATGTCATACAAGTACTACCTGACGCAACTTCTGTGACTAATGTTCACATACTCAGGTCTGAGGCCGCTAGCTTACAACCGGTTGACCCTCCCCTTTACACCAACAAATTAAATCTATGGAAGATAGCTCTGAATGCGAGCAGCGATTTCGTCCAGCTCGGAACACATTTGTTGAAGAGATGATTTTGAATCTGCTTCCGAACATGACTTTGAAGGGATGCTGCCAGCAGAAGATTCGGGCTTATTGAGTGATGAGATGAGCATTTGAGAAGCAGAATATCGAGAGGCCGAGACTGGAGCAGAGGAGCTGTACAAATCAGAAGGATCTTCATCTGCAGTCTTGATATCATCCACATTGGTCGCCTCGATGGCAGTCGTAACCTCGTGTTGACTTGGAGGCAGTGTTGGCAGGGCTGGAATATCTTTGGAAGCCGACGTGGATGATGATAACCTTGTCTCGACAAATGCCGTCATATCCAATGTGGGCCGGGGTAGAGCGGTGACAGAATAGACCTGGAAATCATTTGATGGTAGCGAGTTCCACTTGTTTCCCGAAACGTCGAGTCCGGAAGCCTCTGATGTGTTCTCAGTAATCGTTGCCATTGGTTGGGTTTGAAGACGACGAGTAGCTTCATGGACTGAAACATCTTTGCGTGATTGTGTAGACTGGGCAGGGAGCGAAGAGATAGCGGCGACGTTTGGTGCAGATTGACCAGAGTTGCTCAACTCCTGCAAGAAACCCGAGAATGCTTGGGATGAGAGCAGCATACGAGTAAGATCGGTGAGACGAGTGTTCTCTTCCATCAACTGTCGGTTTTGTACGCGAAGGTCGTTGGCCTCTTGAACCTTGGCGGCAACCTCTCCTTCGAGTTGGCCGATATATTCTAGAATAGATGTTAGTACCGATTAACAGATCAAGCAAATTATAACTTACCCTTTCTGCGTGATCTGAATGCACGAGCGGAAACCTTGTTTCGCAATTGTCGTCGTTCCTTACTACTCAACTTCTTGCCCTCCTCGCTTGCTAGAAGACGTTCATCCTCATCCATATCGTCTTCTTCCTTCTTCGGTCTCACAATACCAGACATACCAGAGTTTGTAGGAGACGAGTCCTCGGCCGAACCAGCACTGCCTTGGCGCATACGGTTAAGAAGACGGGTAATACTCTCCTCTACGTGTGGATCCTTTGCAGCACTGGCCTTTGGAGCCTGTGTTGGCAATGGTCGTTGACCAGGGATCTGTTTGGGCTGTTGTTGAAGGTTGAGCATCTCCTGTTGCTTTTGAGCCTGAGCGGCTTTGGCCTCGGCAGCCTGTTGACTGTGAATGCCTGGATACATTCGTTGAATGGGAGCGGACTGAGATGACTCTCCATTGGGATAAAACATGGCAGACATATCCGAAGGCGAGTCGGCGTCGAAGTCCATGTCGGTCATATCGAGAGATTGATTGCGCGTGAAGTCGAAATCGTCAAAATTGTTACTGAATTGAGTGTTGAGTGTCTCAGTTGGCATCACAAATCCCAGCTGATTGTGGCGATAGTGTAGACCCAATGCCTGATTCACAGCAAAAGTGTTTGCCAATGCTCCTGATGGTAATGGAGTTTGTTGACGATGTGAATCATATTGGTACGATGGACCAGTGAATGATAGTTGTGACGGAGCAGCGTATGTGCTCGTCGAACTGGAGGCGGACGACTGATGGTTCAGAGAAGGGATAGCCTTGTTCGAGGTGGGAGTATAGTCGGCGGTATCGAGGTTGAGGAAGGAATCAAAGTCGTTGTCGAATGTTGAGTTGAAGTTGGACATGATGGCGGGATGGAGAGATGTAATATGCAATTGACCTGCGCAAATGGGTCTGCCTAGAAAACGGTCTAGCGCCCTTGGATCCAAGTGATAAGAATGGACGTAAAATCGATGTTGCGGATGGATTGTTTTTCAAGGTGATGAGTCGAGGGTTGCGTGCGGATGTAGTTATTGTTGTTGAGTGAGTGACAAACGAGAGAGGTGGAAGAGTGAATGCGAAGCAGGAAGAGTAAGAGAGTTGTAACCTTGGAAAGAGGAGGAAGAGCAGGAGCAAGAAACAGAGCGAATCTAGTTCTGGAGCCGGCAACGGGAGACGGAGGTAAGTAGTCTTTCCCAGGGAGTTGGCAGCCACTGGCACTGGCACTGCACTGGGCTACACACCAACATGGCCCTTGGGATTGGCGTTTTTTGGCACTGCAACTAATGGGGCGTAGCTCGACTTCAGCTAGCACGGTACTTCGGCTGCTACTCCTGCGGTGGTAGGGCTTCAGGGCTGTGCAAGTACAGATGCCGTCTGGGCCGCGCGTCACTGTTGATTGAGCATTTCCACCAATCTCTCGTGTTCGTTCTCATTCTCTCCCTCGTACCAATGTATTATGCGCTGAGCGACGTGCACAGACGGTCCCCACGAGGCTCATGCTGCGTCGTTGACATGAAACACAACATATTGATCGAGCCTCATCCTTTTCCTGCTCTTCCTCGCATTCCTCGTCGACCCGCGCATTGTAGCCGCACTACTGAAGCACCACTCGTCTCAGCCATCACCGTCATATCCGTCAGCTTCCTTCGTTGATTGGATCCAAGGCGGATTCTCGGAAGGAGATCGTCCACTATCCTAAATTATGAGCGGTATCTGCCAGAAGGTTTTGTCCGATTCTTGGCTCACTGGCCACAATGACGTTGCACCCATGAACTTTTCGTACCAAAATTCTTCTGCTCTTGCTTCTAGAAGATTGAATCGTACATCCCCACCACATCAGAAATGGCAGCAAGTTGCGTCCGGTCTCCATCTTCACCACTCAGACTTGGTGTTCCCCTGGACTGCGCCATAACTGCGTAGTAGATCAACACGAATCGTTGTCCCTTAACCTCACACTTCTCCTCTATCAAATGTCCTGTTGAACTGACTCGAGAAATTAATCAAAACTTTAATTCATCCGTCGCTGAATCTTCGGAAGTTTCAACACCATGTTTGACATTGTCAGGAGCCTCAACCAAATATGAATACGTATGAAGCAGACGTAGATGTACGAGATGCATGATTGCAAGATGACATATACGACTCTCCCACAGGTCAACGGCAGTTGCTGAAAAATGAAAATTCAATCAAGTATGCTACCAGTCATGTTGGGCATGATCGTATCGTCACGCGCCTGGAGAAGCTGCTCGCTGGACACATTCTGACACTCTGTTCGCTACCCAGCTATCCTCGCTGTGAATATTCGAGGAAAGCAAAATACGGAGCAGCATGCTCGAGATTCGGCAATGCTGCGGATCACACAGCAATCGGATGAATCGCCAGGATGTACGGCCTTTACGAGCCTACACAAATACTCACAAATGCTTTGCATCAGATTAGGATTCCGTTTGGCTGTCTGAGGACGCTAACTCCCCAACTCAATCTATTCCGGTCTGTCAAAACACGGGCGTCAAAGCATTTCAAACATTATTAATTACATCATCCTTTCGAACCTGAATGGTTGGCTTAGACAGATAGAGCTCGTATTCAATAGGCACCTATGAATTTGACCTCTCTCACCAGAGCTACCAGTAACTGGTCGATGGATCCTGCATGATAGCAAGGCAGAGCAATGAAGGCAGAAGCGATTTATTCTGATTTCTATATCCAACATTGATCTACGTTGCTCAGCGAGTACGGTATACGAATGCGAGAACAATTCTATTTTAGATCATTGCGGCAATGCACCGCCACCGCCACACTGTGGCTGCGGTGATCCCTCCCATCCAAGACCTTCATGGATAGCTGGTCTGGACCAAATTGGTGCAACCACGTCGGTTCTATAGCTCGAATTTGCACTTGAGGACCGTATGGACATGATGCAGTCAACTCTAGTAGGTTCTCGACCGGAGACTCAATCGCATAACCCGATAGTAGAATGAATACTGTCTGATAAAATTGCGCCATAATTGATTCACACCATCGCACGATTAAAGAGCTTGGGATAGCTAGAATCCGAAAGCAAGCAATGCTCGACGATAAGCATCACATACATTAGTAGTGTGATGAGACCAATTCCGTCTAAAGTCATACACACTGAATGCGTCATGCTGAGGAAGGTCGGAAGATCCGCCTACGGCTAGAGAAGATCATCAGAGAAGCAGAATATGGTCCATCTTCATTTCTTCAAGACACATTCGTAGGGACTTTATACTAATGGTTCACTTTGCAACACAGTCGATATTCTAGAAGTACAGTAACTATAACGATCTTACAGATCTGATGCAGACTCTGAAGAAAGCGTTCCGCGCACTCGTTCTGCTACTGACTTCTCATCGAAGAGGAATATACAAATCAAACGAGTTACATCCTCAGACACGGGATAACATAATTAGAGCTTGGATTGTAGCCCCTCGGATGCCGAGTGCGGGGAGCAAGACCTCGATCCTAGCTGAGTATTGCGATGACTTTCAAGCCATAAAATGAAGCCAGGGCTGGAGCGGTCAAAGCCTGCACACAAGCACACCAGGAAATAGTCGCACTGTTCTGTCTTACCTAGCTGACTGTTGTCTTTGAGTATTGATAGATTGGAGGTAGAAGAATCGCGCCTCAGTTCGAGGCCTTATATTGCCATGCGTCGCGAATTGTGTTAGAGGTCACTGTTGAACTTAGTGTCGATGGCTACTGTTGCTTAAAGCAGGGGCGAGAAGGAGCAAACCTCCTGTCCTCCAGCTGCGGTTTTCGTGTTGCAACAAGTTTAGAGTTCAGGGTAACACTGCTAAAGAAAATGTTGACAAAGCCATCTTGTCAGCTCCGAACAGCGCGCGTGGTCCGAGATTATTTCCTTTGCGATCCAACCACAGCAAGCCACTCGGCTACGATTGAGAGTAAAGGTCAAATAGAGCGCCACGTGAACTACATTCTAGTAGTCCGTATGGCCATAGCCGCTTACGATGCTCTTATTTAGGGACGACCCCGCTGCACCAGACTACGTGGTGGTAATATTTACCCTCTACAGATGTTATCAACAAGGCACCTCTACTCATGCGGCGTACTTTCGCGACTCTGAACTGTGCAGTCCTAGGAGATGACCTCTCGAATACCTACGCATTTGCTCAACCGATGGGCTCGTAATGTTGGCGTTGAAGTGGACAGTTGATCAATGACAGTATACGGGAATGCATACCACGTGTTGGAGTTTCCCGTTCTTCTCGGCCAGGACGTGCGTGACCACTAGCACTTTGGGTACATTCGTGCTGGATGTCGGATTGGAGGATTGTTTACTAACTTTTCCAAATTCTACCCTCTGGTACGTCTAAGAAGACGTCGTGACCAAAGCCTAGAGGGCTACATCGAAATAAGCTCTGAAAGGATTCGGTTTCCCCACGACAAGCGAATCCGATCTCGACTTTCATTTCAGCTCCCCCACAATCAGCCAGCCTCACGGGTCGGTGTGTCCGGTGTAGCTCTACAGTTTTGCGCTTCAGGCAGTTTGATCCGCACTGCAATGTGTGGAGTCATAGAGAATGGAATTCGAATGTCGGAATAAGCACAGTGGGTTGTCAGGCTATGTTCTATATATGCCTCTATGTCCCCTTTTCGCAGCGGCCATGCACCTATTCTCCACGTCTTCCACGTTCATCACAGCAGATCATGTATTCAACGCTTCTGTTGGTGTGTCTTTCACTTGCTGCAGGTGGTTCCGCGGCCTCAGCATGTACTGGTCCACAGTACAATGATGTGCCGGGATTCGGTCTCAGCAGTGGCTGTTATCCTCTCAACTACTATCAAACGTCGGACCTTGGTCAGACCAGCCCTGATGATGCACGCACGCGGTGTCAACAACAATGTGTAAACATGGGGAGCCAATGTGGCAGTGTTGTAGCTCAAGTCAACAAAGCTGCCGACTCCAATCTATATCCATCAGGTATTCAATCTGGAACATTAACATAATACAACTCTGACGTATACTTGTCAGGAACCTGTTTCTTCTACGCTCCTGGCAACACACCAGCGAGCCCACGACAATGTGCTTCTCCCGCATACCTATTACAGGCATACGTGACGGACAACACAAACAATTGTTTTTCGTCAGCTGGAGTCGATGCCACTAGCTATTGTAGCTCATATCTTGGGATCCCCGTCAACACTATCTCCAGGACAGTTACATCGACTCCTCCTGTAAAGACCGTTACTGTCACTGCAACCACGAAACCTACTACATCCCTCACCAAGACAGTCACAACGACACCAACCGTCACCGTCTCAACTTCGGTCACTGTCGTAAGCACGGTGACAACAAGCACGACCACTTTGACCGTATCGGTATCATCAACGACCACAACTACAACCATTACTACATCTACCGTCACGAGTACAGCAACCACCTCCGTGTCCGGGATGACTAAACGTGCTGTTGCCAATGTTCCACCGCCCGCCTGTGTCACGTCCGGCGCGCCATCCACTCGCATTTCTGCTGCATGCTCGTGTCTAAGTGTAAAGACCTCTACCACAACAACAACAATCACATCTATACTACGTCAGTTGGCGACCACCACCACCTCCACAACAACTGTACCGGTGAGCTCGACAATCACAGTGACGGTCGCAGCCGCCCCCAATACGGTCACTATTACTGGTACGGTCACCAGTAGCGTGACTGCAACTTCGGTAAGACACAGCCCTGCCTACATGAGTGAATATTGTGCTAATTCGATTTAGACTATCACAGCTACCAACACTATCCCAGTGACTGTGACTGTCACACAGACAAGCCTCACCACTACCGTCGTCGCTCCCACTTGCACGAGCCAGCAATTCGTTCAAGCGGCCAGCAAATGTTATTATACCCAATATTGTCAGCAGTACTTTACCGGCGTAGCATTCAAGACCCCAATTACTACCTCCGACTCGGCTGCATGCTTCGCCGCCTGCGATGCATACAACAAGCCCGGAGCAGTCAGTTGTTACGGATACACGTACCACAAATCAACACAAGTTTGCGAATTCTTCGCATACGAGACAGGTTACTATCAGGGTGGGACAGATGTCGACTCGTATTACTTCAGCTACTGTCCGTATCTGAACTGAAGGCGTTGATTAATCGAACCTTTGTTTATAATCACGGAACTTAACCTAGAAGAAAAGAGCAATATGAGCGTTTCGTTTCTTTCACAACTTGACCCGCTTACGTGATCTTGGTGTAACCTTCCTGTTCTGATGATGTCGCGCAATATGACGGTCGGCCCACAAGATCAGTATCGGTCAGTGAGGCAGTACACAAAAGGACTACAGAAATGGCGTGTTTCTTCGTGCAGGATCACAAGATACTTGAAGATTCAAGTCTGAGTTGTTTCCATACTGAGTCTGACGCACAGATATGGAACCAGCCTCTTCACGGTCTGCTGTGCCAAATCTCTGACCTTCTCCAAAGTTCTGCCTCGTTGTACTCGCCGGTTTTCTGCTAGACGGAAGCCTCAACAAGAAGTGACGTTGTAGCCATGTATGTGAGATCTCGGAATGCGCCCAGATTGTCTCCAGATATTTCAAAGAGAATCCGGACAAAATTAGGCTCTTCTGACCCTGAGTTACAATATTCACGCGCCTCACTAAAAAGCTCCCAGAATTGACTTGTTCCATCCGAATTTGACCTGAGAAGTAAATTGGTACGAAAATGGACACTGGAAGATGCTGTGTTTAGTGCTCTTCCGTATTATCCATTATGGCGGGCAGTAGTCCGTCATTAGCAATCGTTACTGCTTCTCCGCTGCGATATTGTTTATTGGAAATTATGTGCTGTTTTGACTAATCAACGATAAATGCAAAATCAATCTACAGATATCTTACAAGTATCTTGATAACACTTAACTCATACAATGAGCTGCCAAATCATCTCATATTATGGCAGAATTGACAGAAACCGCTTTCAAGCGGATGATCGCGACCTTTGTCAGACAGACTCGACCACAAACATTTCGTAGTGGCAAACCCTCACGTTACCCACAACGGTCACTGGCTACTGCAGTAGCTGCGCGGCCTGCGACAGACGATGAGCAGGTGACACCAACTTGGGAAGCGCATTCTCTTGTACAAGACGATTCCATCAGATCCGCTACGAAACCGCGACTCGATAAGCTTCGATCCGACCTCGAAACACGACCCTTCTCATCTTTCCTCACCGATAATTATGCCAGAGAACACAATTACCTGCGTATATCAGTCACGGAGCGATGTAATCTACGATGCCTGTATTGTATGCCCGAAGAGGGTATTCCTTTATCACCACCTGCACATAACTTGACGACCCCTGAAATTGTTTACCTTTCTTCCCTGTTTGTCAACCAGGGTGTGAATAAGATACGATTGACAGGAGGAGAGCCAACGGTTCGGAAGGATATTGTCGATCTAATGCGTCAAATTGGTCATTTACGGAAAGATGGGCTTAAAGAGCTATGTTTGACAACAAATGGAATATCATTACATCGCAAGCTTGATGCTATGGTAGAATCGGGTTTGACCGGAGTCAATTTAAGTCTGGATACCTTGGATCCCTTTCAGTTCACCATTATGACCCGTAGAAATGGTCATGATGCTGTCATGAAGTCGATCAATCGTATACTCGAAATGAACAAGGTTGGTGCAGGCATCAAGCTCAAAATCAATTGTGTTGTCATGCGTGGCATGAATGAGAGAGAGATTGTTCCGTTCGTCGAGATGGGTAAAGAGAAGGATCTCGAAGTCCGGTTCATTGAATACATGCCATTTGACGGAAATAAGTGGTCGCAGAAGAAGATGATATCTTTCCAGGAAATGTTATACTTAATCAGAGAGAAGTACCCCGATGTACAACAAGTTCAGGGTCACAAAAACGATACCAGCAAGACATACAAGGTTCCTGGATTCCAAGGACGTATCGGTTTCATCACCAGCATGACTCACAATTTTTGTGGCACATGCAATCGCCTTCGAATCACCAGTGATGGCAACTTGAAGGTGTGCTTATTCGGCAATAGTGAAGTCTCTCTTAGAGATATCCTCAGACAATCCAACGAAGGTAAGCCAATTGATGCTGAAGCTATGGAAGCTTTGAAGAAACTTGAAATGGATAGGCGAGAGGCTCTCCCGGGTAGTACTGGTGAGCTGGGATTCTCTCCGAAAGAGGTCCAATTGCTCGATATCATTGGAATGGCGGTAAAGAGAAAGAAAGAAAAACACGCGGGTATGGGCGAGCTCGAGAACATGAAGAACAGACCTATGATTTTGATTGGTGGGTGAATGTTTGAGATATATCAAAGAGATATACCATTCAGCGAAGGTGCATTGACGTACATGTTTTGCAAACTTTTGAAATACTGTGCTCAATTCAGTCACTCTTTAACTACTTCCTCCATCGTGGTTGTTGTGCCTTGGTTATTGCTAACTTCTACATGTTTGTAGATGCCTGTTCGTTATCAAATGTCCCATCTCTTTCCAAATCCCATCAACATTTTGTGCAGAAGTCCTTGTGCTTGAAAGCATCGCCCACGAAATCTGTATTCAATAACAATGTACCATTACATCTACTTTCATCCCAAAAATCCATGTTCATACCGCAACATCGGCATTTGACGACACGCACGACAAGCAGATTACATTCGACTCACCGTTACCGATCAGTGTTCAATCAGGCTTCACACCGTAATATTCCCACCGGTCCACCTAAAGCCGACGATATAGAGATCAAAGACAATATACATTTGGAGACAAGCTCGGTCAGGGACGAACAACAAAACTTCGACAAGGTACAGAATGAGTCGGCAACACCAGAACAGAGTTACAAGGCTGAACAAGACAGCCTGCAAACGGATTCGACAGATCATCTAGCCACTCATCAGGAATCTTGCCAGGAAGAAGTGTCCGAATATGAGATTCTGGAAAGTGAAAACTTCGAAGTTCACGATGATGGCGATTCCTCTTACATTCCCGTTTCTGCTGATGCGAACGGTGTTACTGATACGAAACCGAAAAAGCATAGACTTGCAAGGGAATCGGCAAAACGACTCACTCATCTGACAAATTCAGGAGAGGCCCACATGGTCAATATAACAGACAAAAAAGCTACAGCTCGATCTGCGAAAGCCAGAGCTTTTGTGTACTTCGGAAATGAAGAGGCCTTCGCGTCACTAATGGTGGCTAATAATGAAAAAGGTGATGCACTTGCAGTAGCTAGGATAGCCGGGATACAAGCTGCGAAAAAAGCAGCAGATCTCATCCCTCTTGCTCATCCAGGACTTGGTTTGACAGGAGTACAATTGGAAATTCAGCCAATTAAGAAAAGGCCTCAGCAGCAGTGTCGTAAGTTGGGATTGAATAGCGACATTCAATTTGGAGGTGTAAGAATAACCGCCACTGTGGATTGTTTTGGCAAAACTGGAGTTGAGATGGAAGCTTTGACATCCGTTACAGTCGCTGCTCTAACAGTATATGACATGATGAAAGGAATCGACAAGAATATGATTATAACTTCAGCTCGCGTAATAGCCAAAAGCGGCGGTAAAAGTGGTGACTGGGAATATGACCCGACAACTCGTCGAATCAAATTCCTAACTCCTACAGCCAGGAAGACCGACAATGACAAACAAGTCACTCACGAAAGGAATAGTCTAAATATGCAAGCAATAGAAATTGGTAAAGCAAAGCTGAAACAAGAAGCCGAACGAATCCAACACCAGAAGGATCTCCTGCAACTAGAGCACGAAAAGCATAAATGGCGAGAAGAAAGACTTCGTCACGAAAAAGAGAGACTCCAAACATTGGCCGAAGAACTGGAGATTGAAAAGCAAAAGGTCGCCCTATCAACCACCAATATCCGAGAAGAAATCAAAAAAGGTTCCGAACAAAAGATTCGAAGAATAGTAGCTGAAAGCCAAAAGATATTAGCCGAGAACGGGTTTGGCAAACAACAGCAACAACATCATCCAGCAGGACTCGAGCAAAAGCCATACCAAGCAAAAGAAAAGCAAGAACGTGGAAACGAAAAGCAAGATCAACATCAAACTACACCACTCGAAACAGCAAGATCAGAACCGCAAATAGAAGACAGACATTTCCTACCGTTCAAAACGCGTCAATGGCGCGATGAACTCAGCGGGACTTATGTCAAGAGAACTGGATCATCGGACTTCGAACAAGCGAGGATTGATCGCTACCAGCAATGGAGTAGAGGACATGGAGTTGATTGAGAAGAGCATCATACGGTACATGCAGTGCATGTTCGACATAAGCTTGCTTGTTGAAGTAATTATCCACATGAAGAAAGAGGGTATATGTATGTATGTATGTACGTACGCATAGTACACATAGTATTCAAAGAATTAGAAAATTCAATAATAACCTAGACTCATCTACTCTATTTGTCTCGACGTCGAACTTTGACGTTGCCGTTGACGTTGACGTTAGCATTGGAAAGCAAAAATAGTATCAAGCAGGTAGGTCTCAAAGACAGACGGACGGACGGACTGAAGAAAGGGCAGAGAAGTAATTGGAAGAGTGAATGAATGAATGACTCACACTTATCTATTTATCTAGCTATCTATTGGAATTAATCTTAATCTTTACCATACTAATGCCCTAAGCTTCGCTCAGTACAATAGTATGGTACGGTACAGTTCGGTACAACACATTCCATGCACAACTAATATCTTGTGCTTCTTTCGCACCTTACGCCGTACTCCGTTTCCGTGGTATCTCATAGCCCATAGCCCTAGTCCATAGTCCATAGTCCATGCATGTCCGTGACCCTTCGCCTAGTCGAGTATTTGATTATTTCCTCACTTGTTATTCGTATACATATGCTTTGCAAACGTATGACGGATTGTGGAAAACACGTCGTTCTCGACCATATTCATAATCATACTCGTAATCATAATTGGAATCAAGATCTTGACCTAAAGCTCGGTCTTGCTCATTTCGAGGAACCTGTCCGAAGGAAAATGGAAAGAAGGAAGAAAAGTAAACATGGTGTATTCCTCGAGGTGAAAGAATGATAAGATGGATGTGTCCCTCTATTCGTGGAATCGTAAGATGGGCGTGAGCCCGATCGTGTATGAATCATTATGCATTTCTCCTGGAATGCGGTCGTGCGATCCCCCGTCACCTCGATCGTGATAACTAAAAAGAAGGATGGAAACAAAAATGGAGATTCGTAAGGAGTGTTGTGAAGCAGCAGGACCAGATGAACCCGTGGTATCACAGTAGTCTGCTGCGCAATGGCAGTACTGATGGAAGGAGTGGACTTGCGTGAGAACTCGATGAGATAGATGTCGAGTGGTTGAGAGAGACTTCTTTATCAGTTTTGGTAAGGTTGCAATGCTTTATTCCATAGAATTGACACCGAAAAGATAGCCAAGATCTCTTGTGCTAAGTCTGCCGAAATTGCTGGCAGCCTTCTCATCAAGAGCAGTCTCAACAAACAGCTTTTTCTTCTCCTGAAGTTTGAGGATTCGATCTTCGACTGTAAAGTCTTTACCGGGGTCTTGAGCTGCACCTTCGTCTCTCTCATCTCCAATGAGGATTCTGTGAATGAATACCTCACGCGTCTGGCCAATTCGATAACATCTATCAGCGGCCTGATATTCGACGAATGGGTTCCAGAATGGGTCGAGAATGATGACGTGATTTGCGGCTGTAAGGTTGAGACCAGCGTTACCAGCTTTGAGACTGACGAGAATGACCGTACAGTTAGGATCATCGGTGAAACGCACGACTGAAGCTGTACGATCTTGAGTTTTCATCGAACCATCATAACGGACGTAATTGCACAACTCCTCATCACGACTGAGAGGCACTTCAATTAAATCAAGAAATGTGGTAAATGCCGAGCTGTCAATACGTTAGTAAGGTTAATATCAAGTCTAACAGATCAACTTACAAAATGATAGTCTTTTCACCCTCACCCTTGTCTTTGATTTGTTGCAAGAGTTCCACAGTCTTCTCAATCTTTGCTGAGGGTAGCCAACCTTTGGCCAATTTCTTGAGGTACTTCTTTTTGGCAGATTGACTCTTGAGTCCTTCTCTTCGGAGATCTGCCAAAGTCGTTCTACCTTTCTTGGTTTTGCTTTTTGCTTTCCCTTTACTTTTGTCTTTGCTGACCTTCTTGCTCTTGCCCTTATCCTTGATCTTGGCTTTGCTCTTTTGTTCCGACTTCATCGACTCTTCGTCCTCATCTTGCTTCTCTGGCTTGAATTGCTCGAAAGGTTTGTTCTTGATCTTCTTGT
The DNA here is from genome assembly GCA_032357745.1 of Camptophora hylomeconis. Classification (NCBI taxonomy): domain Eukaryota; kingdom Fungi; phylum Ascomycota; class Eurotiomycetes; order Chaetothyriales; family Chaetothyriaceae; genus Camptophora; species Camptophora hylomeconis. The sequence continues at coordinate 912,052 of JAOTMB010000011.1, forward strand.
CGCTTTCATCTGCATCAGTGTCGTACTCAACGTCTTCATCGTCAGGAACAATGAAATCTTTGAGATCTGCACCATCATCAGAACCATCCTCGTTTTCGTCGCTCGAATCCGAGTCAGAATCAGTCTCGTCTGCCGCCTCATCAACTTCATCGTCAGACTCGTCGAGAGGTTTGACGCCCTCGCGTTCTGGATGATGAACACGCAAGTAACTCTCATGGTTTGTAACAAGATTGATGTTAATTTCCGCTCGACAATGAGGACACGAGAGCTTTCCTGACGCGTCAGTCATTGCCTTCTCAGTCATAGCAGTAAGACATTCAGCACAAAGCGAATGACCACAAGGATTGAAGATAATTGGATTTTCGACAGCATCCATACAAACAGGACATTCAAAAGCATCCGCTTCACCAAGACGTCGAACCACATCGTCAGGTAGTGATTTTGCATTTTCAATGTAGTCAACATCTTCAACTGCTCCGCTCGACATAAAGTCAGGTGCATTAGTAACAAGCTGAGCCGAGCAACAGCATTGACGAAGTCGAAGTAACAGTACAAGTGCATGCGAATAATGACGACCAATAGATCCCTTCTTCAAGAACTTGTTGAATTGGATCTGAGACTGTTGCTCAAGAGCTTTATAGAAATCTAATTCGTCTTTGCCAAAGATTGCTCGCTCTTCAATTGTGTGCTTCTCAGGAAGTTGAATGATTGGTTGACCATCAATTTCAGATTTCTTGGTTCGACGTAGCAGGACGGCACGAAGCAATGCCTGCAATCTTTCCATAGCTTGATCTTTGCCATAAGATGTGACTCTCTTGAGAGGTCGACTAATATCCTTGGCAAATTTGTCGTAATCATGATATGGTCTGATGCGACAGAATTTGATCAAGGAATAGATCTCATCCACGTTGTTCTGCATGGGCGTACCAGAAAGACACCATCTGTAGTCTGCTTGGAGATGATATGCTGCTGCGGCAGCTTTCGTGTTTTTGTTCTTGATATTCTGTGCCTCATCCAGGACAATACGATGGAAATAAGAGGATCTTCCCATCAAAGGCAACATTTGCGAAGGCTTTGGTCTTGCATCAGGTACTAGTTCAAGATGCTTGTCCCAAACAATTTTCCTCTTGAGCTCCGATGCAAGTGTACCATAAGTAGTAAGAACAACATCATGCTCTTTGATAAAGTTCCATGGTTTGTTCCTATTCTCTTGGTGCAAGATCAGTACTGAGAGACGATGAGAGCGCTTAATAAACTTCTGTATCTCCCTCTCCCACTGCTGCATCAAAGCAACAGGTGCAACTATCAGTGTCGGTCCGTGTTTCCCCTCTTCCGGTGGTCTGGCCAGAATCAATGACAATGCTTGAACCGTCTTTCCCAATCCCATGTCATCAGCAAGAATTCCTCCTTTGTTTGTGCCCTCCTCCATAAGCTTCATCCAAGCAAATCCTTTGCGTTGATGTGGCATCAGATCAATTTTGAGACCTTCAGGCTGAACCTCACGTAGTTGCTCTTCGGTCAATTCTTCGTCAGGTCGAATGTGCTTGAGAAGATCTCTTATCTCTTCCTGTGTCTGTTCAGGCTCATGCCAGCCATTGTTGATTTGCGAAAAGCTTGACATGGGTAGATTATCAACATCAAAAGGTGCACTCGAGGACCCCGGCATATTAAAGCCTCCTGTCAGTTGGTTATACTGATATGGCTGGTTGACGAGTGAAGTTCCGTAATTGCCCAAAGCGGATGTAGAACTATTGTATGGTTGGTAAGAGGTGCCGCCATAGACTGTGGACCCAGGAACACTAGCATAGGCGTTGTAAGTACCATTAGGAAAAGTACCTGGCATGTTCCTCTGGCCGTAGCCAGAAGTAGACGCGTTGCTAGCCTGTCCAGACATAGATCCGAACTTGTTCGTCCAGTCACTAGACGAGATCTCCTCAAGACCACTGCTATCATCACTTAGAGGTGTGAGAGTGCCTGATGGTCCCGCTCGGCTTGATAGATCATGCTTTATAGGAACGAACGCAAGCTCTGGTTTAGGCTTCTGATACGATCCATCTGGTCTCATGAACGATTGTGTCGCATTAAATAGTGGAGTGCTCTGCTTCGGTGCAGGCATTGAGACTTGTTCTTTCTCCCACCTTTCTTGAAGCTCTCGTGCGAATTGCGCGTCCTCCTCCTCTTGCAACTTCTTACGCTCTAAGTCCTTCATGATCTTCTTGCTCTTTTCAGCTTCTTCATCCCAATCGATGTCCAGCCAGCCCTTCAACAGCGAATCTGTGGAGTCATTGCTGTCGACACTATCGACCGAACCTGCCCTCGAAGAAGTGCGTGGAATTGGCGTCGCCTTGCGGGATTTGTTAAATTGTTGGCTCAACTCGTCTTCGAACGCGGCTGGACGTTTGCGACTGGGAAGGGCTGGTAGGACATGTGAATTCGAATTCGAAGGTGGCATGAGGTACTGGTTGTCCGTTGTAGGAGAGTTGGTGGAATAATATGAATTGGTACTACTCTCTGGCCTCTGATCGGAAGACTGTTGAGGCTGATAGTATTCTGGCTGTTCCCAGTATGAGAGAGGGAGGTAGCGCTCCATCTTCTTTAAGCGTGCTTCCAATCTCGTCAGATCAGCTGAAATTTTGTCTTTCGCAACCAAGTCCTCCTCGCTGTCACCAAGGCTAGCATGTAATGCTTGTTGAAGAGCAATTTCCTCTCTCAAAGAATCTCCGTCACTCTGGGCAGCCGCAGGTGAAGCCATAGTGACAGGGCGTCAGCTAGTGAATTTTATACACGGCTAGCCAATGTTCTGCCTTGTCATGCGGCTGGGATTCGCTGGCGCGGGCTGGCGCAGGCTACCGCATGCATACGGAATTGTAAGCTGACGAACAGAACGACAAATCGAATGAATGACAGAACAAGGAGCTGAAAGATACGGGATTTGGTGAGATAGGACAACAAGGTCTAGCAAAGGTGGTGTCGAACAAAGATATGATTGTGGCAAGATGGAAAATGTTTTGGCTTCAGCAATGATGAATTCGGGTAGAACAAGTAAGTAGAATATGACTTCACTAAAGACGGGAGCGCGGACACAACAAACAAAATGTCAGACCGAAAGCTTCTTCTTGCCTTGTGTCTGTTCTTTTGTGTACATATGATACATCAAGTCCTCAAAAGATAGTGCTAAAGTCAGATGGGAAGTCAGACTTTGAAGTTCTTTAGCAAGGATTGCAAAATTGGGTTGGGTTTGGTTAGGTTAGACGCGTCAGACGCGTACAATACAATGCCTATTCCAGTAAAGTATTTCATGAGTTCTTGTGGGTATCTTAATCATCGTCATGGCTTCACAACCCAGATTTTACCCGTACTCCCGAGTAAAAACACTTGATTCCATAAAAACGTCACGTACAGCATGTATTTTAGGAGTCGTTCTTCTATATTCCATGATGATCAGCACTCTGAGGAGTCTGAAAATCCACCAATTCAGTCTTCAATTTACAACTACGACAGCCGCCGATTCGTTCCTCGCTCGAATCTTGAATCGTGGTGTGATATGAGATGTACATCTCGCATGCCTCTCAATCCTTTCTGGGTTTGATCGGGACCGGTCCAGCTACCCAATCAATGTCACCGCATGACGCATTCATCACGTTCTCCCCAGGTCCAATGGACCGCTTGGGTTTAGCACTAGGATCAAAGAGTGTTCCGCTGAGGAAGGTATGCGGGAAGCCATGGTCAAAATCATATGCGTTCTCGATCTTGGTGATCTCCTCTTCGGATAAACTAACCTTCAGTCCTTCAATATTGCCCATGATGTGTTCAACTTTGCGACTGCCAACTATGGGAAAGACGTAGGTGGTTTTCTGGAGGACATAGGCCAGCGCAATATGATATAATGTAACATTGTCAGATCTTGCGTCAGCGAGGGCCTCCAACACTTTGGCCACTTGTTTATCCTTATCAGAGGTTGGGATGAAGTTTCGACCCGGACTGTTCTCCTCACGCTCCTTGTACCCGACTTGTGTCTGGAAGTTGCCTTGATTGAGTACGCCGTATGGACACAACGCCATTCCCTCATCTTGAGTCATGGGGATGATATCGCGCTCGAAGTCACGCATCGCAGCGTTCCACATGCCTTGATAGACGCTGAATGGTCGAAGTCCATGGTCGCGAGCATACTGGTTCGCCTTTGTGACGATCCAGGCCGGAGTGTCTGAGATACCAAGGTACAAAACCTTGCCACTAGTGACAAGGTCATTCAGTCCATGCATGAGTTCTGGAATTGATGTGGTTTGAGTCCAGAAATGAACATAGAAGAGATCTATGTAAGTGGTTCGCAACCTTTCGAGTGATGCTTCTATCGATAATCTCATGGACTTTAGACTGTTGCCACCAAGGTTCGAGCGAATCTTGACCTGAACTGCAGCCTTGTATGATCCGCTATACTTTGTCGCCAGGACCATTTCGTCACGATTCTTGTGTTGAGCCATCCATTCGCCGAGCCACATTTCAGATTCACCGTCTTTATAACCGTTGGCAGTGTCGAGGAAGTTGCCACCATTCTCGTAGAAACGATCCAGGATCTTGAAAGCATCATCCTTGGTTATCTGTCCATACTTCTCTTGGTGTGAGTTACCAAAGGTCATGGTACCTAGACACAATGGTGAAACTCGAACAGATGCTGTAGGAGCTAGCTGTCTGTGACGAGCGAGTGGTGATCGTTGGGTATTTGAAGAAGACATGATGATTTCGTGTATTTGTGTGCAATGAAAACGATGAAGAGTGCTTCAATCCAGGGAGTAGTGGTCAGTATAAATACCTACAGTGAGCATCAGACTGTACATTCGTATCGTCCGGGTGTAAAGTCGTGGAGATAGGTCATAATTCCGCCAGTACTGTCATCAAGAAGATCTGAATCATTGATTCTCGCTCGCTCTTGCCTCTTTCGCGAGCTTGATATTGGTAAATAGTCGTAGAGGGTTTGACCACTTTATGCTGTCGACACATGCGGGTCTTCGGAAATGCTCCACCTCTCCATACATCAGGCTTAGCGTGTGTCAGCAGTCTGCATTAGTGCAGAAAATCATTTCTATGAAGACCTGAAGCCAATGAGATCAAAATTCCATTATAGACAACATGTTGAATTGATGAAGTGGCTTGGATGACGCAACTGCGCTCGGACTCGACCAGCGAGGTGATTTAGCCTTTGAGATTGCCTGTGCTGACATGATCTGGCTGAGACCTCACGGGTTCTTGACATTCTCACTTTGATTCAGGATCTTAAGGACCTATCGATACTCGTCCCCTTCGAGTCCGGTTGGAAACATGGGCAAAATTATCACACAGAGAGGCCTAGTTGATTTGGAAAAGGACGGTGTGATTGCTCGATTGAGGAAATTGATGATATTAATACTCAATTCGAGTGATGAGAGGCTCAACTAGAGCTTTTCGATACCATTGGACTTTGGCTGTTTGAAGTCTGGGAGAGCCAAATGATGCAAAATCTCTTACCTGTACTGCGATCCGTGTCAATTCGCCATCTTAAACAAAGGTCTCTCTCCTCTCATAGCTCTCCAGCTGTTAGTAGCAAGCATCAACTCAGTGCATCCACGAACGATCCAACTCCACTTCTTCAAAAATCCCTCCGTAACCTCCCAATTGAAAGGATTCGAAGGCTCCCCCCAAAGCATCAAACCAGCAGGGCCCGTCCCCGACCCCTCCCAGAATCCCATCAGATCTGTGCATAGGTCCTCATCGTCCCAAGCATTCCCAGCCCGTAACAAATTGTCTCTCATTACGGGTAGAGGAAATAAATCAATCCATGTGTGGTGAATCTGTGTGCGTTGAAGACTGGTTGGACGGAGCGTAGCTGGAAGCGCGTCGAGATCGAAACCGGGTCGTTCCATCGTCACGGGAGAGATAGCGTCGTCGGCCATCCATTCCCAGTCTATGCCCATGAGTAGCATGTTGCTTATGAAAGCGCGGTGGACATTCATTCTCGTCAAGGATAGCAGATGATCACATTGTGGTGAACCGCCGCTGTAGCTATGGTAGAATAGCCCGATCTGATGTATGACCGCATCTCTGATCTTGTTCGAGGGGTGCTGTGTCGATAGAGCAGTGATGAGAGCTGATAACGAATGAAAGGAACTAGAGGTTGAGATATCGAGGCTATGCTCTGATTTATCGCGATGCGCTAAGTCTTCCACATGTGAGGTTTTTATGGAAGTAAGGGCGAGATTCTCCGAGTGAGTCCGCAAGCTCGAATCAACCCGGGATACACCATTAGTAGCTTGATATAGATCAATAGATCCTCCTCTTGACTCTACCGTCCCTGTTGTCGAATTTCTCTGCTGCCTGAGACCTACAGGACTAGTCAGTAAGATGCAGAGGCATCAACCATATCGAAATTCAAGAAAGCGCAAGATCCAAGGAGCTATATCGAGCACAGCAAAAGTCGATGGAAGAGAAAGAAACTTACGACGTGCTCTTTGGTTGATTCTATTCTGTCGTCTCCGACGCTCTGCAGCATCGGCTAGACCAGACCAATCATCTTGAGGTGAGAATGCGGAATGCGTGAGAGTAACAGTGTCATTTGTGATCATATGCGAGGTAGTATTGAAATCGGTCATTACTGAATTAAGGGTTTCGCAAAGTATGGTTGCCAATCAGACATCGTGCTGTTTTTACATGATCTGGACGTTGATGAGGAGAATAGGAATTGAGATGGCGAGAAATTATATCACCACATTTTACTTGATGAGCATCAGGATACAAAAGTCGTCGGGTGTAATAATTCAAAAGTGACGACCAAGCTCTTCTCTTTTGATGTTTGACATCTTTCTTGGTCATGGTGAGTTACAAGATGACATTTCATCATCAAGGGTCAATATATGTAATCTCTATTCGTCTATCTAATATCTAACGGTTAAATCCGTTCTGGTCTAAATTTCGAACCTTGCCCTGACTAGTGCTCATATAGCTGCCGTCTAGGCTTGCGCCTCGATCATATGTTATATAATTCGTCAAAGTCGTGCAATATAGACGCCTGATATGCCGGATATCTAAGCCAATCAATACTCCTCGTAACCACACTGAAATGGTTGTTATCTAAGCCAGACTTGCTCGAACACTCCACCGAGTGGCTTTTCATCCCTCAGTTCCTCCATACATTTCTGACTAACGGGTGTGATCATAGCGTTCCAGCGACCAAATCGTGTCTTCGCCCAGTCTAGACAGTAGTAATGTGTGCGCAGGTACTCCGGAGGATTCTGATACTTCCGATGATTCGCAGATTGTACTGAGTCGGTGGCTGCCGGATTTGTATATGCTGGACTACATTTCCAGCGACTCTCATATAATGTTGGTCCGATCGCCAGCGTCTCGAGTGATGGTCGACTACCTCCTACAAGCGAAGGAAAGCACCACTCGATGAACTTGCGAGAATATTCCTGTATCGCGTAGTCGCCAAGTTGACTCAAGACTTGACTCTGAGGGAAATTGCGGATATGAATGGTCTTCAAGTTTTTAAGTAGAGGCAACTTGGTCTTCCTCAAACGTACCATCTCATCATCCCACGGGAAGCCCATACCTAGCTCTATTAGGTTAGGACAATTAGTACAGACATCATTGATCGATTCTTGCCACAGCTGATGAGTGTAGCCACCAGATCCAAGAGGGCGTGAGGTGTCAAGTCCAAGATGCTCACGCGGCTGAATCCTCGTTTCAACGATCAGAGACTTGAGGGTGGGTCCGTGAGTTGCAATCAGCAAGGATGGACGTTCCATCAAAGTCGCATTCTCGAAGAGAAGTGACAATCCTTGTAGACCAGAGAAAGATATCAAGAAGGCGATCAAGGCTTCCTTCATCATGTTGGAGAATGCTTCGTGGCGGAATTTGAAACATTTCATTTGGGGTACAAGCCGTGGGTTTTGTGGGGCCATTTCGGAGTTCTGTACATAGCTGAATGTGGAGCTCAGTGCTTCGAGAAAACCACTTGTATTCGCACATGACTCGATCGTGAGTGACTCTAGATTGCAGAGGTGCAAGGCCGAATTGATGTTTGTCGGGATCATGGGTGCCAGATCGAGCCCGACTAGCGACAGTCTACGCAGATGAGGCAGCTCGCCGAGATTCATCGTCAGGCGGAACGGCTCCAAAGGCTGTGTGATGTGGTCTAGGAATCCGACACGATTCCTACGATATTGCTCAATGAGAAGCTTTTCCTGTCCAATACGAACAGATTCAAGTGTCGTTCGGTTAGCCTGAATGATCTCAGCTGCGACATCCCCGGACCCCACTGACCGACATTCGAGTGATCGCAGCCTTCGTGGTAGGACATGGTCTGCTCTGCTGAAGGGCTCAAATTCAAAGCACTGTAGTTGTTCAAGGCTCTCTTCGTGCTTCGTCGCAAGCATTTCGAGCATTCCGACACTCAGCACGCTCTGATGCAGGAATCTGTTCGAATGTCAGACATTGCCCTATATTTTGATGGGACGAACTTACGCAAATGAGCGCAACTGGTTTTTGGGGGTATGTTCTATCAGATCACAAACGTAACCGTCCACTGATCCAGCTTCTGATCTTCTCAACTTGTTATAGACAGGTTCCCGGATGTCCATTATCCCATTGCGTACGAACAAGTTCTGCATAGTCTGAAGGACGTGAGGTCTGAAGGTAGGCAGTTTTCCAAGGTTCCAGCTCATGTGTTTGGACTGCGGGATCTCGACGTCTACATACTTGTAAAGAGTTCGATATGTGACACCCTCAAGTTCGCGGCAGGTCAAGGAGAGGTGATAAAGGTCTCGCTTGCGATCGATCTATTCTCTATCAGTCCTGATCTGTCGGTGGCGCTCTTTCTACCTACATAACTCGCGATCTCTAATTTCAGCTCATCTGGCAGACCGAGCAGGTAAGATGGCTCCGAAAAGGCGGGCTTCTCGTCGACAGGTCCTGCGCTGAGATGTAGCGTAGGAAACCGCACAGGGTCAGTGAGCAAGGTGTACGACATTTTCCTTGCTGCTTCTGAGAAACGGTTGAACGATCAAGTCGGATGCAATGTGGGAGTGAAGTGATAGCGCTGTAGGAATCGGAGCGGTGAGGAGCGTCAAGGATCCGGTTGTTTGGCGTTGCACATGTTGCAGCAAGAGGTGAAAAGAACAGAATCAAGGGAGAGCACAGATCATGACAGAGCAGAGAAGGGGTATATTGTCTCGACACAAGCGTGGCGTCATTTTGTCTATATATTTTGGTATCGACATTCCATGCATGAGTCAAACAGACCGCATGCGTGATCTCACGCGCAGGCTCGTGATACTCGGCAATGGAAGATAAGGATGACGGCTTGAGCTGATAGCCCTGTGTCGAGTGAACAAGGCGGTGTGGGTCGGAGCGGAAGATAATCCTCGTGATGGAAGGACATGTTAGGGTAGGGAGTCCGAGATGTCTATCCTGATCTGTCGATAGGAGCGTAACGGGATGGAGGGTTTGGTGTGGTTTGGGAAGAAGCACAGTCGTGAAATTGTTGATGAAGCTAAAATTGTCGCCGGCCGCTAGAACCAATGAGATGATGTCAGGCCGTATTACGTAACGTGAGAGCCGCACTTGCTGTCGACGAGGTTTGTGAGTTGATGAGACTTGATGTTAAGGTACTCAAATTCTGTCAGGGGGATGTTTGAATCAATCAGTAATAGAATGTTCGGGAGTTCACTAAAGGTAGCACATCGACCGGACGATTGTTACGGCACAGATGCTGCCACATGAGGACGAGCATTCACAATTTCGTCTTATCCTCTTGATCAGTGCTCTCACGACATTCGTAGGAGACATTACATCACCCAAGCTGTCACTGAGCCGTGGTCAAAGTTACGGGCGCTCATCTGGCGTTGACGTTAATTTGGAACATGATCGAGGAACTGCTGCTGCTGCTGCTGCCGAGGCAGTAATAAGCTCACTGATGATAGATTCTATTTAGGCTCCCTTCTGCTCGTGCTGTCAGCCAGATTGCATCTTGTCGCGTTGATACTTGATGACTGGCAAAAGATTGAGAGCAAGTACGATGTACAAAAGGTTGCTATATATTACCATCACTTCTTGCTCGTCGTTATTGGCGCTGGATGTGTATATTGATGTAATCTTCATTCACGCGATGTGTTTCCACGCTCTTGCAACGTTGCAGATAAAATTCAAAAATGCGCGAGCTTATTGATTCCATCGCGTAGAGAATGTCGCACAATCCAGATAATCGACTGGATCTCGAAAGTGAGGAGTAGAAGTTGCTCATGCGCAGCGCTGAGATGCCCGCGTGCCGTGTATGACCGCCGAGACTCGACATCAAGCTTGACGAATCAAGTTGACTTCAGCTCAAAACCACTTGCTAGCAAACACGTACCAATCATCACCATCAACAGCGAATCATGAGCATCCAACGTCGAACCATCGCTTGATAAAAGTGAGCGAGTCACAAGCGTCAAGTAAGTTCTATATTCGACAACCATTTTGCCAACCGAGTCCCAGACTTTTGATGCGCGTTGTCGATACAAAAGAAATAGTCGTTATGACCGTCTATCTTTGGTTGTCAAATTCCAGCCCGCGACTGCTTTAAGTTCCGTGCCTAGAATAGAGTGAGCAGTGACTTGCTGTTGCTCATAAAGAAGTCTATCTGCCAGCAGCTTCCAACCTACAGCCTTGGTATCATTACCATCGCCAAATCCTCATATACTCAATCACACTTTATCTCTACCTTCCGCGCGCATAACCGACTAACCAAAATCTCGTAACAGGTCACACAAATTCCAAGAGAATCGAGCCGCAGAAAGGGTAGCGAATAGATATACATCGCAAGACCATGGACCGCAAATTACGACAGAACAAGCCTCGGCTTCTGCTAATGGGTCAACGAAGGTCTGGCAAATCATCCATCACAAGTGTTGTCTTCCATAAGATGCCACCGCAAGAAACACTATTTCTCGAATCGACTACCAAGATTCAGAAAGACTCCATGCATTCATTTATGGACTTTCAAGTCTGGGACTTCCCGGGTCAACTTGACTATTTCGATCCAGCATTCGACACAACAGAGATATTTGCGGAAATCGGTGCATTAGTCTGGGTCATTGATGCACAAGATGATTATTCCGAATCTCTCAATCGACTGACTACGACCATATTAAATTTACAAACAACATTCCCACACATAAACGTGGAAGTCTTTGTTCACAAGATTGATAGTCTCAACGAAGAATTCAAGACGGACATATTTCAAGACATTGTTCAAAGAGTCGGAGATGAGCTGAGTGATGCTGGCTATATAAATCCCAATGTCAACTATCACCTCACCTCAATTTATGACTATTCCATTTTCGAAGCGTTCAGCAAGGTCATACAAAAGGTCATCCCACAGCTTGACACGTTACAAAATCTGCTAAACGTACTTGTCAACAATAGCGGGATGGCTAAAGCATACTTGTTCGACATTCTCAGCAAGATTTACGTGGCAAGTGACACGCGGCCGATAGATATGGAGGTCTACGAAATGTGTTCAGACTATATCGATGTTGTAGTGGATATCACCGACCTATACGGCTACCCACGTCCGGAACAAAAAGCACTTGGAGAGCAAATGGAGGAAGCAGAGTCCTCGATGACTATCCATGACGGTACAATGATCTATCTAAAAGAGATGAATAGGTATGTCACCTTTGCAGTTATCAGCTCAATAATACTAATTTCGTCAAGGTATCTTTGTTTAGTGGCTGTCATCCGGAACAAGGAAGCAAAAGATAAGAAAGGATTAATTGACTATAATTGTCATGTGTTCCAGGACGCTCTGACAGAAGTTTTCGCGCGTAATTGGGAGAAAGAACCACTAGAAGAGACACAAAGCGCTTTCAACGGAGCCAGTTCCAATGCTCGGCATCGCCACGATAGATAATACTATTGATGCACCAATTCATTATGTAAATAAGAGGACGCAGACAGTTCGAAAAATGGACATGAAATAGACTGCTTGCCGCCTTACGAAGTGAATTCCGTATCTTCAGCCTTGTACGTTCTCATCCATTCTAGGCTGGTCAATGAATCAACATACCACCACTGCGCACACGATGTTATCCTTGAATTATCACTCACATTCTGCGATTCACGCCTCCGTTATCCTGCGCTCAATTATCAATAATCATCGTAGTACACCGGTCTATAAACGTCTGTCCATACATTTCAAGTCTGTGACAACAAGTTGATTACAAAAGCTTGCCAAGCCGGCGCAGCTTCTCCGAAGTCAATCATCAAAAATGACTCCTACTCTTGTGGATATGAGGAGTTCTGCCAATCTCGATCAACCAACACAGATCAATCTTGTTGGAAGTTCTAAACGCTCAAATAGTCCAGAAACAGTGACAGAACCAAGACAGCCTCGAGAATCGAAAGACGCCACGACGACGACATCAAACCAAGCCAAACATTGGCGCGTTCAATTCATCAAACTTTCAACAGCAGCTGACAGTAATCGAGGCCGACCAGGAGTCACGCCACCGTACTGTCCTGCCGGACCGCCTTTGTACAGAGAGACCTTTGAGGACGACGAGGAACCGATAGTAGAACCTTTATTTCGAAATAAATCGCCGTTGCGCAATTTGATTTATTCACATCATCAGCCTCAATCTCAGCCACAGTCGATCAACATCAGATACGATACATCTTCGAGAACATCAGGACTTCGAAACATGCCTCACGCAGTGAGCATGCCCCAATCGGGCTTCCAGGCACTCATTCTCTGTGGTCCTGGAATCGGTCTTAGTACTTTCACTAGTGTTCCAAGTGAATATCCCAAGGCTCTTATCAACGTGGCAAACAGGCCGATGGTGTGGTATGTCTTAGACTGGTGCTACAGAATGGGAGTCACGAACATCACATTAGTGACACCGCCAAGCGCAAACGCGACATTCGCTGCAGCTCTAGCACAAAATCCATATCTCACATCATTACCTTCACCATCCCCGAACTTATTATCACCCAAAGGTCTCGAGTTCACAACACCTACAGCGGAGCTGCTACGGTTACCCGAGGTTCAAGATGTCATCGAGTCGGACTTTCTACTATTACCATGCGACTTAATCTGCAGTATCTCAGGAGATGCATTCCTCGAATCATATCTTACCAGCATGGGGGGTCTCGGTGGTGTAGGAGCTACGGAGACTTCGTTCGCGAACAGCTCTTCGACACAGAATTTCAGTCTCGGTGGCGAGGGTAGTGGTCGTCGTGGCGGTCTTTCGATATGGTACAATACAGCAGACAGGGAAGAAAGTGTCAAGGGAGAAGAGTGTGATTTTATGGGAACTGTCAAGCTTGACTCCAAGAATGCCATACCAATGCCTCAACATTCGGATTTACCAGAGGGATCACTTCGGAAGTTAGTCTGGACAATACCCATGTCGGAACTGCGAGATCAAGTTGAGCAAGACAAATCGTGGAAGATAAGACAATCGTTACTCAGGAAGTATGGCTCAGTTAAATGCATGACACGATTTCGTGATTCACACATCTACTTCTTTCCTCACTGGGTCAAACAGTTTGCAGTTCTCAATGAGGATTTTGAAAGTGTTAGTGAGGACCTTGTTGGAACATGGGCGAAGGCAGAATGGCGTAAACCAAGTTACAGGGCTAAATTTGGGGCTCGAGAAGTGTTTGGTTCGAAGAAAGCGCAAATGGAAGATAGCCAACAGATTGAACGGCCAATCGAGGATGATATTGACTTGATGTCATTAAGCAGTACACAAGTCACACAGCACGTCCCCAACACCACGGAGGATCCACGACCAACGGCTCAACTTGCATCAAGAGTCCAAGCTGGTCCCGATGGAAACATTCTTTCTCCCGACCTTGGCGCAGAGGATGATCCAGATTCAGCTTCAGGCGCTATACCGATAATCCCTCCGATCTTGTCATTTGTCCTGCCATCAGACCCCTCAACACCGCTCCTTCGTCGAGTAGATACAACACCGCTTTTGCTCTCGGTATCACTCTTACTGGCCAAGCTACCTTCAACCGAGGAGATTGCTTTGAAGAGCGGGAGCGTATCACCTTTCGCTCACGCATCAAAGGTCGCAGGCACAGCTACAATCGCGCAAAAGACAACAATTTCACGCTCAGATACACTGATTGACTCAAATTCCAGTATTGCAACCCAATGTGTTATCAAAAACAGTTGCATTGGATCCAACGTCAGTATCGGACAGGGCGCACGAATCACCGGGTGTGTGATCATGGACGGCGCTACGATCGGAGAAAAATGTGTTCTCACGGGCACAGTCATAGGCAAAAAAGCTAAGGTCGGTAAGGGATGTACGTTGAACAACTGCGAGGTACAGGATGGAAACGCTATTGGTGGTGGGACGGAGGGCAAAGGTGAGAAGTATCTCATCGGAGGACTTGAAGACGAGATGTCGGGTGACGACTATGATTATGGTGATGATGACGGTGCCGTTGATGACGAGGAGGGGATTGCTCTGGACGGATGAATGAGGAAGATTTCACGTTAAGACCCAATTTCCATAGTGACGGCGTAGTGACATGCCTCGAATGTAGCCACCAAGGAGATGTGATGCGTCGCTACAACATATGAAGTACCTGCAAAGATTCACGGGGGTTGAAGCTAGAGATAGAGCTCGAACATGAAACTAGTGCTAACTCGTCAATAATGAGGCGTAGGTTGACGCGCTTACGAACGCATCGAATCAATGAGATCGAAAACATGAGCAACATGAATGATCTCAGCTAGAGATGTCTAGTAGGAATTTCAACCAGTGCTTAGTAATGCGCATGGAACATTTAATCTCGATTATAGAACCGATTATCTCATATAACGGGTCCTCACAGATGAGTGAAAGATCACTCTGTATGAACTCGGAATTGAACGGCAAATGGCTACTGAAACCCGAAAGACCTTTGAAAGTCCTTGTTAAGGCCTTCAAACAGATGTCTTACAATATACAAAGTTTTGAAAGACGACAAGGAAGCTTATGATGCTACTAGATATTATCTAAGTAGGTGTATTAGTATTTGTAAATAAAATAGATTTTAGTGTATATTAGTAATTAGTGCATTTTAAGACCTTTAAAAGTCCTTTACACGTAGCTCGGCAACTGCGCAATGAATTAGAAATGAAACCACGCTAATTTCTACCCCGCGCCTTCCTCATGCATTTCTTGGATTTAATTAAGTCGAATAATATAACTCACCGACTTCCTTATCACGACCACGATTCATTAAACACGTTATAACCGATCAATTCATGTCTCTTTGCGCATGGAATTTAAAACAGAAAAAATTCATGGATCTTAAGCAATGAAATATGCCATTAGCGGTGACGCGCTATATAATAAGCAGCGGAACGTCTCGACAAACACGATAAAGCGACCTAGATCTCCTACCAGAGTACCGGTAAGTCGTACGCGCACTAAAGATGGGAAGAAGCCATTACATGCCCTTTCATTACGATCATTATATCGCGCAGTTAATGCAGAGAGATCTTACTTGATACCGAATGTCAAGCTGCGACTTCTAAAGTGTCGCGCACCGACTGAACCATGCCTTTTCGACGCGTGGAATGCTCGGGCCGCTTGGTGGGAGATCAACACACAAAATCATCAACATCAATGCTGCGTGTCCTTCTACACCACGTTCTAACTTATGATCTAGACAGCTGTCAATAATTTTATTGATCTTACTATTGATGATGATATTGAAGTGAGTACAGAACAACCACTTTCTATTGATTGAACATGGTCGCCCCTGACTACCTTAATCTCTGCAAATACCACCATACGGGATTACTAACTTTACTGACTTATTAGGCACCGCCCGCAAAGCGACAACGATCGCATACGCCAGTGATCAAAAATTATGCAGTAAGTAATCACATATGTTCATCTGCATTCGAATTCATGTCACTGACAAACATGAATAGTCCGCCAAGACTACAACTGCCATTACGTCATCCAATACACGTGCTGTCACTCCGCAGGTAACCAATGAGAATGAAAGTCCAGCCTCGTCTACAAAAAAGAAGTCACCTTTTCGAAATATTCCTTCATGGCGAGTAAAGCATGGTAATCAGTCTAGTGCCACTCAAAACCCTCAATCGGGTCAAGATGTCAATGGCTCTCATCACGATCAAGCTTCTACCTCCAGACCACCACATAAGGTTTCTAAATTTCCCGACTTAACGAAAATCGCAAAGAGCAGCAACCCCAAATCAAATGGCGATTTGAAAGAGAAGACCTCTGTAAAGGATCCACCTAGGATTAGAGAAGATGGACTGTCCAAGAACGCTTTTCGAATGCCAGACGCACAACCACTGAAGTTCAACGCCGATAGTCCTCAGCCTACTGCGGCCAGAAATGGAACCATTATTGATATCGATGACAACAGTGACTTCACTGTCGAGAGGTCTAAGGGCTTCAAAATGGGCTCGACTCGAACGCTCAAGTTTAATACAGATCAATCCTTGTCTAAGCGATCAAGTCTATCTCAACATGATCCATCTGCAGCAAAGCGTCCAGCCTCACAGTCTCTGACAATCACTCAAGATCAAAGCAAGAGACCTAGACCAACAGTCAACGTTCCACCACCGATAGGAAGCCAGGCACGACCAAATGGTATTCAGGGTAATTTACCTGTCCGAGAATCACCTGCTCCGCCGAGATTACAGAGTGATGTTTCACAATTGAGCTATCAAACAACCTTGCCACCTGTACCTCAAGTTAATCTTCCACCCACTAAACAGCAGCAAAGTCGAAGAGAAATGATAACGAAATTAAAGCGAAGTACTGATTTTGCAAAGACACATCCAGCAGAGGTGGAAAGAGTCATAGGATTGACTGGCTTCGACGAGTCTCGATATCCGACAGACTTGATCGAAGTAAGACTGAAACAAGCCGCTCAACCAAAGAAACGAAAAGTCAACCGTGAGGATATAAGACTCGATTTAATCAAGACCAGCAAACGAAAACATGGCAACGATATCGTATCGTCCTTGCAGAACCTTACTTTCGTTCATCCTCGTGAACAAGCTAAAGCAGTTCTGACGGATCGATTCGGTGAGAAGATCAGTCCGCCTCTGATTTTCTCGAACAAAGTCAACAATGCTCGATTGGATGGTAAATTCCAGTTCATCTCAACCAATATATTCCGCAAAGGCGTTAAGGCAAGTTCATATATTAAACAGCCAGGTTGTGGTTGTACAGGTCCCTGTCAAATTGATTGCACTTGTCTTCGAAAAAAGTTCGACGATCACATTAGTAAAGGGATCGAACAAGTCCAGTCATACCAACAACGTGCCGATGGAATATCAGTGCTTACAAGCAACTATATTCACAACTATGCCAAACGTGCCGAAATCAGCGAGTGCAATTCTCGATGTGGCTGTCCACCAACCTGTCCCAACCGAGTCGTTCAAAAAGGCAGAACAATCCCTCTCGAAATCTTTCAAACTCCTTGCTGTGGTTTTGGTGTTCGTTCCTCGCAACCCATCGCCCGCGGCCAATTCATAGAACTCTATCTTGGCGAAATAATAACCGAAAATGATCTCTGCCGCCGTGAAGCAGCACAGGAAGAAGACTCCTCCTCCTATGTCTACAGTCTGGATTGGTTCCCTTCTCATTACTCCTATACTTACCACATAGACGGCCGCAACTTTGGCTCAGCAATGCGTTTTGTCAACCATAGCTGTAATCCCAATGCCCGAACCTTCACCAGTCTCAGCGATAATTCAACTCTGCAGATCTATGACGTGGCGTTCTTCGCTATCAGAGATATTTGTCCTTTCGAAGAGATCACCATCGATTATAGTCCGCAAATGCAAGGAGAAGTATATGACATGGACGAAGAAGATGAAGATGTCGTGCTTTGTCTTTGTGGGAGTAAGAACTGTAGGAAGAAATTATGGCGGAAGGGAAAGGAGAGAAAAGGACGGAAGAGATTTGTTGGTAAAGATGATGACTGATCGATTGATCGATTGATTGGTTAATCATTGATTTATTGGACAATCCAACGCTTCTCACTTTCCATTCTTCGGCCCTTCGTTCTCCTTCTTTGGATCTCCATTACGAGGATATCACGACATCTGTCCATTGGACAAAGACACGATCAAACAAGGACTGAAGAAGTTAGGAACAAAATCAGACCTGGATACCAACGATTGGAATTCTACTAAAGGGCCAACTGGTCGAACTTATACCCATCGATCGATCGATTGACTTGGTCATGAGTTTATGTCAATCTTGAATCCTGACAATGGAACTCATTAATTCACCTATGTATTCTACCTGGTTGGACGTCCATCTATCTAGCTATCTGACTAGTGGCCACTCAATTCACCAGATATGAATCGAGTGGTCGTCAATGATAGCGAGTAAGTAGCAAATTAAGCGTTTAATTCTAGCGATGACAACGAGCGAACGAATGAATAAATGAAAGAAGGAACGAATGAATGAATGAATGAATAACTTAATGTGTACATCCATATGTCCATATCTTCATATCTCTGTGTTTCTGTAAGTATACAGTATACAGTATACAAACGTAAATTTGCTTAATGCTTGTTAGTGGTAGTATTACCACTATTCTACGACTAGTAAGTAGTATCAGACTTATTTCCATTTCCATTTCCATTCTATTTCTATTTCTATTTCTATACTTGGGACGGTTTCATAGTATAGTATACTGAAGTTCTGTTCAATATAGTAACGCTACAATACATACCATAACGCACTGTCAGTATGTATGTACGTACGCACGTATCCATGACCATGACCATGATCAAAGCAAAAGAAAGCATCATAATGTTGATTTTAGAACATAAGTATATACAGTATATGAGATGAGTTGAATCTACGGACGATTATTCAATATATGAATCATGAATTGGCTGTCTGACTTTTACTCTTCTCCTTTCCTTCTCTTCTCTTCTCTTCTACTCTCTTGCGCCTTTTCTTAGATACTTTCCTTTTCAATTCCTTTTTCTCCTGGGACAATTATCATATCTTTGCGATTTTGTTGTAATGTACATATCTATCTTGATCATGGGTGGAATACTAATACTAGTAGTTCATTTATAGTACATTGATGTTCAGATTTTGTGTTCGGTTCGGATTCAAAAATTAGTTCATATCGAACATTTTCATCGTATTAAGCTCGCTCGATTGAATATAGTGAAGTAACACTCTGTCTTTCAAAGCCATCAGGCTGGTCTGTTTCGTCCCTTTCATTCTCAAATCAAATACGACCTTATTCCGTACCACGCTATCCCATCCCATCCCATCCAATTGCGTCTATGGTCTCTATTCTTACTCATCCGATTGGGATATCTCAATTCAGTTGCATTCCTTCCAGTTCTATATTTCGCAACTCTCAACGCTCATTCAATGCTTCCGAATAACAGGAGAAGAAGGATTATTAGGTGTTATGCTGTATTATGTACAAATCTCTCAAGAGGAGAAAAGGCAAACGCTGGTATCGATGCAGGAAACAGAAAGAGGTTTGTTAACGATTTAGGTTGTCTTGATTGCCTTGACGTATTCGAGTTCGGTTCCGAAAATGCCATCCCAAAATCTGGATGTAACACCAAATCTGAATATATGTTAGTACTTGTTCATAGAATAAAATAGCAAGATAGACGTACCCGTTTTCGAAATCCGCAAAATGATGTTGCAGATGATACTTCTTTAGCTCTCTCCAGTAAGCTGGTAGTGTGCGGTGGTGCAAGAAGTAATGTGTCAAGTCGTAGCAGATGTATCCAAAGATACCACCTGAGAAAACTGCAGTTGCTGCATACCAGTTGTATGAGAAAATGAAGTGTGCTAGATACCAGAATGGTGTAGCTAGGACGATGAAGAGTGTTGGTGGCATGACAAGACGATATTTGTCCATAGGAAGGTAATGATGAATACCGTGAAGGAGGAAATGTCCTGTTATTCCGACTCGGTTGTTGGGTAGAGCGTTCTCGATGTGGAAGAGAAATCTGTGTAGGACGTATTCAACCAAACTCCATAAGAAAAGACCAAAACACCAGTAGAATACACCCAATGGCAGGTATTCTGTGTTTGAAATGCCCAAGTATGAACCGTATGCGACAGGTGGTAGCCAAACAAGTGGTACTACCCACCATGCTGTCTTTGAAAGTGGCTCCAAGAATGCATACGGCATCAGTGGCGCTGAGTCACCACCACGATAATGTCGAGGTCGATGAACTTGTTGTAGGTAGAAATCTTTGTCGAAGCCACCGTTCCATACCTGCGGTAGGAGAGGTTTACTCAAGTCGAGAAATTTGTGTGTTTTGTAATCTGTAACGATATCTGTCTCCTTGGAAAGATCGTCTGCTGACGACATTCCTGTATTTTCATACACAACTTGTCCTCTCGAGGGTAGATCTCCTTCTCCTCCTTCTGCCTGAACTTGCTCGTTGCCGTTCTCTGTCGCGGGAAGTGGAAGAACTTCGTCTGGGTGCGTTGATTTCGTCGCCGCTTTCATGACAGAATCTGTTGCCATGAATCCGACGAGAGAGTCGTCCAAAATCTCGTATGCGGCTTCGCTATGTGTATGTGATATTTCGTCTTCCATAATCTCCTTTACATCCTTTCCAGCGTATTCCAGTATGAGTTCACCGCCACCAGGATGGTCCTCGACAAATGATGTGACATCGTATACTTTCTCGCCTATTGTCACGTAACAGGATTTCGCAGTATTGTGAGACTCAACCTCTGCGCGTAGCAGGGTGGGTAAGGTACGACCAGGAGACATCGATTGGTATCGTCGAATGTGGATCTAATTGACTGATCGCGACAAGGATTCCGATGTACGAATAAGAAGAAACTTGAGTAGACAAGGAATGTACAGTGAGTAGCGGGTATGAACGATTAATAGAGAATAAGGAGGAATGAAGTCAGTAGCAAGTAGTTTGTTTGATGTTAGACTCCCGCGAGTCCCGTTGCCGAACAGGCCGCCGATTTGTATGCAGTTTTTGCCACTTTGCCAAGTTCACGATTTTAGGGGTTGAAGAAAGTTTGATAGACATCGTCATTGTCTTCACCACGCATCATTATTATATCCCTCACTTCAAGTAATCCACATATTGTCTACGAACATTCCAGATTCGGCTTGTAATTACAATAAACATCATTTGGCTATTTTATCGAAGACTAAGATGCGGCCGTCTTCTTACCAAAAATGGACAACATGAATATCATCGGCCATTCTTTAGCAAAAAACAACATAAGACATGCATCCGAGTAGTACTAGAAGCTTCAGCAGTCAAAATGACTTCCATCTAGTCAAGTAGAAACCCCATTTGCAGCTACCATGCTGGTTCAACATGACATGTTCAGACCGAGGAGAGATATGTGCGGCAGTTGGCTGCTATCGATCAACGATGGAATCATGTCATTCTGCCATATTGACTCGAGGGAAAGTACCCACCAAAGAGCACATTCGGTTCTGGGACTTCAGAGAGTAAAGTCGCGAGCTGAGAAGTCGAGTGCTTCTTGAGCGGTAGATTTATATCTCGTGGAGTGACACTTCCTGTGCTTGGAGTCACCGGAAGTATGTACACTCGTGAGGCTCCCGATCGTTGCTCAACCTGTCTAACTCTGTTGCTGGGTTGATGTGTTCGAGATGCGTTATGTGTTTTGTTCATTATGAAGGAGCAAAACAAGGTACATGCACCGCAAAGTGTTCATTCTCAGCGCCAGACTGCGGCCTCCCTACACCTTTAATTCTGTATTCTTTCACCTCATCACACATCTCGGCGCGATCTTTATCTTTGCCCTTGGTAATCAAGCTCACAATCATGTCTGACGACGCGGAGCACGAAGTCGTTTCTCATGAGGAATGGACTCAAGCGAGTCAAGGTCATCGGCCCACTCGTGGGTACGCGACTGATCTAACTTCAGGACAAGTTTTGGACGATGAGCCAATGATGAGCGAGCATCAGGTTATTAACTTCATCAAATATAGCAACAGAGCATTCTTTGAGAAGATCAAAGACAATTTAGTCAAGACCAGTAGTGGCTACAACTTTCGAAAGACAGAGAATGTTCCAGCTGTGACACAATACCATATCGCTCGGGAAGAATTCATTAGACCAGACAATGCTAGAGGAGGCGCTCATTCTATTCGTATCTATCTAGATGTTGCTCCAGAGGACGGTCTTGTACCCAGAGAGACCGAATTAAGAGAGCTGATTCAGAAACATTTATCTGGTGCGTTTTCTCTATTAACCTATAATTGTTACTGACCGTGTTCTAGATGGAGCTGCCTTTTGTCTTACCAGCTTACCCGATAATAGTCCACCCTTGAGATGTCATTGGGAATACTGCAATCAATACATGACAATAGCCCCAGGAACGCTCTATTTGGAATTCGATCGAGTCTGTACAATTGGAGGCAGTGATGTTCCCTCAATATCTGTTAGATTTTCATTCCATTCAAAATGTCACCATTTCTTCCTCGACTCTCAGTATTCTCCGGAGTTGGAAGAGACTTCACATCGGTCCATGAGTCTTGATGGTGTGGATCACGAAACTGTGATGAAGGCCGCTAGTCGGTTGTACACCACCAATGACACAGTGACTCAGGCAATCAAGACACCTACAAGATCTGACTTTGCATGGAAATATCCATACAATTCCAACGAAGCTCGTGAACTACGATCGCAGAGAGATTTGGATATTACGGATACTCTCAAGGAGGTTGCAAAATACGAACGTACTAAAGCGGAGCGCGTTCGAGAAAATCGCAGTTCTTCTCCAGATTTGCTCATCACGCCTCCCCCATACTTGGAACCAGTTGGTGAACGATACAAGAAACAGGGTCTTACTCGCTATGATCTTACAGTCGCAAATCATGAGAGAGCCGAAATGCGTAACACATCCGACTCTTTGGAAGCAATTCACAATGAACGAGCCCTCAAGAATAGTCTCGAACAACGCCATTGTTACTGCATGGAACACGATGATGGTCAGAGTGATATGATCAAATGCAGTTCCGACAATTGTTCCGTTGGTTGGTTTCATCTCCGATGCACTAATCTGGGTAGACTTCCTATCATAGGTGAGAAGTTCTACTGTGAATACTGTCGAGAAGATTTTGGTCCATTCAAGCCAGTGATTGAACAACAACCCTACCAAACCACCGACGCCGCCAGCGCAATCACCACCTCCGACGACGAAGACAATGACGCCGATGAAGGCTACGAAGGTGAAGACGAAGACGAGTACGAACGCAGCGAAGGCGAAGACGAATCCAACCACGACCAACTCACCATCAACAACGAATGGGACGATAGTGAAGAAGAAGAAGACCTCGACGCAGATGCAGACGCAAACGAAGCCGACGAAGGTTTCTCAGTCTTCGAACAAGCCCTCAGATCTACTCCCTGGGGCATACCAATCAACTCACCAGAAGGCATCCGTCTTGAATTGCAGAGAATGCATCGTGCACCTCCTTCTCCTTCGCCAACTCGATCTCCCCTCCACAAGAGATCGCGTTTATCCTACTACCAATACGACTGATACGACCCATGACGACTACGCAGCTGGCGCCTACCAGCAAGCATTGTCTTTGAAGCTATGCGTATGAACAGAAGTTTGGAGATGAATGAAGCAATGATAACGATTGAATGGAGTTTGGCGTTGTAACAATGTTGAATTAAGATGATATGGAACTGGACGAAAAAGCGTAGGATGTTTGCAAATTGTCATCATGAAAAAGTTCAAGTAATGATACCAGGACAAGATAATTGAGAATTGAGAATTGAAAATGACTTGTTCAGCTAATGCATATCATGTCAGAACCATGTCCACGTCCATATCCATATCCATATCCATATCGCTGACTCTTCCTATATTGTGCTACGTAAGCCCTCACTCTCACTTTCACTTTCACTGTCACTTACAACAAGAATCAGGTCTAAATCCGTTTGAATTCGCTTTCACCTCAGAGGACGTCCTCGTTTTTGTTGGCATCACTTCCTCACTCCTTCACTAAATGACCATCAACTCTTGGTATAAATACTGCAGCTCATACTACTTTCCTGACTGCTTCGATTTTCGTTCTAGTAAAGATCATAAACAAGTTGATTTCACTCCATACTCTTCTTGGTCAATTCGTACAGAATACTTCTTGATATTAATATCAACCCTGATATCGATATGTCTTCTACCTCCAGCAGTCATGCTCTGAATCCTCCTGCTCCTCATGCTCGTTCTCGTTCTCGTTCTCCCGAAGAGCAAGAAAGTTCCAACGAGGCTGCCATCAGCGCTGCTCCTGCTTCGCAAGTTCTTTCTGTTCACGCTACACCACTATCGTCATCACCGCCAGAGCGGTACATAGTAACATTGAACCTAAGTCCAACTATGCTCGCGACATTCCCTCGGATACAGGTGGATGCTTCTGATACGACGACGGCGGACCAGTCTCCTTCTCAGACTCAGGCAAACGCCACATCAGCAGGGGTCGAAGAAGAAGAGCGTAGGCTCTATCTTCAGAGCCTGCTGCCTGAATATCTGCGCGTTGACGAACCGGACTTCACGCAGCCGTTGCAGGCGTTTCCTCCAATTGTGTCAGATCTCTCCGGTGAAGGAGCAGAAGACCAGAACGAAGAAGAATTGATGCGGCTGATAGAAGAACAGATAGGAACGATGACAGAAGAGGATATTTCGTTTGGCCTTGGTCTGGATATGAACACGGATCTGGACATGGACATGAATTTCGACTGGGATGACATCTTGCCTCCCATGCCTTCAGCACCAATTCTTGCTCCCGCTGTACTCGCTACACCATTCTCCGAATACATTCCTATCCCACCACCACCTCCGGCAGCCTTGGTTCAAGATACATTCCAGCCACTATCTTCGTATCGATTCGCTACCTCGTCGGCTCCAGCTCCGATTCGAGATCCGGAGCCAATGTGGATGGTTATAGTCGATGCAGAAGGAACATCACATCCCGAACCTCAACGCCAGCAACAAGCCGTACTGCCGATTCAGAATATTCGCTATCACGGTCCGCCGCCTCCTCCGCCTCCTGTGGCCTCGTCTAGCCCTGAGGTACGATCTGAGTTCTCGTATGGAGAGACACATACGCAGACACAGACTCCAACCCAGATACCTCTGTTCCTCACACTCTTCAATAACGGAACTTGGGCGTGGTATCTTCGTCGAGTTACACATCGACCGGGCGATAGAGTTCGTCTGACTGGGGTTGACGATCAGGGAGGAAGAGTCCATGTCTTCGGATGTGTAATGAGAGTTGGATTTGAAAAAGGTGTTGAGTGGACGGAATGGGAAGGCGAAATTGGTGTGATTTATCGCTGTCTGGCTAGGGAGGTGCAAGGAGTGGGTCGGTGGCCAGGGGGGAATGGTTGGATTTGAAGTTGAACTATGCTTTCAGCGCTGAGAAGGGAGCTTTCCGAGTCGTCAATCTGTGTTGACGTGTGGATGGCCATTGCTCCAATTCGAGACGAATATTATGTCATCACTTCGCTGAGCTGATGTGAAGTCTAGCTTTGTGTGATACTGATATGAATACCGTCACTTATTTCTCGATTGACTCTTATTGCTTTCTTATATAAGCCTTTACTGCCTTTGTGTTATGTCTTCGATGGTGGTGTACATTCTTTCAACTGAGATTTGGCCTTTCTTAATCATAAGTCTGATTGAACTTCTTGTTTCGTTCGAAATTGTTTGACGAAAGCTTTCCCTTCATCAAACGTTGTGACATGGGGCTGAAATTCCTGTATGTTGAAGCAGACACCATTTGGTCGCTGCTGGGATCGATCGCGATGATGTCGAATCGGATTTGCGTCAACGATGAACTATGAAAAGCGACAGGGCTTACATTGCCCTGACACTCAAGTCTGTTGCTTCCACCTCGCGCCATATCTTCCTGAAAGCTAATTCTTGTGCAACGTCCAACCAGCAGAATGGGTCAAGAGCCTTTTCCTTGACTTCATCGAACGAATGTAGACCGATACGTGCTCTTGCAAGTCGTAGTTGTTCAATGGCATACTCATGTGCGGAACTCTCGGTTCTGACCGTGACCGAAAGACCGGTGAACAATGTCCACATCAGTAACGGCACATACGTATCATCCGCCCATAGCTTCTGATCCTGTGAGCCTCTGAGCTTTTGCCAAAATCGCTGCTCGCTCCTACGTATCCCTGGACTGATAGCTCCCACACTACGCAGAACGACCTGATCGAGAAGGAGGAAAGCCAGGCAGAGACATGAATCCCGAGATATGGTTCCGCTGTATTCGAAAGCGAGCTTTGCTATCTGATACTCACACACCATATTAAGATATCCTATCGGCTTCAGTGCTTGTTGAGGGATCTTTTTCTTGAATCCGGCTTCCAACAACCTAGTCAGCCGACACATGTCGTCAGCGAGTTCTATGAGAGCTACATCCGAGTGGTCACGTAACATTTTGAAGCCGCTGCCCAATTTCGGATGACTTGGTATGCCTGAAAACTTCAGACTAGGTAACGGAATGCCCCATACTGGTGGTCTATCATGCCATATGGCTTGTACGTGGTCGGCATAGATAAGGTAGCCGGCTACAATACCGTTCAGCCCGAGATAATGTGGTCCACCACGATATTTTACCAGAGCGTTTATATCCTCGATTCGGCAAAGAGCTTCTGAAGCGTTGCCTTGTGCACTGTAGTTGCTCACGATGCATAGAGCTGCCAGAATGTTCTCATCAGAACCGGCTGTCTCCTTGTCCATGCAAGCAGCTGAATGGTGCCGAATCACATCAGCTTGCTGGCGCAATGCGACTTCATCAATCTTACCCTTCGCCATTGATACCTGAGTAGCTGCGACTGAGAGAAAAGCTCTGAACAGCATAGGTGATTTCATCATATGTGGGTACAAGAGATTGATTATTGGAACGGGAAACAGGTGTCTAGAGGGCGTCTGATGAGTTCCTGGCCACTGTTGCGTCCAAAGATCGAGCAGTCTGTGATCTTCGCTTAGAATTGGTATTGGAAATTTGGCGAATGGATCGATACGAGGGTTCTCAATCTGCCATGACATACGAATGTCAAAATCCAGGTGTACTGGAAGATTCCTTGATTGCACAATCTTGTGCTTGACGTACTTGCTCTCATGATTCCTGAGAGGTGGTAGTGTAAGAATGCGTCGAGTATAAGCTTGGTGACTTCTCAAAGTACACTTCCATCTACCGCAGGCTGAACACAGGTGACGGTCGTAATTGCCTTCGTATTGAATTGTTTCTTGATATCTCGCTTCTCGAGTGTTTAACTTGAGCGTTGGTAGTCTCGGAGCGAGTTTTCTTCCAGGTTTAACACCATGAAACATGGACCCGAAACCGGTTTGCGGTATATCACGTACTACTGACGTGCCATTGTCTGCTTTTGCTTGTAGTGCATCACTCCAGCCTGATGCGGTAGCGATCAAGTTCGAAACATCAGATTTGGCACTTGGACTCTCCTGTCTGTTGGCAAGCGACATCCCAAATGGCCGAGTGGTAAATTGACGAAAGTATGGACCGACAGGGTGTGAGTGAAGAATATAGGCCTTTCAGATTGTGGTTATATTTATGACGCATGGTATCAGCCGGTCAAAATTACGCCGCATTGGCAATGAGAGCTTTCCAGAAAATTGTGTCGAAGCTTTTTATGTTTCGGCATGACATTAACATCTGTGATTCCAGGATAAGTCTCGTACATCTGGACTACCACAACGTGGTCAAAGCGTTCTCTATACGGAAACTATATCCGACGGAAATCCGTGATCTCGAGCGAATCGCTAGCCAAGTCGATACCCGAACGCCACAGGATTAAGTCATTCGGCCGAGCTGCAAGTGTTTACTTCATACCAATATGCTTGAAATCTCTGTGTCGAAGTTCAGTGGCTTGACTTCGAGCTGGATTCGAAGGCAATGATTTGGCTAGGAAGTTGAAACGTTTTCACTGCGTATTCAAGAGTTGCCAAAATTGTTGATTCAACCGAGGCGATTCGATTGACGATGATTGACCCAATTTGCAAGACAAGTCTCGCCCGCTTCATCTAATATTCATCTTGGCCGAGTGTTTCCCCAATATTTCTACCTGACCACAGCTTTGAAGTATTGAAGAACTGTGTCTTACAACCCGACTCATCCTGCAAATTCGAAGCGAACGGACAGCAACCGAGGCTGGATGTTCCTCGAGATGGCGTTTATAAGCAACTGGCAAGAGGTGATTGCTTGTTGTTATTCTGTATCTTGCAGAGTAGGGATAACAACATTCGAGTTCCATTTGGACTCCACAATTCCTGAATACAACTTCCACTTCTCCTGGTAGGAGATCGGCTGTGTGAGCATGATCACTCGTTCGTTTCGGTCAACAGTGTAGTCACAGTTACGACTTTGTATCCTTTACGTTTCAACTCAGGAAGTACCTTCCTCAACATTGGCGCAGTCCAATTTCGCCGGTCGTGGCAGATGATGATGCCTCCAGGTCTGATCATGCTTAAGATATGAGCAGCATTGACTCGCCAATACGGTATCTGAGGATCATGTGGATAGATGCCTCCAAGTACCAATCTGTAGCCTAACTTCGCGACATTCTCTATCATTTGCGAGTTGAAGAAGCCAGATCCAGGACGGAAGTAGAGCTGATGCTCACTAATACCAGCAGCTTCATAAATTCCATCAATTCTGTGGTGAACAGATTGAATCTGCTCGATGAGGATTGCATCTCTCAACGACCGAGATGGCTCATCATACATAGCATGATTGCCAAGCTCGTTTCCGTTTCCGATGAGATCTTGTAAAGCCGTCTCTCGACCATCGACCTGAGATCCAATTACGAAGAAAGTTGCGTGAGCATCATTCGCTTTTAGAACTTGTAGTATCTCCTCTGTATATTCGGATGGTGCATCATCAATTGTGAGTGCGATTACCTTCTTCGATGTGGACACCTGCCACAGGACATCTGGCCATCGCGTTTGGAAATAACCAATCACGAAACCAGGTGGTTTGTAGATCACATAGAAAGGTGTAATCAGCAGACAAACCACAGTCAACAGCAGAAGCATCAGTATCAATCTTGACCGTCGAGCTTTTCTCCTCAATTTCGACGGCAGACGGAACAGAAAGTGAATGAATGGCATCAATTGTGATTGAAGTAGTGAGTTGAGGGTATCATATCTGGAAGAGTGTCTCGATAAAGGGGAGAGATGTTTGCTGGCCTCACGTCTTGGCGTCCTCTCGGTCGCAGTAAGTCAAGCTTGTATTTGGAAACAACCTTTGCATACTAACGATTGTCCTTTCTGCATTATATGCCATGTGCACGAATTTGTCTTTGGGGTGCAGGTTCACGACTATTGTCATTTCGCTCATGTCCATGACTCGAACCTCTGGATGTATTGTCCATCGTTAGCGTGTGATTTGGACGCGTTTCTGAATGACGAAGCGCGTTGCGGTTGATGACCTCACCATCACCACTACAAGCATCGACGTCGGTATTGTAAGATGACAATCCATTCAAACTTCGGTATCACAGCACGTTTTATCAAGTTCTTGCAGCAAGGCTAAACGTAACTTCGAATCTTGAACAGTCAGTGTGCCGGAATAAATTGACACATTCGACACATGCTCACCACTCGAACCATCCGCTTCTACTCCCTTTCTAATCTCCACAATCTTCACATAACACCAACCGCGAGGACGCTTAAGCCAGTATCAAGCTTGACACCTCATATCCGCAGAATGTCTACTCCTTCAACTTTCACGCTCTCCACATCTTACCCTCTCCAGTCTAAACATTCGATTCCAGCTCTCGGCTTTGGAGTCTACCAAACGCCTTCTTCAGTTGTAGAGGATGTCACATCTCATGCATTCAAAACTGGATATCGACATGTCGATTCGGCAAGAGCGTATCGCAATGAAGGCGGATGTGCCGAAGCGATTCGTAAGTCTGGATTAAAGAGGGAGGACATCTTCTTCACTAGCAAGGTTCCGCCTAAGGAAATGGGGTACGAGAAGGCCAAGGTATGTCGATCTCTCTTCTTAATTCAGACCGTTTGAACTTGAAGGATTTCGGGGAAGGGTACGATGGTGATCACATATGCTGACGACCGTGTAATCTGGTTTTACAGGCAGCGATTGAAGCTTCGTTCGCGGAGACTGGACTAGATTATATTGACTTATACCTGATTCACGCACCTTATGGAGGCAAGGAGGCAAGACTTGGGTCATGGCGAGCACTAGCTGAATTTCAGAAGGTGAGTAACCAATACTGCGTCGCACAAAGGCAAAATTCAGCATCGACTGTACTAAGTCAATCATGTTATAGGCTGGAAAGATCAGATCAATCGGCATCAGCAATTACGGAGTTCACCATCTCAACGAACTCGAAGAATACATCAAAACATCCGACGTAGGAGGAACAATTGATGTCGGACAATGGGAACTACATCCATGGCTACCTCGCCACGACATCGTGGACTGGTGTAGACAAAAGGGTGTCATTCTCGAAGCGTACTCTCCACTCGTACGAGGTGAGCGTGCTGACGAAGCAGTGCTCAAGAAGATAGGAGACAAACACGGTAAGACCTGGGCTCAGGTGTTGGTAAGATGGAGTTTGCAAAAAGGGTTTGTACCTTTGCCGAAGAGTGTGACGTTGAAACGTATAGAGGACAACGCTGATGTTTACGACTTCAAGTTGGATGCGGATGATATGAAGGAGCTTGATCTACCGGACTCATATGCGCCGTGTTGTTGGGATCCAACCACAAGCACCGATTGAGGTCATTGTCTTCCATATCCATCAACAGATATTTAACATCTGTTGCAATGGCAAAACTGGAGCTTCACTTCTGACCGAGATATATGTGAACAGGTGACTGTGAATCGACTGTGTGTTACCCCCTCACGCTTCGCCGTTCGACCATGATAATGAAGGTAGGATCCTTCACTATTCTCTTGCTTCACCGTCCAGCATTGCGCGCGCTTTGTTATCGACGAACGGATATAATGCGTATATAGGTATGCATTTCTTGAGTTTCTATCTGCGATGTCAATGTCAAAAACTTCTGTCGCTTCATCAACTTCTATCGATCCTCTCCAGCCATCCAAATCGCCCATCAGGTATAATCATCGCTCCTTGAAATCAAATCACGAACCAGAAGAATGGGCGGAGACGTCGAACAAGCTACCAATGATCAAAGCGTAATTGAAATCAATGCTGAATATGTTATGTTATGCTGACATTGCTACGACAGGGCCATAGGTACTTCTTCAGCCCGACGAGCGTCTCCAAATCGCAAAATCAAAACTCAACAGGACGTCGACATGAGATAACGAACATCACAACTTGTCTTGGCTGTACGAAACCACTATCTCGCTGTCTCAAAGGGAATGCAGTCTGCAAGAGGCTGGCCGCCGCACTGAAATGTAGGAAGGAGCAAACGCAGAGACGGTAAAGCATATATATTATGTTGCGAAACACATAAAGCGGTATTGACAAGCTTGATGAAAGCGATTATGAGGACTTTTGTTTGTCGCTGCTAGTTTCGACAGGGCTTTGACGTCGTGAGATCTTGGGAGGGACGCGATACATAATTCATGAAGCTTCGATCAGGAAGTTCGAAGGATGAACGTGCACTTCGAACGTTCGACTACATCTGAGATTCCATAACGAATGATACATGTCAATCTTGCATATGATTATTCGTGGTGAACCCACGCTGATCTTGGCAATCATATCATCCCATCACGAATGTGGTCTTTCATTGTTGCACTGGATTGGTGACACAGCATTGAAACAGGCTCCTAGACCCCGCCGTTCTTCTTGCGACACGGTCCTTGGCTTCAGAGTAACCTCTCCTATCTGATACTGAAGAACGAAGCCTTATGGTTACGATCTCATCATATTGTAGGATCGGGCCTCAGCATGGCAGTGGACATCGAGACAATAGACGGGGTCGCTACTACTGCTGCCAGTGTCAACAGCAGTATGCATGCTTCTCCTGACGTTGAATCTTGCAGATGTGATAGTTCAGACACGGCACAGGTAAAGACACCATCGGAAGTCACAAGCACATTGTTGGGCAGATTCCAGATGTATGTTTTCAGTATGCTGGGTCTCAAACCTCGAGTCGTGGATTTGTATCCATTTGGAGAGCGAATACGAATAAGTTTGTGGTTCTGATTCAATATCGTATTCTTTGCTGACTTTGCGCAGTTCGCGATCAGCCTAGGGGCTATCCAAAATTAGCAGCATTCATGGATAGTGACCCTAGTTTCATGATATATCGCCGATTCGGCTATACAAGACAGAGACTGCTTCTGTATTGGCAAGATGTTGTGCGAGAAAAAGAGGAGGCACTCGATGAGCTTGACATGGAACACGCAATAGATCCGGTCTGGCACAGAGCTTTATGGCATCGAGAAGCCGACGATGCAAGTAATCCACCAGTGCGACGAAACATGATATTAGATTTGGGAGAAGCACTCCGACAATATGGTGAGTATTCAAATGGTCTCAGTTGCAGGATTGACCAATATTGATTGTTCATAGATGAGATCCTCTGGCGAACTAAAAGATCTTACGACCTCGATACCCCCTCGCTGTACAATCGCAAAGATGTTGAGAGCGCCATTCGACATGATGATGCGCTCCACGATAACGACATGAGCTTTCTTGAGCATACCGACGACCTGATTGCACTTGCTGGTGATAAGGAGCGAACAAGGGTTCACGAATTCTTCGAGAAACTTTTCTTCGGTGCGAACAAGCCATTTAGCAGGGTACACATGCAACGTTTTGGCTGCTTTCCGGTTCTGACGATTACCAGTACGTTTTTCGAACCAAGGTTCAACAGGTAAAGATAGAAGGCTCAGGCGTCAAGCTCGAACTATATTCCACAGAGCGGATGAACCAGGTGGTGACCTGCTTCTTCGTCCTGGCTATCGTTGCACTTCTGATGATCCCAACATTCACGCTTTGCTGGATGGGAAAAAAGAAAGCTTCAGGCTTCAGTATGAGTGGAGCGATTTTAGGGTTTACCTCTGCTTTTGCGATCATGTGTTCGACTTGTACCTCAGCAAAGCGCCACGAGATCTTCGGCGCCACAGCTGCGTAAGTAAAAACGTTCGAGCCCCTGTTCTTGAAGATAACACAACACAGGTATTGTGCGGTATTGGTAGTCTTCGTTGGCCAAGGGCCGAACAGTACATGATCTTCGGCCTGTGTAGTTGCTAGTATGCTGTTCCAGGAGACAATAGCGTCTGGTGGATGACCGTCTTGTCGGGCGTCCTGCCCGTCATGGTCTTGGAACTATTCCATGAGACCCAGTTACTCATCGAGGAAATGCAGAGATTCGCTCGGAACATTGTTTGTTGTCCTTGTCAGCCCATCATCCGGCTTAACTCGATGTATCGTATCCCTTAAACGTACCTACCTTGTTCCTTAGAGGATCGAGAATCATGGAGCTGGCATCTGCTTAGTAGAGCTCAACCCTAAATTTCGTTTGCGAACAAAGTCTCTCCAGATCAGGCGTCCATTTAGATATGGTGTTTCAACTGTTGAGGGATTACTCAGCTTCTATGTTTGAAACCCGAGCAACAATCACTCGATCGTAACCACTCACTAACACAATACGAAGTCATGCTATTGTTGGCCTGCCGTCCCTGACTGAGTCGAATGTATGAAGTCAGAAGGCGGAAGGGCAGAATCAGACAATGAGGTCGTGTCTTGGAAGTTCGGCGAACTTTAGTGCCATGGGAGAAGAGGCCAAGCACTTGCTGTGCAAAAGTACTGGTGCTGAAGGCTGCACCAATGAACCGGCAGGGACGCCACAAATTGGTTTCAAGCCCCATATGCTGATAAAATGATTACTTTACTACAAATAGCATCTGTCTCTGCCTTCGCATCGCATCTTATGCCCACGGCTTCGGTAACGTCAGCCTCGTGGTCAAGAATAGACCTTATGCGCAGGATACTGCTCCATACTATGCAAACCATAATGCCTTGCTCCTTCGCTCCCCACAGTGCTAAAATCATGAATAAGCGCTGTTGAAACTATTGCCGCTCGAAATAATGAAACAAGATGCGCTTGGCCTCAAGCGCTTTGCGGTGCGCTATTAATGTTTACACGAAAGAGAGTCCACATCAAAGGTATCGCATTGTGAAATTAGATTCAATTATGCGGCTATGAAGCCTGATGAAGAAAACTCGACAAAATGAGGCAATGCCTAGCGGCCTGGCGTGCTATCTCGCCAGCCATTCAATATGTCACTGTCAGCGCCGCT
This sequence comes from Camptophora hylomeconis, assembly GCA_032357745.1. Taxonomy (NCBI): domain Eukaryota; kingdom Fungi; phylum Ascomycota; class Eurotiomycetes; order Chaetothyriales; family Chaetothyriaceae; genus Camptophora; species Camptophora hylomeconis. The sequence goes on from JAOTMB010000011.1 coordinate 946,357, forward strand.
CAAGGCTGGCGCGTCTTCGTCCTCGTCTGACAAGAAGATGTCTTCCTCATGGGAGGCATCTGTGTCCGGTCGATTCTGATCAGGGTTTCCACGTGCCGCATTCTTGGACACACGGGTCTGATCAGCGTGATCCAATGTGTCATCTGCTGAAACAGATACTCCTCGGTTGCCCCAACGATTGACAGGTTTGTTTGTAGCACCGCGTCCACCGGTTTGTTCAGGATCTGTCTCTTCGTCTCCAATGCTAGTCCGGTGGTCGATGAAGCGGTTGACCAGAAATCCTTTGCGTAAATCGTCAGAATCGACCACACCGCCGCCTCGCAACTTAACCCTTTGTCGTGTCCAATACACCCAAGCAAAGTCGATGTAAAAAGCCGTCTGTATAATGCCAAATATCACCTTTACGGGATCTGGGAAGTCTTTGTGAGCAGCTCTGTAGATCCAATTTAGGATATAGAATGCTCGATAAGAACCAAGCGTTACAAGGTAGAAAGAATCGATGACGGTAGGAACTGTAGTCTGACGTAGAAGGATCAGCTGTGGTAGTACACAGAAGGCCTCGAGGATGACGGAGAAGGTCCAAGTAGTCTCGAACCAGCCAATACGACCGGTGCCGCCGAATATCAGGTCGACCAGCGGCGCAGCTGTTAGAGCCCCTCCAGCGATGTAGGCTGCCAGTTTCCACGCTCGTTCTCTTTCCCGTGTCCTGGCATATACTCTTGTCATCAGGGCAATGATGTAGATGGACGTTGTGATGTAGAATATTTTGAGGAAGAAGTTCCACAGTGATGCCAGAGGTGATACCCACAGCAGATCGAGGTACCGCGTCAGGAATACAGCGATGTACATCAACTGTGTGAGCAGGGAAACGCCTAGACCGATTAGCAACGACCGTTGAACTGACCCAAAGGCTTACCCTCAGCGCTCTTGTTGGAGTGTATTGCCCATATCAGTATACATTTCGAAACAGTATGCGACACATCAGCCAGCACACGGAACACGTTCATGCTGACCATGATTCAAGGCTTGCCAGATTCGGCTCGTGATTTGACTTTTCAGCGAGATGGCATTCCTGGACGCCGTATCGACAAGATGAAGAGATGAAGATTGCTGTGGTGATGTGACATGGTGCGGCTGATACACCCAGCTCCTCCTGCCTGGAGTTGTCAAGTGCAGCCACGCGTTCGGATCTCGTGCGCTTTCTCACCGAGTTCGTCACGTGACGCGGATCTCATTTTCTATCTCTATTTTAAGAACACATCATTCGACCAAACTGAACTCTAACCAGCTCGTCAGTTTCATCTCACGCACTGGCGATTGTTTTACGCTAAGCAACCCAGTAATTCTATCAATCAGTCCATTGAATGTCGCAATCGTTCGCCTTCGAGCTGCTGCAGCTGCATGATGTACGTGCCGGTCATTGTTGTCCTCCCGCTTACCAGGCTTTCCTGCCACTGTAGGCCGAGCCACAAGGTCACTAGTTATACCTCCACTACATAGACTTTTAGCAGACCTCGACGTGCCAGGACATCCTCGTCCGCTTGGATCCTTCCGCTCCGTATGTTTGGTCATACACAGTGATTGATCCTTTCCCCAGTTGCAGATACATTCGTCCCTGGTTTCGAGATTTAGCCTACACGATCTGGTGCCGACCTCTTCGACTTTGCATATCTTCAGAAGCAGTAGTCGTGCTCTGGACGAGACAGGGCGACTAGGTCATTGATGACGCTTTGAGCCATGGATTCAAGGCGAATCGACGGAGAGGAATCCTGGAGTACCATCAAATATTTCCATTTTTGCCTCAAGGGCTGTCGCTGAGCTAAGCCACAATAATCTGATGCCTCAATTACGCTGTTCCTGATGACCCAGGAACACTCTTTTTTGTATGTGCTGAGAGGTGCCTCATTGAACATTGATTAGTCTGAAAACGCAGTCGGTAATGTGGCAAGTGAGAATCGCCGCTTCACTTGTTTCACCAGCTTCTGACCAATTATTTCATTCTTGGCCCCAATCCTGCATTGCAAAAATGCATCTTAGCATCGTGGAGGGCCGGAGGGTTTACAGCGCTTGTCATGAACAGCTTGATTGGCCAGATCCTGATGGATCAGATCGCTTGAGTCTATGATCAGTGACCGAAAACATGGCCCTACTAGCAATACACGGCGCATCAATGAGAGTCTTGGGAATACTTACGGCACAGCTCTATCTGATGTGGCTGATTCGACTGCCAGAAGTGCAAAGATACAGAACTTGTACCAATACCCCGTTGCCGTTAGGAAATGCAAATCGTGTGCTTCATGGCCCGCTCCTTTAGTGCCTCATGCACAGGTCATGCAATTAGTGACCTTCAGTCCTCTTGACAGTCTATACCCTGTCATCGAAGTAATGGATGATCATGCTCCATCCTGCCACAGACTTACACGTGTGTCAGTAGACGGTCCAGATTCAGCATAGGAAGATTTCTTCCTGGGGCCACTCGGTGCCTGATTGTTCGAATGACACACCCGAAACCTGGACCTACAATTCTCTGAACATCAAACCCCTAGTGTGGATTCAATGCAACTTAGCGGCTATCGTCCGGTTCTGGGACTTCGTGGAATAGGTCGAAGGTCTACGCCGCAGCAATCGTGGCCCGACTGACCGGACTTGGCTATAAGTCTTCTATATCGCCGAATGTTATCAAGATTCAGAAGTCATACTATCAATCGGATACTGAGTAAAAATCTTGCCAGTAACATATTGAGTCTGTCAAACATTTCAATTGCTTCCGCTCTTCTGTCGACCAGAGCAACTATTTAAGTCAGGTTTTTGACTCATCTACTACATTTTTCAGAGTTGCCCAACAAGGCTACACCGCACAGTGACATCGAAGATGGCCGTAGCACACTCCAACACATTGCCAGCATGGAAGCAGGACATTGGAGGAGACATGTACCAAGCCTACAAGCCCAAAATATCTCCCAAGTCCCGACAAACTTTGTCATCTCCCAGATATGTACGAACCTGGTCTCAGGAAGAGGTACGATCATGAAAGCATTTCGGTTCATACGATACTAATATGAGATAAGGAATCATTCTTGCTCGAAGCTAGAAAATCTCGCGTTCCTTACAAGGACATCGCTGCTCGTCTCAACAAGACTGATCTGGCTTGCCGACTTCATTATCATCAAATGGTGGTTGCGAGAAAGAATCCCTCGGCCGAAAGCGATGCCTCAATGCCTGCTCCGGCGCCCGAACAATATCCAAAATATCAATACCACTCAAGATCAGAATCGCTGCCACCAATCTCGACAACGATCTCTCACAAAGCTATGCTGCTACCGGCTCCAGTCATGCATGACTCTCTCAGGAGTGGCTCTGGCTCGGCCCTGATAAGTCCTAGTCATCGTCGGGCAGTGTCTCATCCCTACATCTCTGAGCGAAAGTCACCGATGTTCTCACCCACAAATGGTATTCACAAGTACAGTCCGACCACACCTGGCAAAGGCCGTGGCATTGTGGACATCGACCGAATCCAAGAACTCTATCGCGACTTCGCACCAGGCTTTTGGTCCAATATCGCAGCAGCATACTCACATGAGAGACCACTATCACCTTCTGAGATAGAGAACGCGTTCTGGCAGGGACGGAGTGTCATTCGGTCTGAGCCCCTATCACCCAACAGTGATGCGCGCTCAACGAGCCCGACCTCATGGCCAAGTGCAATCTCCACAGCCTCGACTGCGACATCGCAAGCAGCTACTGATGAGCCACCTAGTTCTGCGATATCACCTCAATCAGCGAACTCGAACAAGATGAGATGTTCCGTCAATGCCATACTTAACGACTGAATCTACAACGCCTTGCAGATTCAGCTCACGTTCCTGTAGTTTCTTCACGTTGCTAATTGGGACCACTTTTGGTACATTGTGTGGTCGATTGATACCCTGTATGATTATATCTATTGCATGCCGGATGAATGGGCAGATTAAAAGCCGGAGTTAGATTCTTTTTGACCCAAGAGGGCAAGCTTCATTACTTTCTACAGACGAATGACAGATTCTGATCAACTTTCTTACACATCTGTACCATACTCTCTTGCTCGATTCCAAGGTGTCGTAGAAATGCAAAGTCTAACAAACAAGACTGGGCCAATTACCCGTCTCGCTTTCCCTTATCACAAGAAGGACACTGACCCATCTTTTCATTCATCAGAAATTGGGTTTCTGGCTTAATCCTCGAATCCAGCATGGCTATTCATTAAGAGAACTATATTTGACCAACAGGAATGGACTTCTGTGGCAGGGCGGGATGGAATTCAGAAAATTGCTTGTACAATCCCAAGACATGCTTCAAATTCCTCTTGACCACCGCCATCTGAGGCTCACTAATAGAGTAGCTTGGAAATGTATCCATAAGTCATCATCTATACACACGCGATCCAACTAAGTGTAGCGCTTTCGGTACGGTGATGTGCAACCTGCCAATTGAACGAGGCGGAAAGAGCCAAGGCGGATGATAAAATCTGGCAGCTATCTCGGAACTCGAAAGCCACTCGCTTCTATCAATAGCACACGGCAACATATTGTACACAGCGGGTTGTTCTTGCATATCTCCCGATCGCCCAGGATCTTGATCCTTCAGACATACTATCTCAACCGTCTTCTCAATGTCCATTGACGCGAGATCGCTCCAGGTGGCCAATTAGCCTCGTGGCAGGATCAACAAAAAGCTTATACAAATTTACATCGTGATAGGTCGACGCATCACGATCGACAGTTTCATCACAACTCAAGCGCGAAGTGTAGCTTCACCTAACGTCGTCTATCACGTACATACCTTCACCTACATCGGTAGGATGGAAGCTTCAGACCACATGTCTACCTGCATCGTGAATATGGTTGGCACATTCGGCCAGAGACGTTGAAGGAATATCGTGATTGCTCATTGACGATCAGACGGGCCTTGTGATAAAACCAGCTGTTGCTGCAGAAACCGACAGCTGTTTCAGAACTCATGAGACGAGGGTATCAATACTGAACATGAGCGATGAATACAAACACTAGGTCAGATCTATGGTGAGCCTGTTTGCATCCTCCTCACCCCGAAGTACCATAAGGTGCAGATTTCGGCCTTCGCATTAAAAGACAGTGTATGCGAGCGCTCACTAGAGGACCATTCGATCCACAAAAGCTTGAAAGTATCATTCTCCCTTCTATTTTTGAAAAAGCAAAGTTACGGACAGATGAAACACCCGCGGGAAAAGTTCTCCGGCATCATCCGCCATGCTGTACGTATAGATTTGGAAGGTCAAAGTCAAGAGACCAGTGAGGTGGAGGTGCATCACACCAAGTTATATGATACTAATGCTCCTCACATCGTATTAAAAAGTCATCACCTCATACAGGGCGGTGTGTGAGCCGGGGTCAACAGTAAGTCTGCTTAAGTCTCGACTGTGTACTTCCAGCGAAGTCTCCTACGTCTCGGCTCTATGTGCCGATTGTCTGTGTTAGAGCAATAACGGCTAGATGGAGCGACGGTCGATACTGAATGATCTTGAATGTAGGAATGAGATACTGAGTACGTTGTGGATACGGACAACAAGACGTACTACTGCAATACGGAGTTGACCTCGAGCAATTTCGCCCCTTTGAAAATTCTGTCACGCTCAAGCCGTTCGTCCAGGAGTGAGTGAAGCAGGGTCGAAAGGCCCTTCTTTCATCCGCCCTGCATCGCGTTTGCAGATGGACTCGCATACAGTACGCTGCACACGATCTCCTAATCGTCTTGATGGGCTTCGTTGCAAGTATACCGTCGTAAGAGATGATAGAGTCGAAATAGAGGATCTCTTTCACTACCTACTGAATATGGCAATAGCAGAGCCAGGCAAATTTGGAAATGTAAGCTTGTTGACGTCTGTTGTACAACCAGATTTTGTTCACCTAATCGAAACAGGTCATCCTTCAACTTCTCCATCCACTGACTGCGAGTCCCGATCGATCATCCGGGACATTCGAGGCGATAAATTTGAACTTTCCTAGCCAAATCTCATCACAGGTATGACGCCTCCTAATCGGCAACGATCAGGATATGGGCATACTGGCTCCTGCTCCTCGTTCGAAGATAATTTCTACAAGCCAGAATCTCTATTGTACCATTTGATATGCACATCAATATATCAGAGACGACGACGGCCGAGTATTTGCACATAATGTCGTAGGATGCTACTCACCCGTCTACTGACACACAATATCAGAAATTGCTGACCTTAGATGAAAGATTGGACACAGATGAAACAAGACCTAACTCTCCTCTCACATGGTACTCTCTACCTAAGATTGCTTAGCGACTATGACTGAGAACCGAAGAATGTCTGATCGAATTGATGTCTGGTTACCTGACCAGAATGTCATGCCACTGCGATGCAGATATGTACTTATCATACCATCATCATGCCATTGAGGGATATACTCAGAGGCTGGTACGAGTTATCACACACGAGAAAAGACGTGTATCCTCTCTAGTGAACCTGATGGTAGTATCTATCAGGGACCAGTTCTACATCTGCTCGAAAGTAATAACATATGCAATCAAGTGGGCCTCGAAACAATTACATTGGAAATTGAACTGGTCACTCGTGCTCCTATTGATTCTTGAAAGCGATGGGAGAGTCAGTCGAGCGTGTGTCGGCTTATTCTAGATCGATGGACGAGTGACAACACATCAACAATATGTACCTGACAATAACTGCTAGAGTCTACAAAATATGCTATCATAGAATGGCGCGATCCCTACAAGCAGTAAATAGTAATCAAATAGGTACTGCAATCCATCATATGACGGTACTGAGTTTTCCGCATTCAAAGACCAATATGTCACCTCCAACGAACGTTGAGTAGAGCAAGCAAACACCACAAACGCTTCTAAATCCAAATCATGTGTTTTAAACTTTCATCAACCCCCCGAGAGCTCTCCGCACTTTTGACACAATAACACCTTCACCACTCGATGGAAACTTTCCTCCGCAGTCAGATGAAGAGCCATGTGGTCCTTTTTCGGTATCGGCATCTTCACGGCCAACTCGACATTGGTTCGTGTCGATTCTGTACCTGCGCCCCATCTTAAACTCTTGGATGCGGGGGAATCTCACGAATGAGATTTGTATACTTCTTGGTTCCTGACCAGCTGACCTTCGTCCTCATCTTGGATGCCGTTGTCGCCGGTTCCTCGAGTCTTCTATTTACTGCTCGTCGATTCTGATGGTTGAGTGTCCTTCCTGCTATGCTCCCGAGACGATACATGCCTTGATGGCATATCAGACCCTGTCCTCCATTGTCAACAAACCATTTCCTGACTCCAAATCAAAATGTATATCTCGGCAGCATCAGTTGTGCTTCTCATACTGTGTGTGTTCAACGTCGGCTTCACATACGCGGCCTCTCTGAAGCAACGACCCTTTGTATCCTACAAGCCTCTCCTACACGACGAAGCGGACCAAACCGATACGACGTCCTATACTCAAGATGGAACAAAAGCATTGGGGGATATGCTCAACGCGCTTGAGACCATGCAAGAGACGTACTTCGTACTATACGGAGCTACATGGCCAGACGCTATCGACTGGACAGCCGCAGTTATGGGAACGCATATCTCGTCCACGCTGTCGTCTATAATACTGGGGTTGGATATGACAAGAGACAAAACAAAATGTGCAGATCTGTTGGAGTGGGAGAACACCGTCAACAAATACTATACTCACACGTCTCTTTTCTTCTTCGCCGAGAATGCCTTCGCCATTCGTAATCAGGCTTACGATGATATGCTGTGGGTAGTACTCGGCTGGCTCGAGAACATAAAATTCGCAGAAAGTTATGCTGAGAAACGCTGGAGACATGGTTCTGACGACCAGAAGCAATGGCACGGACTTCAGATGACGGCGGGTGCAACACACCGAGCACGAATATTTTATGAATTGGCATCGGAAGGCTGGGACACTTCACTCTGCAAGGGTGGTATGAATTGGAATCCGGCCTTGACACCATACAAGAATGCTATAACCAACGAGCTCTTTGCTGCAGCGAGTATCGCTATGTATTTATATTGTCCAGGCGACAACAACACAGCGCCTTTCATGGCCTCTGGTGCAGGTCAGAGAGTCGCAAAACCACATAATCCAGTACATCTGGAGAACGCGATCAAATCATACAAATGGTTGAAGGAATCTGGTATGTTGAGTGGTGAAGGATTATATCAGGATGGATTCCATGTCACAGGTTGGCATAAGTACAGGAATGGTACGATTGATCCCGGAACGGAAACGTGCGATGACCTTAACGAAATGGTGTATACGTACAACCAAGGAGTTGTATTGTCTGCCAGCAGAGGTCTTTGGTTGGCTACAGGAGCTCGAAGCTATCTCGAAGATGGGCATGAGCTCATCAACAATGTGATGCGTGCCACTGGTTGGCCATATACAGACAAAGTTTGGCGTGGACTTGGTCGTGGTGGCGTTCTGGAAGAGTATTGTGATCGCGGCGGCTACTGCAGTCAAGATGGTCAGACGTTCAAGGGTATATTCTTCAGTCAACTGACTGAATTCTGTCGTCCCTTGTGGCCTCAAGATGAGGAGTTCATATCTGTGATGGCGAACGATGTTCACTTCGACAAGAATGCTTATCGCTATCATCTTGAGCGCTGTGCAAAATACGGAAAGTGGATCCAGCATAACGCTGAAGCTGCCATGGTGACGCTGGATGATAATGGCTTGTTTGGTATGTGGTGGGGAATTTCGCCCAACACAAGCTGGACGACTGAAGATGATAGACGATATCCACAAGAGCTTCCGACAGGTGCGGATGATCATCTGAATATTTGGGAAGATACTTTGGATCTGAAGACTAAAGACATGAACCGAAGAGGACGAGGGCGAACTGTTGAGACGCAGAGTGGTGGACTTGCGGTACTGCGAGCTCATTGGCAATGGCAAACCTGTTTCACGTGGGGTCTGTAGAGCAGAGCACAGGTAGAGACAATAGAAGAGAGCTCGGTGTCGAAGGTCAAGATCCTGCAAGATAATGCGGCCCTCTCACAGAAGCGCGCGACGACCGCGGTCATCACTGGTGCCTCTGGCCCAGACGAAGAGCTTCGTCTAATCGCTTTCGAAGGAACAAGCAAATGATGCACTGAGGATTCTCCTCACATTCGACACTGGAAGTAGAGTGTCGGCTTGCTGGGAGATCATCACGGCCGTAAGAAGACTGAATTAGTCTGCTCACAGACGTCTTTCCAATCCCAGCATCGGCGACGGATATTCACGTTAACTCAAGACAAGGGTAAATCTGAAGTTTGGAAATCTTCATACTAGACGATGACCCGGCATTCCAGCTCCGCGTACCGAGATCTCACAGGTGAGAGAAGGGCAGCCAGATTTGCTCAATCCTTCCTGTCGTGATTTCTTGCTCTCCGACAGTGATCACAGTTCGTATAAGACTACGAAGTATTCACATTGATCACATGTAGAGAAGAGTCTGATGAGAAGTTCCTCACTAGGAACGCAACAGTATTGATGTATACATATAGCAAAAATACCAAAAAGTTCAATGATTCTATCGTACATATCACTCATCTCTCCAACGAGTTATCGCTGCTATCATTGCTCAGTAGTATCCCAGCCTCCGTACAAGTAAATGCGGAGACGAAAAGCACGCCGGCGAAATCATATGTCACTCCACTCCGCTACTGCTGCTGCTACTACATTGTGCTCTAGTACTAGTATATTGCTTGGAAACCCAAGCTCAAGCCAATCTAATTCATGTCAGTGTATGTACGGAACAAACTTTCTTTCTCTCTCTATCTACATCTACACATATATCCAAATCTACATCCACTCGTTAGTATCCTTTCATCGCGTCAACTGTACATACACATTTCTCTCTTTTTGTATCGACAGAGAAGAGTGAGTAGACGAACGCCACTGACGACATCTCACTCCCGATCGAAATCCTCCTGCGCGATCCTTGCACAGTATAGTACAGTACAGCGAAGTAATTGCGGCGGCACACGCACGCGCGCAAACGCGAATGCGGAAACACGATTTCTCCTCCCTCACGAACATAGACAGAATACCTTTCTTGTCATATCTAAGCCGGGTCTATAACAATCGCAACGGGGGTACAGGGGGAGAGTATTCTCTCCTACCGTCTCCGTCGACATATACGTCCTCACGATCTACGCCGAACACCTCTTCTAGAACGAAAGCGCATGGACACCGCAGACAACTTTCGCTTTCGAGCTTCGGGTCCAAGAGAATAATTCAGTCGCTGTCGATACTATTTGTCCTTGCTGTCTTCCTTGCTCTCTGGGCATTGGGTAGTGATGGAGTATCGTTGAAGTGGATTACGGGTGGGAGAGGAGATTCTGATTTTGGATATGGAGCGGAAGGCATACCGTTGGGACAGAGTCGTGAGAGAGGAAGGGAGGTCTTTTGGTGGGAGGGGTTTAAGGATTTAAGGGGGTATTATGTCGGGCGGAGGGATTTGGTTAGGAGGGATGAGTGGAGGAGTGAGCAGGATGGTGCGTTGATAGAGCAAGGTCATGGGGTTGAGGGAAACGATGAAGAGGATGTGGAAGTAAAAGAGGTTGAGGTGAGAGATGAGATTGGATTAAGGACAATGGATGTACAGGATTCGGGGGTGGGAAACGTCAGGAGGAGGACTTGTTATATTGATGAGGAGAGGAAGATTAAGATTCCCATTTGGTCGGCGTATGAAGGGATACCTCGTGGGTTTCCTGCGCCGTTGTTCGGGTCGATATCTGATCTTGGAATACAAGATGATGTTTGCTATGATCGGATCAATAGATTCGGTCCGTACGGATATGGACGTGAGTTCGGTGAATCTGAGGGCAAACTTGATTTCAACATTGAAGGTGACAACGATGGAATTGAAACTGTCAACATCACTGATTTCCGCGGCGTGAAATGGAGTGATGCTCAAGCACGTTGCATCTCGAAGAACGGAGACCAAGCTCGATCTGCTTTCATTATCAGAACATGGCATGAATTTAAGTATACTCCTGCTCACATTATGATGCTCAGGGCTATTGTCAGTGAGTTAAGTCTGGCGTCAGGAGGTAGATATGAGGTTCATTTCTTGATACATGTTCAAAACGATAGTATACCAATATGGGCATCTGAGCAGATCTACAATGAAACACTCAAAGAGAGTTTGCCTGAGGAATTTGCTGGAATGGGTACTTTGTGGTCGGTGGCTCAGATGAAACTGATTTATCCTCCTCCATTTCCTGAGAGTATTGTCAACTTTTCTGGTGATGATATCTACAAAGCCTATCGGTCTTTGCACTTTCCTCTGCAGTATTTTGCTACGAGACATCCAGAATTTGAATACTATTGGCAGTGGGAGATGGATCTGAGAGTCACAGGACATTATCTGGAATTGTTAGATGGTATCAGTGAATGGACAGACAAGCAACCAAAGGAGGGAGCTTGGGAAAGGAGTGAAAATTTCTTCATACCTGCCCTCTACGAAGGCAGAGGCAAATCGAGTTACGAGGCATACGCCGACTCCATCAATGCCGAAATAGCATCCTCGACAGAAGCAGCCATATCCGGACCTCAACTACCTATATCTGAGCTCCTGACACCACTAGATGGCCACCCATACCCCAACGACGAGAACAAATTCGACCTCATAACAATCAATCCCCTCTTCAACCCAAACAATACCCGCTGGGCTTTCCACGACGACATAACAGGTTATTACAACAACACACATCGTCCACCAACCCGCGCATCCCTAATAACAACGACCAGACTATCACGCCGTCTCCTCCTAACAATGCACCACGAAACCTTCCAAAATAAACATACCATGTTCCCCGAAATGTTCCCAGCCTCAGTAGCGCTCCATTACGGCTACAGCGCCATCACCGCACCGTTGCCAATTTACTTCGATCACGACTGGCCTCCCTTCCACGCAAACCTCGTATTCAACAACGCTCTTATACCTGCAGATAGCCTGGAAGCCAAAGCAGGCATGGGCGCCGGAGCGTTCAAAGGACACTTCCACGGCGTCGGAGGTAGTGTATTCGGACCTGGCGAACATGTCTTCCGTGGAGCAAGTTATTACTCCAACGCTGGATTCGCGGGGTATCTGTGGCGGAGATGGTTGGGTAGAGAAAATGGTATTGGCGAATTAGATTGGGAGGTTGATTCGCCGGAGACGGAGGAAGAGAAGAGGATGGGACGTGGGAGTGGGAGGATGTGTTTGCCTATGATGATTTTGCATCCTGTTAAATATGAATGAATGATTGGTTCGAAGGAGTTGTGATGAGATATACACTGAAATCATTGGGGATATTTGTGTTTGGGTAAGTAATCGATGCGATATGGTGCTGAGATGGGATGGGATGGGTTTGTTTCTGTGTAGCGATTTATGTTGAGTTCTTGTTTGGACATAAGTGTGGTTAAGGTATGGATGACATGACGAGTATATGACTACATGAACAAGATGTAATAAGGGGCATCAACATATACTTATTTCATATATGCTGCAGTATATAATACACATGAAAGAGATACGTACGTGATATACAAATGTTTCAATTACTTTGTCTCTGACGACATGTTCATATGAATAGCATCATACATGTAGATACAAAGATATGGTATGGTATGATGTTACACGATATCTATCTACCTGAACACAACTCTACATGAACTATACCGTAAAGTACTAACCTCTACCATACCACATGTATCATACTACATAAATAGCAGACAGACACACTAAGCTCATGAAGTCCACAATTCAAGGCAGAAAGTGAGATTTGGCTCCTCTCCTTCTTCATCTTCATCTCCATCTTCGTCTCTACCTGTATCAATATCTCCATTTCTATCTATGTCCTGACGGGTACATTCAGTCCCGTCTATGTCTATATCTGTATCTGTGTAATTCTCCACAATTGCGTCCTGAGCATTATCAACGTATATTTGAAAGTCAGTGCTGAAGTTATGACTGTTGGCGTCTTTGGCTAGAGCGAGGAATGTGTGGTCTTTGAAGTGGACTTTTAGTTTTGAGGGGGTTGATGACTGTGAATGTGAACGAGGTTCCGGTGGAGGTGAAGACGAGGCTGAGAGATGAGATGTAAGGTTGAGAGTTGGGTCTTTAATTTGAAGGGTTTGAGGGATTCTAGAACCTCTCTGAGAGTGGTCACCGAGGAGGATTGAGGCTATTTCCTTGCTGGTTAGAGGTACGTGTTCTGGTGGTGGTTGTCGTTCATCTGGTTGTTGAGAATCGTCTTGTGTATTGATAGTGTTTTCGGCAGGAACTCCATGGTTATCTGGAGGAGGAAGTAATGGTAGATTGGCTTGAATATCTGGTGGATCTATCAAATTCTTGAATATCCTCTCTTCTAGATAGAGACTGATATGGAAATTCTTGAACTTTTGCATAGTATTGTAAGAGGGCCAGCGAAAGAGGCGGTGAACATGAGTCCAAAAGCTGCGGATATGTGATTAACTGGTTGGTTGGTATATTAAGGTCGATGGAAGAGGATCTTCAGAGGCTGGAGTGTCCTTAGCTACGGGCTGGACCTCGAGGAGGAGGGTCAAGTAGTAGTTGTATTGATACCATAGATCAATGCCTTCGGCTCGAAGTTGTCGACATGTGTACAGAATTGACGTGTCGGCGTGACGAGAATGAGGATATTGCTTGAAGGATACGGATGGTGAATTGAAGCGGGTTACTGAATTTGAGTCCTCTGATTCGAATTGAAGGGGGTTCCTTTTCCCGGTGATATATATTTCTTGGATAGAAGACAGGTGAGGTTGTGCTTTCAAGACGTATTTCAAGATCAGCGCCCGAATCTCGTAAGGGAGGTCCAACAGGCTAGGTCTGAATTTGCTCCCCTTGTCATTTTCGGATACTGGTACTATCATCTGATGTGATAGCTGAGGCGGATGGAGTGAGACTCGCAGGTCCCTCATTGCTATGAAGGCTTCGAGTGGCAATGGCATGATGAGACACCTGATCTAAAGATTGAGATATCTGCTTTGTATTGAAGTTGACCAGAAGAAGCTGGATACGACGTATATAGATGATCGATTCTCTCACATCCGAATACGGTGTTGATTGACTGTCGCCTGGACGGTGATATCGTGAGCATTACGCAGCAACCAGGCACATTGATCCCGGAACTTGTTGTTACGAGCAAGTTAGCTCAGATGCTACTCAGGATAAATATATCGCTGGAGCCTGATTCGAAATGAGGTGTTATAACTTTCGTCGATGCAGCTCCTTTCTACCTAGCCTAGAATCATGATATTGACGCTTGGCCTTGAAGTGATCTTGCAGTCTTGAAGTGGGACATAGTTTCGCTGGGTAGGAAGCGATACGTCTGCACTCTAGTCAGATGGATGGGTTGTTGGTCATCTTATCCACAAGACGTGGGTTTTGAAATTGAATGTTGGTCAATGGTGTCGCGATGAGAAGCCGAGACTAACATATCATTCACTCATATCCATGCACCAATACGGGCTTGGACTCGTTCGGTCACATTCACATGGAGTGATATTTTATGCAATTCGAGAGCTCAGGGACTGCAAGATCGAATCCTTAATTCATCTACTATTATTGTATAATCTGTCTAATGCGACAAGCAGACCCATATCCGGACATTGCCAGTTGGAATGACCAACTCTCGTATATCCCAGTCTTCTACTTCGACTCCCTGTCGCATACATCCAAGACCACTCCATCGCATCATCAATCATGGGACTGATGATGCCAGAACGTCGCCCGGGTGATGTTGGGTTTGGTCTCCAGAATTCAGAAGCCCAGCCAAAGGATGCTCGTATCATTCAGCACCTTGACCTCCTCATGGGTGTCTCGCTCTCATCAGAAAAAACCATTGACTCCTCAATTTGCTGACTTTACGCGCTAATGTCTCTGACTCCTGAAATCTTGGAATGCGAATGTCGACATCCGGGACTCCGATCCTACCTTGAAACATATGTTTGCTGAAGTTTTGCGGTCATCGAGGTTGTATATAGCGAAGCTGGCTCTGACCAGCAACTAATCTCTTTGTACATGTATACAGACTGGTGTCCCATCGCTGTTGCTGTTGCATGTGGATAAAAGGGATGCGTGAAGTCCCCTGGAACCAGTTGACTGCGAGGAGGAGCGAGTAGATCAAGCTTGATCTAGCCAAGCTGGTTGGGTAGCGTATCAATTGGGATTGGCTCATCGTGATGTGCTTCGAGGTTCGTCTTGTGCCTCCAGGTCAAAAGTTCACACCACATCGAGCTCGGCAACGGTCTCTTTTGGTTCGCTTCTTTTCGGAGATGCAAGAATCGCTTCTTTCATAGTGTCCTCTGAGCTTATCAGAGATGAGCTGCGCTCCTTGACCAAGGATGTCGTCTGAGCTTTTTCCTCTACATCATCCTGACGACTTAATCTTGCTTTAAGTGCCGCTCGAGGACACTTGAATGCTGGAAATAGACCTCTTGCAATTACCGCGCAACCACAAACCTGACCAATACATGGTTCGACTAATGTCCAGACGGCAGCATTGTAGATGGTATCTAGTAGACAAGTCAGTCCAGTGTCTCGTGTGTATGAATCAGACATTGACGAGAAGTGTTGGGTCATTGGTTGGAGTTTTGTGATTGGGAGGGATTCCACTTACATGATATGTCTTGGTTGTTGATCTCGGTCAATGTGAAGATACGATAGAGACTCGCTACACATACGAAAGTTCCTACCATGAACACTCCTGACAATGCAAGTCGATCTTGCCATGGACGATTCAATCTCCATAACATTGGCAGTGGCAGCATGAGGATGGTGAAATCCAACGCTGTGTTGACGCCTTGCCAAGCCAATATTCTCGTCTTTGGTGCCGCGCAATATCCTTTGGTTGTTGGATCCCATGCTTTTCGTAGAGGTTTGCATTGCAGGAAGAAGACGAAGAAGAATGAAATGACGAAGTAGCAGCATAAGACAACTGCGATTACCCCGGTGACAATCTTGAACTTGCGAATATTGAAAATGCGGCGATAGAAGAAGATGACACTGAGCTTGATGATTGGTGTGGTCAGTACATAGATGACTTGACTCGCGAAGAAGATCTGTCATCCGTCAGCGAGTGGAATTATTCTGGATGTTGTGTAGATCTACCTTGAAGAAGCTGACTTTCTCTTCTGGTGAAGATTCACTCCAATGCCTTCCTGCACCGCCTATGGCCACCCAGGTGACATTCTCTATGAGCATACCAAACAATAGAATCTTCATAATGATTGTCAGTCTGCATCCATCCTGATCGAAGGGCTTTATAGCTTACCTGGCCTGCAAGTGACAGCCAATCATCAATCTGAAAGTCCAAGTGCTTCTTCCTTCTTGCTGCGAACCTCAATAGTACTGACACTGCAGCCAGTGACACCAACAGCACACTCACTGCTATCATGGCAGTACCTCTATCTGTTGATGCCATATTGTAGAGTGAGTGAGTGAGAACGGAATCAAGAGTATGTCAGATGGGCCTCAATCAGCAGGCAGGATGAACGATTAGTGGGTGATAAGTTGAGCGAAGAGGGAAGCTGCAATTCATATCGGACCGCAACAGCGTCAAGTATTTGTGTGCACACTCGAGAGTGTCGACTAAGAGCTTGAGGTATGCACACCAAGTGCACCACCAGAACGCTCCAGGTTTTCGGCAGCTATGAATTGAAGGCATTGTGAACATTAGTGAGCTCATCAACTTCCAATAATGGTGTGTTTCAGTTGGAGGGGTGCATTAGTGAGGTCTTCGAGAGCTCTCAACAGTCATTGACTGCATATTCTTGTTCACTTTCACCACAGACTACAGCACTAATGTCGACTTGGAGACCTTAGATTCGCTTAGAACAAGCATTCGTCAATCTCGCGATACTGGGCTATGTTGCCAAGCTGGTAGAGGGCCGAACCCTCGCGTATTGACCGAGGTACCCGGTAGCGATTTAGCGTAGACACACTTCCGGGGAATATTTCTGGTGTGAGTGGTATTCGAAGGAGCTGTGTGGTCCGGGGGAACTGATACCTCGAGCTCTGATGAAGCTACTGCAATATCTAGTGTTATGGACCAATCGATTTTACGCTTTTATCGCCATGTGGTTGGACTCCAACAATCAATGTCATCACGAAGAGAGCCTTCTAGACCGTATTGGGTTTGATGTCTTCACGTACTTAAATATAGTATCAAAATTTGGACTGGAACTTGTACGGTTTCGCGCCAAGTTTCTAAATTTACCGGCCCCCAGATGCACGTGGAGGGTGCTTCCAGTTGTAAGGAGTGAACCTATTGCAATCGAACCAATGACATTGATATCGAAAGTACTGAAGACAAAGGAATTCTCCGGATCATCGTCAGGTACTGTAGCGATCACATTCAAGCAGCACCACGCAGTGCCATTAGTCCCAATATTTGCGTTTCAAGTTCGACGGGATCGACTGTGGTCTGCTTGCCAGCGTTGAGAATCGATGACAACTTGTATATCTTCCGTATTCGACCAATGTCAGACGATTGTCGAATTTGTTCATCATTTAAGGCTACCTCTTCACCCTTGACTTGTTCATTGAGATGTTTTTGGACCGCCTCGGCGGTGACATCCTTCGAGGTAGCCACCTTCAGTACCAGTAGGTCTTTAGTGGTGTCACCAATACCGAATCGCCGAAACGCCTCGCCGATGTTATTGTTCGGACTCAGAGCAAAAACAATCTCGGAATGAATGTTTCTAGACTTCAGTCTATCATGGATGTAATCATTCATAGCACGAAAGGCTGCTGCAAGGACGTGTTTTCTCGTAACAACCTACCTCCAGTGCTCAGTGGACGCTCAATCGCAATACTTGGTTGAGAGACCTACTGTGCTTGCGTCTATGAAAGCGTATTCGAAATCACTATTGCCCGCTAAAAGCTGGTCTCTCAAGAACTGTGTGTTTTGGACATTGCGATACACTGTAGCATAAAGGGCTAGCTCAGACGGCATATGCGCAAGGTGAATAGTCTCGATCATCATGAGACTTGATAGTCTTTTCGTGTTCTCACAAAGACCGTTCCAAGGTAGGAAACAAGTGGCAACGTCCTGGTGTCGTGATCAAATTGTAGCCTTGATGAAAGGATAGACTTGTGTGGCAACTAGAAATGAGTCTTATTCAATTATTTCGAGAAGCATCGAACGTCATTTCTCCAACTGCGACGGCAAGCTCATAATTCCATCCACGCCATCTCCATCTTTCATCTTTCTTCATCCCTCAG
Organism: Camptophora hylomeconis; assembly: GCA_032357745.1. Lineage (NCBI taxonomy): Eukaryota > Fungi > Ascomycota > Eurotiomycetes > Chaetothyriales > Chaetothyriaceae > Camptophora > Camptophora hylomeconis. The sequence continues at coordinate 964,647 of JAOTMB010000011.1, forward strand.
TCAACAGCACATCGACAGTCGCGATCGAAATCATGTCGTTCGTAGTAAAGAGACCATTCCCGGTGTCATCGCAGGCTTTCAAACAATTCTCAAAATCATCGAGTATCGTTAGAGCATTCCACTCGTCCCCCCTCAAGTCGAATGCATCACCGATTGTCAACAACAACCGTGCCGCTTCATCGACTCTATTCAAGTCACGCGCGCCGACTTTTCAAAATGCATTCAAACGAACATATGCCCAGCAAACATGGCAGGCCCCGGCAATAGATAAAGGTTCGCTGATGCAGCGACTGCTTTATGGTGGTGCAATCGTTGGAGGAACAATACTCGCCACAAACTTGATCTTCAACAGGGAAACTCGTGAGGATGGAGGTATGCCAGGTTACGAACGAGAGTATCTCAATCAGACCTTCCTACATACCGGTCTAGGTATTGGTATCATCGGTGTCGCAGCCAGAGCACTACACACATCCGGATGGTCATACAGGTTGATGGCATTCAACCCATGGGTAGTCATTGGTGTGAGTCTAGTCGCCAGTGTTGGCACCATGTACGGCACATTCTACACATCACCTGACAAGTAAGTATTACAAGATTCAAATCGCCAAACGGAATACTAACGTCTCCAAGCTACGTTCAAAAGTACGCTCTATGGACCGCCTTCAACGTAGCACAAGCAGCAGTTCTCTCGCCATTGATGTTCATGAATCCCGCGATCCTCGCCCGAGCGGGTCTATACACAGTCGGAATGATGGGCGCCATCGCGTTTGTCGGTGCAACAGCCAAGCAAGAAAAATATCTATACCTCGGTGGTCCCCTCCTAGCCGGTGTAGCCGTTGTCGCCATTTCCGGTTTTGCTCCTCTCGTCCTCCCAGCTACAGCCATTCGAACTCTAGCGTTTACTGAGAACCTCTGGCTATACGGTGGTCTCGCAGTCTTTGGTGGATTTACCCTTTACGATGTTCAGAAGGTCTTGCACCACGCCCGAATGGCCGAGCGCGGTATGATTAAGAAGGACGTCGTCAACGAGAGTGTCCATTTGGAACTTGACTTCTTGAACATCTTCATCAGGATGGTACAGATTCTTGGAATGAGGAATCAGAACAGAAGATAAAGCACGAGCTTTATCATGACAGCCAACGAAAGGAGTTAGTGGGGATGCATCCTCCTTACCACCATCTGCGTTCAATACCCAAACATCAACGCGGCGGCCTGGAGGAGTGAACAGTTTGATCATAAAATCTTCAAGATTATATTGCATATATTCATGGTTACAGACGCGCGGGAATTATCAAGCATGACGGCCAAAGGCTAACAGAGCTGGAAGACTCCATGTCAAGTGGACCTCACAGATTGGATTGAGTATGCTTGTCTGGGTCGAGAGATTCTGGTCTCTAGCTTACACCTCAATTCTAAGGTTGCGTCCAGAGTTAGAATAGTACAAGCTCTCTACTCTTGATTGGAACAAATTCATAAATAAAAAGATAAGTAAATTAATCAAGCGAGTAAGTCTTAATTCATCTCCATTCCACGAATTTCGATGTTCCTTCGACAGCTTCGAGACTCGCATCTCGTTTCTACTTTTCCCTTCCATTCAATTCAAAATGCGCTCTTGTACTCCTACTCTCTAGACTCTCCATCCCCTGCTCCTATTGTACTATCTCAATCTACATCTCCAACTTCAAATTCCTACCCATCAAGGAACTCGCCAATATCAACGCGAACCCTAATGCCTCTTTCCCTCATACTGAAATAAACATCCTTCAAACCCTCCGTACCAAGCGCACTTCTCAGAACCTCGCTCTTAAATCCAAGGAGATGCAGTTCTTTACTCCAGGGACAGGAGCGTAGAGATGATAGATAGAGGTCTTTGATTTGTTTTAGATATTTGGGTTGAGTTGTGCTTTGGAATGAGGATGTGGAAGTGGGAGTTAGAGTGGGGAAGAGTGAAAGTTCCCAGTTTAGCCATGATTTCCATGTTGAGGGGTTGTGGTGGGCTGGTGGTTCGTTGTTGTAGTTAGTATTATTGTCATTGTGGTTGTTGGTGGAGGGTGAGGAGTAGGTCAGTGTGGCTTTTTTGAAGGCGGAACGGATGCTGTGGTTTGTTGTGCCGGCGTAGGGAGGGCGTGAGAGTTCGAGGGAAATTTTGAGGAGGGAGGAGGGGAGGTTGCCTTCTCTCTTTATTTGTGCTTTCGCTGCTTTGGAGCTTGTCGACCTGGATTCGTCCGTAGGATTTAGATCTCGAAGGCGGTCGATCAAACCTGCTCGTCGGGAATAATGCTCATGCAGAGTATGGAAGATGGTATTGTTGGGGAAGAGGATGCAGGATTCTCTAAGATGAGGAAGTAATTCCAAGGGTTTGTAGCCTGATGGAGACGAAGTGGTATGGAGATGAATCAGTCTTGCGCGGGATTGATGAAGGATTTCAACAATTGTGCTTGAGGCTATATTCGCGGGTAAAGATTCAAGTGTGGATTTGAAGACTGTCAGAGATTCAGAGAGATTGTATTCTTTGGTCAGGTATTCGTATATCGACCATAGATCTGTGTATGCATTAAGCTCAGACCATTCCTTAGTGAGGATTGCATTGCTGACATGATCTCGAAAGAATCGATCAGCTCTAAGATACTCGCTGGGTGCGTGAGTAATGTCAGACTCGAGAGCTTTGAGCGAAGCAATATCATCACCGTCACTTTTGGTAAGAGCAAGCAAAGTGTTGATAGCTTGGTGATGATCTTTACGACCCATGAACTCCAGTATTAGGTTGTGCCAGAGGAAGACGCTTTGTTTCTGTATCCCTCTATTTAGTGAGCGTGACATAGACAGTGCAGTCAGCCACACCTTTATTGCAGCTTGATGATTGCCACTGATAGTCTCGAGCAAAGCATAAGCATTGTATAGCAGCAATCTCTCAGGTCTTTTCTTGAGTATACCTTTCGCATACTTCCGACCACTAGTCGGCTCTCGACTAAATTTGAATGCAATGTTGAACACGGCCAGATGATCATCTTCAGGTCTGGAGTCTACCAGTTGTGTTAGTGTTCGTGAGGCAAAATCCACAAGCGTTGGATTTGCTGCTTCGATACCACTCCATGCACTAAACCAGTCAGAACATGGCAACAACGTTCTTGAGTCGACCGCAAAATGGTTGAAGCTGCTCCTGAAAGATAGACCATTACCTGATGAGTCTTTTGACACGAGTTGTAGCGGATAGTCACACAGGAAAGGGTCAATCCACCATGGTTCGCATTCGCTTGAGCTATCATCCAACGGAGGAAGACCACAAAATTTCAGAAAAGCTTGAAGTAGATGTTCCTTTCCGGAACGTGATTTTGTCAGGCTGAGAAACTCTTTGATGTCAGAGAAAATGATGACTCTGTAAGGATCATCTTCAAGCGTGTCATCTAAGGTCCTTGCGGGCATGATACCATCTCTCGATCGTACTTCTTCCTCGCGAATCCAGGACGAGAAGATCTCTTGATCATCGAGTGGTGGCAGTTCTCTGTCTGCACGCGGCTCCGGAATCTTGTCGTCAGACGTATTCCAGCCTTTGGCACCTAATTCGCCCAGACGAGCAGCTTCACTGTCCCAAAACTGCTCAAACCTTCCCAAGATATATTCTTCGGACGCCGATGGTGGTGTGAAGTAATTAAGCTCTAGCAATGCCTGCCAGATTGCAATGGCCCGCTCGGCAAACCCAGATTGAAACATAAATATTGTCAACCGTAAGGTCCAGTAACAGATGTGAAACTCGGCGCTTTCACCTTCCTGAAGTCTGCGAATTTTCTCCAGAACCTCAGAGTAGACCTCTAAACATTGTTCGTATGTGAATATGACTTGATTGGATTGCTGAAAATCTAGGAATCGATACCACAGATCAATAGATTGGTTTTGCTGAAGACCCATCTTCCACTCTTTGAACTGTGTTTTGGTATCCCATATCTTCGAGCCTTCTTGGAGATATCCCAATAGAAGCTTCTCCCTATCTTCGGGGATCGTCACTTTCGCTAACGCTCGTTCATAAAGCGACAGCCTAACCTCTGCTAATGTTCTTTGCAATGAAGAAGATGGATCTCGTATATTCGTGGGCGTAGACAAAAGCAGATATCGTTCCTGGTGATTAATCAATGCTAACCAACCTTCGACATCCGCTGGGTTCCTGTCTGTCCTCCGGGTAAGTTCGACTTGCCTCATGTTATCGGGATGACTGCGAAATTGCTCGAATGCATTATCCGGAGAATCTTCTGAATCACCTCGACCGGTTTCAGAAGTCGACGATTCTCCGGAATCGGAAGTTTCTCCATCTGAATCTTCAGGTACTGCGATTGCTTGATCGTTCTCTGAAGCCAATAACTTGCGTCGCTTACGAATATGTCTTGAATTCAATTTGATGTAGCTTCGCTGTTCGACGATACTGGTACTGTCTGCCAAGTCTGTACTCTTGCCAACAAAAGTGGCGTCTCCTACGATCTTACTCGTGAGAGACGGTACACTGCGATTCTTTCTTGTAGAGTCATTACCCTCATCTTGAACGTCACGTCTTGTATCAGATGATGATACAACACGAAAGCGACGATCTAATCCAAGCAGTCTGCCATAACCGGTGGTTCGATATTTTGGGACCTTGTATTTGTCAAGACTGGCATATGTCAGGTTTTGAGGATCACCCTTACGGTCGGATGTGAACAATATTTCCGATGAACTTGTGCTTTTTGATTCGCGACTTGGAACGCGCACGACGGACCTATCAACGCGTTTTTGCTTTTCCAAAGACATCTTTGCTTGCCGACAGCATCTTGACCATCAGAAATGGGATGGTAGTTCGTATGAGATGCTATGATCTGAATAAGATTATGTTTGATAATTTGAAATAAAGATGACTGTAGACCAAGGACGCCAAGTTTCGCTTTCCCTATACCATCTTAATTCACGAGAGTTGTTCAAGCCTGATCTCTTGAATCATTGAATTACGCACGCCCTGATGCTTGTAACACATATTTGTTTATTGAGTGCAGTCCATATCCAGAGCTACGGGTGCGTGCAAATTATCATTCACAAGCTGGAGTAGCACGCGACAGGGAAGGATTATCAAAAAGTCCCAAAATTGGATGAAACCACGTAAGTTCTTGAACGCGCTACACATGTTGACCGGAGCACGTGTTATTACACTATATGTTGAACTACTTCGCTGATTAGCCTCTTCATATCCATATCAGAACCTGACAAAGCACTGGCTTTCCTATCTTTATCTCATAACATAGGCATATTTCTCGCCTGACCAAACTTTCCTGCCCTGACACAAGCCTCTGGAAATACAATCCACCCATTCGTAGCAACCTGACCTGGCCACATACCCAGCTCCTTCTCGAGTTGGATGATATCATGACGATTCTCTTCCATAGTCTTCTCTACAGAGCAAGGAACACCACAATCTGATCCATATATGCAATGCTCCCTACCGACCATTTTCGAAGCAGGAGCCAAGCCACTCTTAGCTGTGGCAGCTGTATCGACATAAAGTCTACTCAACTGAGTCTCAATCTCTTCTCGGGTGAGTTCGTTTGGATTGGGAACCCAGCCCTCCGTTCCTAGCAGACTTAACCTACTACTCAGCACTGGCAGGGCACCACCACAGTGACCCAAGATGAAGATTATGTTTGGATACCTTCGAAACACACCTTGGTACATCATATCTGTGACAATTCTGCATGTATCAAATGCTACCTCGATCACAGGAACTGGTCTGCCAAGATTTGACTCGGCGTACGCGTTGGGATGTATATGCACAACGGCACATTGATCGTTGAGCTCCTTCCATACTGGCTCCAGTCTATTGTCTCCCAGACCAACACCTTTGTATACTGTAGACAGTGCAAATCCGTCAGCTTTTGGCTTGAACTCGGATCTTGCCCTCTTGATCTCATGAAGACATAAATCTGGATCATCTGTCGGAAGCGCAGCAAGCAGACCAAAACGGTTAGGGTGCTTCTTCACTATCTCATTGCCATAGTCATTTGCTTTCCTTAGCTTTTCATGATCTTGTGGAATATATGAAAGCATTTGCATATCGACAGTTGCTTTGTCATTGTACTTCAACACTTCTTCTGGATTCCATCTTACAGGTCCATCTACCATGAAATCCACATTTCGAAAAGCATCGGCTAATTTCTCTGCTTCCTCGTCTGTTGATGGAAGGTAGAAGTGCCCATGAACATCAAGCCATCCTCTTGGTGTCATGGTGAAGGAGACGTTGCGTATCCTATGCAAGTCCTGGGTCTGCGTCTTCTACCGAAAGATTGGTCAAGCAATTTAGCGTCTGGATCAATACTAATTGGTCAGCTACCTGCTATTGGAGTCAAAACTTCGAACATCAATTTGAAGCAGTATTCTCGAATCAACCAGCGTCTGATGATTTTGGACTTTGAATTTCAGATAAGTCTCTAGCCATTGGAAGCCATATATTGGAGATGGAACTATTATGACGACACTTCCCCACTTCGGGGTCAGACAATACAGCCTTGCCGCCTTGTAGTCAGCTCAAGGCTGTCTCAGTCTACACAATATTTCATGCTAATTGGAACATTCTCATCATCGAAAGATCCTCGAATATTCTTCGTGAGGACGCAATGTTTCATTTATACAGAAAATGCCTTCAAAGGTACCCGATGACCATCCCATCACGCTGTCATAATTCATATCGAAGCATTAGCCCTCAAAGATAAGACTTGTCTAAAACTTCGACTTCACCTTCAATTCCTGCTCTTTTGCATCTCTCTTCGCCCATTCCTTCAGAACTTTGCGAACAATCTTACCACTGGCCAACTTGGGCACCTCTTCGACGAACTTGACACCACCCGCCAATTGCTTGTGCTTCGAAACGCGCGAGGCAACAAAGTCTTTGACATCCGTTTCAGTCAGCTTGACACCGTCTTGAACGACAACATAAGCAATCGGCCACTCCTCTTCACGTATGACGATGCCGGTGACAGCAGCGTCGGCAATCCCATCATGTTCAATCAAAATAGCTTCCAACTCTGCAGGTGCCACTTGATTACCATTGACTTTGATCAACTCCTTCTTTCGGTCTACGATCCACCATTTGTCGTCTTTCGTCATTGCAATGTCGCCAGTCTTGAACCATCCGTCCGAAGTCTTACTTTCTCTCGTGGCTTGCTCGTTATGCCAATACTCCAGCAGTATTTGGGGTCCTCGAACGTACAGCTCTCCGGCCTCGCCCTCTTTCGTGATCTCATTGCCGTCGTCATCGACTATTTTGGCTTCAGTATTCGCCAGGAGCCAACCAATGCTTCCAGAATGATCATCAACCATCCCTGGGATAACGATACCAGCGGAAGTCTGGATACTTGTCAGTAACATGTGTGTTATATCAGAGATATACTTACAGTCTCACTCATACCCCATCCCTGACACACAACAAGATCGAACCTCTTCTTGACTTCATTCTGGAGTTCAGCGGACAGCGGAGCCGCACCACAAACAACATGCTTCAAACTGCTGATATCGTACTGCTTGGTCTCAGGTCTCTTACACAACATCAACAAAATCGGCGGTACAGCCTGTAAAGCCGTGACCTTGTACTTCTGTAGACATTCCAGAAAGTCCTGGAAGGCGAATTTCCTCATAACATAGACCGAAGCATGCATCTTACAACCAATATTGATCGCCCACATCTGGTTGAAAGCATGATAAAGCGGGAGGAACGACAACCACACTTCAGGGGTATGTATCTTGCCATGTTTAGGAGCAGCATGTCTGTTCTGAACGAGTTGCATCGCGTTGGCGACAAGATTGGCGTGAGTGACACACACACCCTTCGGCAGACCTGTGGTCCCACTGCTGTAGTTTATTGTCCCGACAATCTTCGTCGACGCCTCGCCTTCCATCGGATCCCATGTCCAATCCTTAGACTCCTCTTCGGAAGCAGCCATAGTCCTCCAGTCCTTAAGCCCAAATTGCTCCTCCTGCTCGACTTCATCAAACAAATAGATCTTATCCAGTGACAAACCACCCTGCTTCGCAGCCTTGATAGCCTTCTCCGCATTCGAAGAATGAGCAAATAAAACCGCAGCCTGAACGTTCTTGACTTGAAACGCGACCTCGTCAACTGTATAGTTTGGATTTGCACCCGTGAAACAGCGACCTGATCCAGCGGCTCCAAGGTACGCCATGGGGATATAGATGTGACTAGGCGTGTAGACCATGACGGCCGCTCCCTTGGGTACGCCGAGCTTGTCGAGACCCATTGCGAAGCGTTTCGTTAGAACTAACATCTGGGCTGGTGAGAGGGCGTTCGTAGGGTCTGATGCTTCTATCCATACTGGCTTTGTTGATGGCTTTTCGCCTGGTGGGAACATGTATGTCAGGATGTTGCATTGTGGTATATCGAGGTGAGGATGTGGACTTTTGAAGATCATCTTGAGATGTTGTGTTGTGTATTGTTGGGTAGTTGTCCTTTTGTATTGTTGTTTTGTGTACTTTTGATTTTCGGAGGCCTTAATGTCGAGAGTACCAGTTGAAGGTTTAAGCGCTCCAGTATTCCTCAGGTACAATAGGTAGTCGTATAACTGCGAATTAGAGTAATAGAGACCATTCAAATGTTCCAAATTCGTCTTATCATCAACATAAATCATTCAAGTTCTTCAATTCACCTCTTCTACAGCTACTACAGTAGTATTTAAAAGACCCAGACGAACGACCCAAAACTGATAAGCCTCCATTTTGCTCGCGTTCCGTCCTGTCGCGTCTTTGCGTGGCGGCTAAACCACGACGATCGCTCCTCTCATCACCTCGGGCGTTCGGTTGTAGAGGATAAGAAGTAACGTTACAGCATCGGACGCGCTGCAATAGGTTGAGTCCTCCCCCGCATATACTAAAACCCCAGAGATATTCAGTGACGCCACAGACAAAGATATGGGAACCTGCTCCAATACACCCAATACAAAATAGATAAGGGCTCTACTCTCTCATTCACGCCTATCATCTTCCCTGGTTAATGGTATTGCTTTTGTTCCGATTCCCACACCTGACTTTCCCCTTACCCGCTTGTTTTCGGGTGCAATTTTAACAGGATAGCTGTTTTCCTCACATTTGATCATTTGCGAGGACCTGCACATCATCTAGGAAAACACGGGAATATCTTCTACGACGAAGAAAGCGAAAGCGGCGCAGATTGCTTGATTGATTGCTTGCCCAATCACGACGACTTCTTTATTCGCCACGAGGATTAAGAGACCCCGGATTTCTCCTGCAGGAATCCTGTCTGGTTCAATAAGAAATAAGTTGCAAGGAAAAATGGCACCATCCCGTGATAGGATCCTGGAGATGTTCTCTCCTTTGTCTCAACAAGGTCGACAGGCCGAGTTCTTCGACTATGTTGACGACAATGTCAATTGGACCATTTTGGGTCACTCTCCTATGGCGAAGACGTACACGAACAAGAAGGAGTTCAACGATGCTACACTTACAGTTTTGAGAGAGAAGATATTGACTGAGCCTTTGAGATTGAAGGTTATTCATGTTAGTGGTGGAGGCGAGGGAGGGGAGTGTGCTACTGTTGAGATGCAGGCTATTGATGCTAAGTGTAAGAATGGTAAGTCTCAATCAGTCGTGGTTGATCATCGCGTCGTTGCTATCTGATGATATAATCGTAAGTTTACTTACATTGGATTGCAATAGGGTTGAAGTATGACATGACTTATTGCTGGGTTTTGCATTTTGACAAGAACGACAAGATTGTCAGGGTCAGGGCGTATCTGGATTCAAAGTTGTTGACTGATGCGATGGAGCAGAATATGTAGAGAAAAGATCTCGAGGTCGGGAGTAGAACCATGGTTCTTCTCGACAAATGCTACCGCATCGAATATTTGGCTAAGAGTTCGTTCTTCTGAATACTGATTTCCCCTAAGTTTGTGCCCTCCACGTTCTACTGTTCTATGAGGTATTGTTTGTTGCCGATTTGATCTTTCTGACTTCAGATTGACGAACATGGATTGACGAAGATACAAGACCAGGGGTCTCCTCGAGATCCGATCCTCCATCATTCGAGAGGCAACTGTGGTAGGCTCAAGTCACCGTCTTCAGAGGCTTCTATACGTGTCACCATCAGATTTCTCTCACTCATACTGCAGGAAGTTTTCATTTAGCTCCAGTCCACCACTGATCTGTACGGTGTTTATGGTTTGTGAGACTACAAGATACTGCCTTTCAACCTCCTTCCCTCTCTCCTCCTTTTCGTGTGTTCATACAACCTCTTCTCTACTATTGCAACTTTCATCCTGATCTAGCTCCAACATGAGCAGTGACGACGCTTCCATTCAGGAGGCCATCCGGCTTCAAATCCTCGAAATACAACGCCTTCGACCAGCTTCAACAACAGCATTACGAAATGATGACGATTTTGCAATCGCTGAATGGGCCAAACAGCTCGAAGAACTTAGCACTTCTGTCACCGTGACCTCACAGCAGGCGGGCACAAGGAAGCGAGCTCGGTCATCTGACGCTGCCGATGACGATACGGCGTCACCAGATAAAAGAGTGAAGGAATCTTCTGTCATCGTAAGCACTGATCGAAAGGTCATCGGAGCACCCACCCAGACGATAAAGGCCGAACAAGTTCCCATCATTCCGGATCTCGCGCCCTCCTTAAACGGTGATGACGAGGTAGTCATCGTCAAAGCAACACGATTCGAGTGCTGTGCCTGTATGGAACCAATAGACAGACAGTTGATTGTCGAAGCCAACTGCAAATGTCGGTATTGCAAGAAATGTTTCAAAGCAGCTCTCAAGGCGAGCACAGACACCAAAAATATCGCTATGTGCTGCGGCCAGGAACTCAAAGCAACAAGCAATCAGACATGGTTGGGAACCAAAACCGTCAATGACTTCGAAGAAACACAACTCGAAAGATCGACTCCTAATGCGCTGTACTGCGCTATTCCGACTTGCAGCACATTCATTAAACCTGCCACAATCGTGCATGGCTTCGGACGCTGTGGCAAATGCAATCTGTCTACGTGCGAGCAATGCAAGCAGCTAAAGTCTGCCCATACTGGGAGCAACAGAGCTTGTCCACCAGGTACCGAAGACAAAATACTAGGAGGATTAGTAAAGGAACGCGGCTACAAACGTTGCCCTCATTGTCAGAACGTCGTCGAGAAGAATGGAGGTTGCAACAGCATAATGTCAGTGCTGTCAAGACCCGATGCGAAGTGATACTGACCGGTATTATAGGTGCAAGTGCGGAAGGCTCTTCTGTTATGTCTGTGGTCAGACGAAGAAGAGTGAGAGGAGCACTTGCGGCTGTACTGTACGATCACCCCGTACGCTGCCGGTGGTACATCGTGAACAAAGGTGGCGCAGACGGATCCTCTAGCATGCTCAGGTGACCCATTCGGACGCACCTAGGCGAGCAGCAAGTACGATATATGAGGAGTTTACACGCGAGTTCTTCCGCGATGCATAGTGATACATGACTCGCGCAAGAAGATGCTCGAAGGAGTGGATGTGTGAGAAGAGTCGATGGGAGACTTTGATAAGACATCGTGGTAAGCATGATCTCTGGTGTGATCCAATTCAGTCGATGCGACCTGTACGTACTTAGCATGAGATAGATGCAATGAATTGGATGACCACTGCTTGCTGGTGATACATCGATCTGCTTCAACTAATACCGTTCTCTCTGACGTTATGCATAAATCTCAAATCCCAAATTGTAAGCACCATCACAATTGCACGTTTTTTCGTAAACCAGCATTGATCAAATTAGTTTTGTATCCAGGAAAGATTGCCAGCAAGTCAGACGAGCAATGATACTTTATATTACTTGTATATGCCTGATTGACAGGGCTTAGACTATATGCGTTGCTACCATCCACTAATTTTGGCAAATTCACCGCAGTAGCTGCTGCCGCTGAACAGCACAACCTCTACACGTGTAGTGGTGTTGGGTTCTCGCAGACCCTTCGTGTTGTTTGTTCTACACTCATCCTTGCGCATGGTCGGCAGAGCATGGTTCCAAGGGAGTGCTTCCAAGTCCTTGGGCTGACCTATCCAGAATATTTGTGTACAGTTCCCAAGCAGTAGGCTCACACACAATGGAAGTATCCAAATAGCAGTCGCGCCACATCATTATATTGTCGTTATATTCCCATTTCAAACGCCGTTAACTTTAATCAAATTCGCATGGCGACTTTGCTTAGATGATACAGCAATCGCATGGGATAGGACATGGGATGATGAAGCAGAATCGTCCTGGACACATGCCGCCTCTGTCACCACCTCGAAGACGGAGTGGTTCGCTGGGAGGTGCCTGCTGTGGGTCTGCAAACAAGTCAGCGATCGTATTCATGGTGTCTGACAAGAAGACCGAATCTGGATAAACCCTACTCATTGGTTGGATGGATTTAGGTTGCGACGTCGTGACGTCTGGGGCAGTGGTCTGCTGCTTGAGGTAGGCCTGTGGTGGTTGTGTTGGAGACATGTTGCCAGGACTTTTGACTTGTTACGAATAGAGAAACTTGAGTACTAGGCTTTTGGACTGATTGCGACGAGGAAGACAGTGTATGCGATTGTAAGAAGAAGGGAAGAGGATGAATGATATCAAATGAATGGAGAAGTTCCAAGTATAGCGCCCATCATACGTCATACTCGACAGTGACGACGACAAAGTGGATAACGCGTCAACTTTTCAAGCTTCGTCTTCATATCTCTTGTTTTATGTTAACTTAATGCGACCTCTCGGCCGGAATGAAGCGGGAATGTGTCGTGAGACATGTATTCGGTATGAAGCTGTGCATACGAATGCCTTGATCTGTTCTCGTACGATCTTCGCAATCGAGCAGAATCAGCTGCACAGTATACATCTCAAGGACATATGTATCTCATTGCTCCATGTTAGGACAGGAATGGGAGGAAAGCCTCTGACAATTGTACTGCCTTATCATCACAGCGACTGAATGCTTCCATACAGATTCTCAATTTGAGAGCAGGAAGAACAAGCTCGATCGGTCAGCGTTTCCTCGCTTGATCTTGTATTCAATAAATATCAAGGCTCAATCAGCCGTACAGAGAAATTCCTCTCTGACAAAGTGCAATCACACGGTCGCCGACCTATGACTCAATCTCCGATACATCCTTAATTGATACCCTGAAGGTTGCAGATTGGACTTCTATGTAAGCAAGTCAAGCTTTGTGTACCGAGCATCACGTTTTAGACTTTTCGGGATCTCCACTTGACTTTCTCCAGGGGTAATCTCCTTGAGTATGCAGGGTGAAGATGTTCGTGCAACATCCACTTGTATTCTATGCATATCATTGTTGTCGATACAAGCACGTGTATGATTGAATGAGATTACTTCTTGACTTTTCACAATTGGGCCGTGCATCCCTGTCAATGATCTTAGACTCAGTCGGATATGGATTAGAAGGTGGGTCCAGCGCTTGAGGGGTTCTCGAGATGGACCATGGGACAAGAGTGCCCGTATCGATGAGAGACTTCTAATATTCATACTGACAACGTGTGCTTGAGTCGTCCGTCACATACCCTGTAGGAAGAACTCACATATCAAGAATACCGGCATAGCAATATATCAATATAATTGACAAGATGACGAGTCTCCCATACGAAAAGGTGCCTCATGCAACAGACGATAACGTATTCGACCTAGAGAATAACAGTCAAGAATCAAATTCCATATCGGAAGAAACGCCTTCAAGGACGTTCCGTCTAGATGCACGATTTGTATCAGACGCGGTCCTTGGTCTTTCAGATGGTATGACTGTACCATTCGCTTTGACAGCAGGACTCTCAGAACTTGGCGATACCAGAGTTGTCGTGCTAGCTGGTCTAGCAGAGCTTGTTGCCGGAGCTATATCAATGGGTCTAGGTGGTTACCTGGGAGCAAAGAGTGAAAAGTAAGTTATAAATCATCATCATTCGCATCACCATACTACAAAACCAATGGACACTGATATGTATTTCTCCCAGAGACATCTACATTGAGACATTAACCGATACAAAACGACAACTCAAATCATCATGTCAGGCCAGTCGATCATTAAGAGTCTCATCAGTATTCACTCGCTACAACATCCCAAACACTCTAGTCAGAGATCTTGCAAGCTACATCTCAGTCTCAGAATACCTGCCAGAATTCCTGATGAGGTTCGAGCACAGCATGGATGAACCTCCTGACTCCAGAGCCGTCACGTGTGCTTTAACGATTGCCACCAGCTACTTCATCGGAGGCTTCATTCCACTCTTGCCTTATTTACTTGTCAATGACAGGAAATCAGTACATACTGCATTACTGGCTAGTATCATCACCATGGTCATTACCCTGTTCATGTTAGGATATGGCAAGGCATGTCTTATATCCGCAACATCCAACTCAGACTCGAACAGAGGCCGTGTATTCGGCGATGTCAAGAAAGGGTTGAAAGGTGGATTACAGATGTTGATAGTAGGAGGTGTATCAGCTGGTTCTGCAGTCCTTCTCGTCAAGAGCTTTAATTCAATGTTATGAATGAGAAGGAAGCCTAATAAATCAAATTCATCGAACTCCAAACACCGCATTTCTACATTTCATACCATCCTATTCGTGCTAACCAAAAACCACCACCCAAAGAAAAACATCAATACCCATATCCACAATCCTTGACACTCTCTCCTTCACATCCACTCCCGTTCCTCTCCGACCCCTCAATCGCCTCCTGCACATAATCCTCCTCATCAGGACTCATACCCAACCCCAAAACATCCCTCTGAACCTCACACAACTCCCTATTCGCCCTCGGAATCCTCCCTCCCAGTATTTCTCCAAGTTCATCCGCCCGTCCAACAACCTGCATCATCAACCCAGCCTCCGAATGCCAATTGACATGACAATGAAAAGCCCAGACGCCGACGTTATCCGCTACGAAACGTAGTAGGATCCAACTATTCGCTTCGACGGACGCTGTGTCGCGACTCAATGGCGGTGGATTTGTGAGATTGAGATTGTCGTAGATTGGTTGGACTGTTGTGCGAGACACGCCTTCTAGGACTGAGGTTCGGGGCGGGTAGCCTTGTCCTTGGGATAGGATGTGGAATTTATGACCGTGGAGATGGAGGGGGTGTGGGGAGTCGTCTGTGTTGTGGATTAGGAGGTCTATTGTTGAGATTTGAGGGGAGAGAATTGTCAGGTGTTCAGGAGTTGTGGGGTCGATGTATGGTGGTTTGATGTTAATGTTGGAGGTGGTTGAAGATGATGGTGAAGAAGGAAGTGAAATGTGGTTGTTATCGATGTATTGGAATAGAGATGGAGATGAGATATTGGGTGTTGTCCATGTGCTGTCGTTGAAGTAGCCGCGGGAAAGGCGATATGCGCCTATTTGGAAATTTAGTCTTAGGTAGAAGAAGGCGTCTTCGGTCGTAGGTATGGGTGTTGGGGTTATTGGGATTAGATTTGTGCTATTCATGTCTCGACATTCGAATTCGGGTGGGTCACTCCAGTCTTCAGAGTCGGGTGGTATAGTATTCATTGTGAGATTATCGGTTGTAGTTGTGTAGGATACCACGGCTTCGACTGCTTTTACCATGTTGGGATTGTATCCTGCGAAACAATCATCAAGCATACGGGCTCGCATTCGAAAATCATTGCGGTGAGTTTGGTTGGCGTGTACTACGATACTGTATCTTTGGGCCGGACTTATGTTGAGGCGGTGGTGGTATGATGGGAGGACATCAGTACCATCGACTTCGATTATGGCTAGGTCATGCTCGTCAATTTGGAATTGAAACTGAGCGAAGGCTCCTGTGTTGATTATTCGAAGTCGTTGGCGAGTTTGTGGTTGGACGTAAAAATGTAGTGGTATACTAGTGGTATTGTCGCAACGTTTATTGGGCAGAGTATCACAATCCCGAATACCTCTGCCATTGATCAGTGCACCGTCAGGAACTGGTTCGGTATTTTCCATGTCAGGAGCAAGATATTGTCTAGCTAGTGCACTACTTAGCCGATGGTAGTGATCTGATAGCATGATTATTCTGTCGCTGGAGTAGTCAAGCTGAGTTGAGTTGTGTTCGTCACGGTGATGAACTATCAGCGGACCAGCGAGTCCATCTGAAGTTTGTGTACCCTGATGAGCGTGATACCAATATGTACCACTTTGACCAGTAACATTGAATTCGTAGACAAAGGTGGCTCCTGGTGCAATTGGGCATTGCGTAATGCCGACTGTTCCATCCATAAAGTTGGTTCCATTCTGGTAGATGCCATGCCAGTGTATCGATGTGCTGTTGCTGAGATGATTATGAACAGTGACTCTGATTACATCACCCTCGTTGACTTCTATCAGTGGTCCGGGAAATTGATTGTTGATGAGCAGCATTGGCCGGAATACACCATCGGGATTGAACTCGGTCTCTTCCAGCGTCCATTCGTACTTGCGTACTTGAGCTGCTGCAGCGTAATCCCAGCCCATGTTCAGGACGTAGTCATCTTGAAAAATTGAAGGCTTTTTAATGTCTGAAGTTTGACGTGAGCTCAGCACCGTACTCGATGCTATGAAGAAGAGACTGACTAACAATACTATACATGATAGCGCTCCGTACAGCCACGATTGCCATCGACTTTTTCTTGAGTTTTGCTGTGAGGTCAGATATTCCACAGAAAAAGCATCCTCGCTCAGATCATCGTCCGCAAGTAAAGCTCGCGTATGCTCATGGTCATACTCTTCTTCATCCCGAAGTGACATGATGATCTCTTGTCGCGTGCCAATTTGATCGTACGATGTTGTACGCTCTTATGATGAATCGCTACCCGCGATGAATAGCTACCCGCGATGAATAGCTAATGTTCCGATATACCATTCCTGTTCAAAGCTCACGTGTAGTATCCTGACGCCAACACCACAAGCCATCAGACAGAAAGGATAGTCAATCAAGATTGTCAGCAGCCGATATTCAGCCCTGTAAGCATCTTGACAAGCCATTGACTCTGCATGTCGCAGGATAGGGGCTCGGGCCGGGAGCATTGGTTAGTGAACATGAGTGTAGTCTTAAGTTTTCGGACGCAACCATCATGGACCATATTACTACCCAAACCGGAAGGTAATGGATACCTCACTTGTAGTCTCTGAACATGGAACTTAGAGTTGACCTCGGGGTGGATGTCTATTGAAGCAAGGGATAGGGTTGGCGGAACCTAAAGAACTGGAAGCTTGGTCGATCCTCGAAAAAGCTTGTTTGGGAAATCATCCCTTCAACCTCGAAACATCTTTCTCAGCCAGTCACATCTCAACTTTCGCCCATGTGTTCGGTGCATCAGGTCTTTCTATACCACATCCTTTTGATTACTCTGCGACATTCATGAACCTCCACTGATTGAATATGCGCTGATTCTCTCAAGTTCCATCCAGGGTCCGCTTGGCGCAAGTATGTTATGACCTGAAATGTGTATTCTCAGCGCCACCGTCAATAGCCGACTACCCTGAACGTATCGAATGGGGCTTGACTGCTGTACTCGTGGCCTACAAGGGATCATCGACAACTTCGAAGCACATGAGAGTAACATACCGAGGAGTATACACGTGGTGAAAACGCGCAGCACACGCAGTATTACGGTCCACATATTGAAATTGGATTCTGAATAACACCAAGTGAGTTACAGAGGTAGGTCATCATGCCGACCATAGCATTTGCGCTGGCGGACGATGATATAGTCGTTACGTTCGCATCTTCAACATGGAGTTGCTTTCTCGTGTCTATCATCGTCTTCACTCTGTTCTCTCACTCCAGTCATTCATTTCAAGATGTCTTTCAAGCTCACTTCGGGCCTTACACTCTCTTTGCTTGCCCTTTCTGCTTATGCTGTTCCTGTTAGCAACAGCACCAACGCAGATTGTCCGTCTGGTGATGGTACGACCTACACAACTTCTTCTGGAGCACAATACTTGATCGAATGTGGTGTCGACCATTTCCAAGGAGATATTGCCAATGTTCAAATCAACAGTGGTCTCTTAGTAGACTGTATGACTGCTTGCGATAATCAGCCTGGCTGTATCGATGTTTCCATGTCAGGTGTTGCATGCTACATGAAGGGTAGTGTTGGTCAGAATGTCTCCAACTCTGACGTTCGAGGTGCTCGTCTTGTCTCACAAGCCGACATCAATACCCGTACCTCAACTCTGACCACCGCTATCAGTTGTCCATCATGGAACGGTAGCATCTACAACTCCACCGCCGGTAGTCAGTACATGGTTGAATGTGGTGTTGACCATGCTGGCGGTGATCTGGAGATGGCTTACTTCAACACTCTCGAAGGCTGTCTTGCTGAGTGTGATATCACACCAGGTTGTGTTGATGCAGTCATGTCTGGTACAGCTTGTTACATGAAGAAGTCAGTTGGTACTGCTCAGTCCAACTCTGGACTCATCGGTGCCCGATTGATATCAAAGCTATCACCAAACATCTATACAGCAACCGCTCCCGCCGCTGTAGCTGCCGCCGCTGCTACCGCCAAGGTAAACTCTCCAACTAGCAACGTACCTGGCAAGGCTTTCAATCGATTCGTAACCATCTGGTTGGAGAACACTGATTACAACACCGCTACCGCAGACCCAAACATGGCCTGGCTTGCCTCTCAGGGTATTACCTTGAGCAACTACTTCGCTGTCACACATCCTAGTGAACCTAACTACCTCGCTTCAATCTGTGGTGACAACTTCGGCATGGACAGTGACAATTTCTTCCAGGTCCCAGACAACATCTCCACTATTGTTGACCTGCTTGAGGATCGAGGTATCAGTTGGGGAGAGTACCAAGAAGACCTACCATTTGCTGGATTCGAGGGCAAAGGTTGGGTCAATCAACAGACAAACGCCAACGACTACGTTCGCAAGCATAACCCAGCCAGTATGTACATGCCCATATCTGTTCTTCATTGCTAACACACTTTTAGTCCTCTTCAACTCGAACGCTGAGAGCTACAACCGCCTGGCTAACATCAAGAACTTGACTTCATTCTACTCTGATCTCGCCGCTAACACCCTGCCACAATGGATGTTCATCACTCCTAACATGACATCTGACGGCCATGATACCTCTGTCACCACGGCAGGTCAATGGACCCGTAACTTCATCACGCCTCTCCTGACCAACCCCAACTTCATGCAAAACACTCTAGTCCTCATCACATTTGATGAGAATCGCACTAAGAATATTCAGAACCGTGTCTTCTCAATCCTTCTTGGTGACGCCGTTCCAGCCAACCTTGTCGGTACCACTGACTCCAACTTCTATGATCACTACTCCGAGATCTCTACTGTTGAGGCTAACTGGGGTCTCGACACACTTGGTCGTTGGGATGTCGGTGCCAACGTCTTCCAATCTGTCGCTAATGTGACTGGAGATACAGTTCGACCATGGGACGCCGCTACATCAGCCAACTCGACCATTCTTCTAGCATCTTCATTTTCTGGCTTCTTGGGTACCACCAAATACACTACTGCCATTCCAGGACCTTTGACTGACATTGCTTACGCCGGTCGATCAGTCTACCGCAAGGTTTCCAATCTCTATCGCAATGCTGGTCTACCTACATACTACAACACTGGAGTTCAGATTCCAGATGGTGCCAGACCTCCTCCAGGGTGGTAGATATCATGCCGGACGAGGAGATGACTAATGTATGCTATCGGATACGGATGGAAATGCAGAGGAGCAGTATATTGAGACACGGCATGTCGGAGAGTAGCGGTAGTCATTTGCCTGATCGCCTTTTGTAGTGCAATCAATTGAAGAACGGACAGTCTGCTGTCTGAAAGTGTCTTCCACCTCCTGAATCACAATATCCGACAATGTAACCTTCATCGGACATGGCGTTCTTGGCGACCGGATGAGCTTATCCGGCTGTGAAACGCGTCTTCAATTGGACGCCATGAACAATAGTCCAGACCAAACTCGGTGTCTCAGCCTCGTTTAACATTTATTCAAGGCGTCCTCGAACCGGATTCAGCTTAGTATCATCCTTTATCGTCGGCTCAAAAGGACGTGTCTCGCAGTCCATCATTTACCCGATAGGCAATCGCATGTAGTCCGACCAGAACACTGCCTCGTGGTAGTCACTCATATTACGATGCTTTCCAGGAGGAGCAGACCTCACCTTCTTATCCCACTTCCATCTCAATCACTCTTATCAGACTGTCCTTCCTTTGAATTTCAAGTCTCTCTCGATCCTCATCGCGTCCGATTACCGATTCAATACACTCGTTGAGCTATCGTTTACTACAATCTTTCACACCTTCAATATCCTACTCTCATTTATAATCGAAACTATTCCACTGTCCCTGCAGTCTTTACATCAGTCCTTATCTCTACTCTCGCGATAACATCCCGGTTATGTCTCAAATCGCTATTCCTCTCGAATCGGATTTCATGGTGGATAAAAAGCACGAGCGACTTACTCTCCCTCAGTCAGCTGCGAATTTACAGTTAGGAAAGCATGAATCGATATGGATCAAAGTCCTCGCGTTCATCGGATTGACTATTACTACAACCGCGAGTTCGTCTTTGTTGTATGCCACCAGAATCCATTGGGTCCTACCAGACATTCTTCACCAACCGATCACCATAAATCGAGCAGGCACGCAGTTGGTCATTCAAATTTTGTCCAGTATGCTTGGGATACTTCAAGTCATAGCTGTGTGTCAGTTGATCCACTTTGCTGCTCGATTACACATGAAGAACAATAAGGTCTCCCTACAATGGCTTCAATTCTACAACTCTCTGTCCACCAAATCCATAAATTGGTCTGTTGGTTTTGTTAGGATCATCCTTCTCGCTATCTTTCTCTTGTTGGCAGGACTACCCGCCGCGCTCTGGACTGGTTCATTAACACCCGTCCGGACAAGTACTACTTCAAAAGCAATCATACAGCTTCCTCAATACGATGATATTTCCAACATTCACTATTATGCTCCTGAAACTGCTGCAACTGTTCCTGTTGTCAAGACTTGGCAGGGCACATTCACTTATGCGATAGCGATGCAATATCTCGGACAGCTGGTATCATCAGCAGCTACAGCCACAACACATAATGGTGCTCAACGGCGTCATGCTCAGTACAATGCTGCCCAATTTACTTACGTTGGCCGATCTTATGGTGTCGGATCTTCAATCGCATTGACGGACCGTGTAATACTCGCCAATACCTTGTTACAGTCATACTCCTTTTTCGAGACTGGATACCGTGCGGAAGCGCATTGTTCTCGCAATCGCACGAGCAAATTCAAGCTGGTCAGCAAGAACTCGACAATGTTGTACTCTGCACAAGGGTTGTTACCAAACAGTCCCACAGACAATTCAGAAGATACCACCTACTTCGGTCAAGACATGACTGCTATCTTAGCAATGGGAGTCGCCAAAGAGCCTGTGGACCAGAGTCGATGGATGGCGATAGCTGCCGGTGATAACTACGCCACATTCAACACAACGCAGTGTCGAATTGATTTCACACCAACCTTGTTCAAGATCACGGTAGACCATAGTGGTCCGAATATCACTGTTACCCGTAAAGGAAACACGACTGATATTGATCCGAGCGGAAATTTAACCCAATTCGTTACATATTCTCTACAACAGATCTCCACCTACGCCACAAATCCATATTCATCATCAATTGCAGACGCCTTCAACTCCAGCATCTTAAACTATATCTCTACCTTGAACCATCAAAACAAAACAACTTCCACCGAGAAATCAATCATGGCAGGTATCAGCAATTCAGTTGAAGCCATGATAGATGACCTCCTCGTCAACACTGGTAGTGCACAATTAATGATAGCCAAGAACAAAAGGAATACCACAGTAACCGTCAAGACATCAGCCTATCGCCTCGGTCAAAATGTCTACATCTACCTCATCTTCGGCCTCAACGTGGCAATTGTCATTGCCGTACTAATCGAAGCAATTCGAACTTGCTTCTGGAAACATCTCTTGCAATTTAGCTTCCAGACTCCGTCTCATCTCATTGTTGCCACAGCGGCTCGTTATGCAGTCATACCCGAGGAGGTGGACCAGGAGGATTACACCATTAAGACTTCCTCGCCGAGTACGAAGAGAGTCCTGGCTGCTCTCAATGTCGATCTATCTTCCAGCGACGAGGCTACTATCAAATTGAGCCTAAATGATGGTCGAAAGGCATGATCGATGACATACCGTACTGTATTGTACTGATTTTACTGTACTATGTCAGAATCACCACACAAGACGTTACGAAGATAATGATTACTACACGGCGATAGTTGCAAGCATATCCTCTTATACCAATCACAATGCTTAGGATAGGATATTCCAGTAATGACACTCACGGCCAATATGTAACACTAATTCTGTATAGATATATA